>CM064567.1:42655006-42898992 GCA_032716605.1 Paralithodes platypus | reverse complement strand
TTCCAGTAGAAGTTATAAGGTTTGATGCGTTGATGTTTTGATTTATTAATAATTTATGGCTACCTTTAGAATACTTTATTGCAGTTTACAATTAGTCTTCTGTAAAACACGTCAAGGAGATTATATTTGAGGGTTATTCACCTGCGATTCGTTTTTAGAAACCTTCCTATGTTTTAATACGATCAAACCAGTGTTATCCAGCAATAATATGCAAATAAGATGATCTTGTATATTGATGTGCCAAAAACTGTACAAGCAAGGGGAGAAGAGATGATGATGAGGATGGAGAGAGAGGAGGGAGAGAGAGGTAAAAAACACCATGTTTACATAATGTAAGATAATTTCAGTCAAATTTAAGTTTACTTAATCACTAAACTACGACGTCAAACAAATATTGTAACTCCTTAGATTAATATTCTAAAATATGATCTACAAAACCTTAATGTATGCCATGGCTATGAAGCACAAATTCACAACTATTTACACTAGCATTTACATAACTTATACAAAACTTGACAGTTTAAATAATTACTAGACATGTATTAATGCATTTCTTGCATTTCTTGTTCAACAATATATTAATAAACATCTTATACTTCTTCTTAACCCATTCATTACTGGTCACATATTTTTAACTTAATTCTGGCTACTATTAGATCATTGTATTCAGTTTAAAATGGGCCTACAACAACTAACAGGCTTCGACCTATCTGACCCAACCCTTTTTACTACCGGTACCACAGAGCCTTCTTAAACTGCACAAAGCATCTAAATATAGCGGGAATAAAATTACAAAGACATCGCTGGTACAGAAGGGGTTAAATTATGTCATATTCCATAGCTTCCAAATTCTATCACAATGTCAAAGCTTCAAAATGTATCTCGATTTTTGGTTCTATACTAGAATTCACTGGAGAAAAGAAATTCCTGTTTGGCAACCATCTTCCAAACTGTCTGAGTTAATGCATTCTTGTAGGGGATATCTAAATTATATTAATTGATGCTAAACAAAGCAGATTTAATTGTGAAACAGTAAAATACATTGTATTTACCTTTTTTCTAAACACAAACCTAAATGTAGCATAAGTATTAGCAGTCAGCTGATGAAATATATGAAGTGGTAGAGCGAAGGCAACAAAACAGTGGTGGAGGAAGGGGAGGAAGGAGGAGGATGTATTAAACTATTCTTTTAATTATATTCTGGCATTTATTAAATTATTTTATTGAGCTTAACCCTCTCGCGCACGTATGGATGCCATGGCATCCTGAGATACTTTTGCCCTGGTGCACGTATGGACACCATGGCGTCCTTAAGCCCTGCACGAAATTCGGTAAAACCACACGAAAAACGCCATGGCGTCCATTTATGACTAGATGTATCTGGTCTATAGTCCATATGTGGAGGTATCTGGCAAAAAATTCATAGCTGGGTGAATGGGAACAATGAAAAACCGTTAGCATCCCCAGACCGTGTGTCGAATGTCCATGGAAACTTTAAAAACTTACTCAGAACTGAGAGGGTTAAGAAGGATCTCAAACAATTAGTAGGTTACAGACAATCTCAATTAGTACTTTTAGCTACCACAGATCCTTCACAAGCTGAATCAAATCGTATAATGGCAACCAGAATATGATGGACAGGACGTCACTGGTACTGTATAGGTAAACTCATACCTTATCATCCATACAGTCACTTCTACCATCCACCTAAACTTGGTGTCAATTAACTTTGCAATAATTCTGAACCATAGCTTCTTTATATCTCAGAAACAGCTATAGAAAACATGCTGTAATTTCACACATATATTTACTGGATTACCCTTTAAAACATATATGAATACCAGCTCGATTGTCTTCATTATTTTTAAGCTATAAGATGTTAAGGGGTCTGGATTTTTGCCAGGTTAGCTGACACAGGGTTTAATGTCATCCATTCACCTTCATTTCCTACCACTAGTAAATATCATCCATACAGCCACTTCTACCCTCCACCTAATGTCATCTATTCACCTCTATTTCCTACCACTATTGTCTGTTTATTTTCATCTGACAGTAAAGTGAATCTCTTAGCAGCTAATTTATCGATACTTAATGGACAATTATGAAACCACCATGTCTCTGCATCATATTAAGACCAAGTTTATATAATTAGCACTATATTTCACTACAAAATGTTCAAAATAACTTAGACATCTTGATGGGAAGTTTGCAATTTACCGTCAGTTCAAAAGAAACAGGGTATACTAAACCAATCCATCTTTGTCTTCTATTCCGTCTAATATTATCCCCCTCAACCCCGCGATCCACTTCCCTACCTCAACATAATCCAGGACTCGGTATAATTTAATTAAGTTGGGATTATATGGGAGATATTTTTAAAGATGCAAGTTTGAAGGGGTGGAGAGAGTTTATAATCGAATTTGGCGGTATTATTCCGGTGAGGCGAGAGAGAGAGATAGAGAGAGATTACAATAAATGGAGACAACAATTATTAATATACGATATAAAGTGAGCAAAGAATAATAAGAGAATGAAAAGTTTAAATGCGAGAGTAAATGTGAATAGAAAGGGTGATTGAAAAAGGCAGAGCTGCACTGTAATAACTTAGGCTGCATAAGAGAAATAGCTAACATCACTATTTTTTGTTTTTTTCTATGTGATTGAGGGAGGCAAAAGGCAGAACTGCCTATAGCGAGTGCCTCCCCCATAGTTGAAAGAGTGACAGGGCCAAAATCAAGGGACGTTCTAGCCAAAATGCCTGGACACACGGAGTTTGAAGCAATTTAAGTCATAGGGAGAGGGAAAGACTGATTCTGGGAGAGAGTTCCAGAGCTCAGCTGTTGAGTAGAAGAAAGACTGAGATTACGTTTCGCTCTCGGTTTGGAGAGTTGCACAGAGTAGGGGTGGGAGTGAGATGCAAGACGGGTGACACGGGACCGACGTAAAGGAGGTGGTACACTGGGAAAGCTCTGAGGAACACTGATTATTATAGTAGCGATAGAATAGCGAGAGAGAGGCAACATTGCGGCGGGGAGAGAGGGGGAGTGCAGTGAGATGGTGAGTGGTAGAGAGTTAAGGATACGAAAAGCCTTCCTTTCAACTTTGTCCAGGAGAGCAGTGTGAGAGGAATCTTCCCACACATGTGAACAATACTCAATACAAGGACGCACTATGCCCCTGTACAGAGCAAGAAGCTGTGCAGGGGAAAGAACCCCCTAAGGCGGTTGAGCACACCCAGCTTCTGGGAGGCTGCCTTTAGCAAGACTGGTAATATGGTCCTTT
Organism: Paralithodes platypus; assembly: GCA_032716605.1. Lineage (NCBI taxonomy): Eukaryota > Metazoa > Arthropoda > Malacostraca > Decapoda > Lithodidae > Paralithodes > Paralithodes platypus. The sequence goes on along the minus strand of CM064567.1, from coordinate 42,895,710 downwards.
CCAACTGAGAGCAGAAGAAAAAGAGCACCCAAGAGCATTGAGAGAAGATGAAGGATTAATTTTTGTATTGTTGAGAATAAGGGATAGTCCGCTGGGTGTTCCTTACGGGTAGATAGATGGAGAAATTGGGTTTTGGAAGCATTAAAGGTAACAAGATTTACTCTGCCCCAATTGGAGATAGCATTTAGATCAGAATTTAAGAGTTCTATGGCTTCATTACGTTTGTCGTTGAGGGATTGCTGGCTGGGGCGTTCTGAAAAAGTAATGGAGTAGTGTAAGTTTGAGTCGTCTGCGTATGAATGGATGGGAATTGAGGTACAGTTGAGGAAATCATTTATAAAAATTAGAAAGAGAATAGGAGATAGGACAGAGCCCTGAGGAACAACAGAGTTTTTTTGGGTGAGGAAGTGAACAATGGCCGTCCACAACCGCGGCTATGGAACGGCCGGAAAGAAAATTAGAGACAAAGGCACAGATGGAGAGATAGAAACCGAAGGAGGGTAGTTTAGAAATTAAAGATTTGTGCCAGACTCTATCGAAGGCTTTCGATATGTTTAGTGCAATAGAAAAAGTCTCACCGAAGTCCCAAGAGGAGGATGACCAAGAGTTAGTAAGATATAGAAGAAGATCACCAGTAGAGCGACCCTTAAGGAAGCCATACTGGCGATCTGAGAGCAGATTATGAGAAGAGAAATGCTTAAGAAATTTGGAAGCAAGAATAGTTTCAAAAACTTTAGAAAGACATTAGAGGAGAGCATGTGGACGATAGTTGGAGGGTTGAGAGCGGTCACCCTTCTTTGGGACAGGTTGAATGTGAGCAAACTTCCAGGATGAAGGGAAGACGTTAGAGGATAGACAGAGACGAAAGAGTTTTGCCTAGGCAGGGAGTCAGCATGGAAGCACATTTTTTTAGAACAACAGGAGGAACACCGTCCGGACCGTACGCCTTATTAGTATTAAGCCCAGAGAGGGTAGAAAGTACATCTTTAGAAGAGATTATGATAGTAGGCATAAGTAAGAGAGAGGAGGGTGGAGAGGGAGGAATAGCACCGGAATCATCCAAGGTGGAGTTTCTAGCAAAAGTTTGAGCGAAGAGTTTAGCTTTGTCAGTGGAAGAAGTGATGGTTGTGCCATCAGAATGGGAAAGGGGAGGGAAAAACGAGGAAGAGAAATTGTTGGAGAGGTTTTTGACTAGATGCCAGAAAGCTTGGGAAGAGCTAGAGTTGGATAGTTCAGTGCATTTATTATTGATGAAAGAGTGTTTGCCAAGTCGAAGAACAGATTTGGCCTGATTCCGGGCAGAAAAATAGGAAGAATGAGAGTCTTGAGTTTTAAGGCGTCGGTACCATTTGAATGCTTCCTCCTTATTGCGGACAACAGTAGAACAGGCGTGAGTAAACCAAGATTTTTTAGCATTAGTCTGAGAGAAAGAGAATGGAATGTATGCTTCCTTGCCCGATAGGATTACCTCGGTAATGCGTTCAGCACTCTCCGGGGGTCCCCGGCCACGGAAGCAGAAATAATTCCATGGGAAATCAAAGAAGTATTGCCGGAGAGCCTCCCAGTCGGCAGCATCAAAGTGCCACAAGTGCCGCCGGCTAGGAGGATCGGGTGGCCGTACTGGAGAGATAGGACAGTTGACAGAGATAAGTTTATGGTCGAAGGAGCCCAAAGGAGAGAAAAGATCGACAGTATAAGAAGAAGGGATAGAAGTTAGAAACAAGTCAAGAATGTTGGGCCGATCTCCGATGCGATCCGGGATATGGGTGGGTTGCTGAACTAACTACTCTAGGTCATTTATGATAGAAAAGACGTAGGCTTGTTCACCAGGTGGGCCAGTAAAGTGAGAGAAGAGCCATTGGCGGTGGTGAACGTTGAAATCTCCTAAGATGGAGATTTATGAGAAAGGATAAATTGATAGCATGTGTTACACTGTAGAGTTTAGATAGTCAAAGAATTTGGAAAAGTTAGTAGAGTTAGGGGAAAGATAGAGAGCCCAGAAATATTTACTAAGAGAATGACAGGAAAGTTTGAGCCATAAAGTAGAGAATTCAGAGGAGTCGAAATCGGGAACACGAGAGCAAATTAGTTTGTTGTGCACATATGCACAACATCCGCCTTTGGCTTTGAAACTAGGATAGAGAAAGTAGGAGGATACAGAGAAGGGGTTGCTGGATGTTGCTACAGACACCTGAGTTTCGGTGAGGAAGAGAAGATCAGGTTTGTAGGAGGAGAGATGGTGTTCAACAGAGTGAAAGTTAGAGGAAAGTCCGCGAATGATGCAGAAATCAATAGAAAGAGCAACAGGCCGAGGTCCAGGTAATTTTGTGGGGTCGTCAGGGGATGGTCGGTCGGGTGTGGAGGCATTTATGGTCTCCCCCCCCCCACCCCCTGGGGACTCCGAGGGTGGACTGAAATTCATAATTTTTAAAAATGTTGTGGTGGAGGAATGAAGTGTGGTGTGCATGTTTAGTTTAGTGAAGTGGATAGGAGGAGGAGATGTTTGTGAGAGATAGCTGGATTGCTCTCAGTGTAAATGAGGCACAAAGCAAATGAGAAAGAGAGGCCAAGCAAATGAAACAGGAGTTCCAGCGACTCTTTATCACATGCTAATAACCTCACCTGGGTCTAGCCCTGATCGATTGGTGCCTACAATCTCCCCACATTATAAGGCTGTTAATTTGAACATATCTTAGGAAGTGTTATGCCGGGTTGTAATCCAACTCGCTTTGTTATGTATTCTTTTATAATCCGGGTTTCGGATACGTAAAATCAGATAATGCTCAACAGGAACATATCTCGCTTGATAAATATTACTTCTGGATTACTCAAACACTCTCCCAAAACACAATTAACACACAGAATAATTACACTCGTATTTATTGTATAAACATAGGTACATTAAATGGGGCATCAAAACGTCTACTATAATGAGTAGGATTCCAATATAACACAAGGATACTGGCAAAGAGTTGAATATGTTTTACTCTTTAGTGAAATAATGTCGTCACTTACAAAGCATCAAACATGAAATATAAAATTATATAAAATAAATACACAAATTTAAATATTGATGACAATACCTATGCGGGTCAAGTGTATAATGCGAGGTATAATAATTGCTAGGTATGGGCAACTGAGGTCAACTAATCAGATGTGCATAGGTATGCGCGGCGTGAAAGACAAATAGGGCCGCGCTCAGGTGTACGCTCAAAGATACCGCTCAAGGGGGTACAGGTCAGACGGACTGAGGTCAGGTTAAATAAATGTTCAATTTAGTGCAACGTTAAATCGAGTATGGAAGATATGAACTTCGCTTTACTCTAGATGGAATGGTAATTTAAATTAGTATTAAACAATCAAGGAATAATTGTGATTAATCTCTCACACGATACACAAACAATAAATTCAATAGTAAATGAGTTAAAATCACACGAAAAGAGGATATCAAATTCACAATAAATATAGTGAATAAACTTATAGTGGCACGATAGCTATAGACAAGTTAGTTTGAATGAATTAACAAACTACTGAATAGAACGCAGAACAAGGTATCGCTTTACTATAACTTTAATAATAGTTACAATGATTTAATTACAGAACAAAGTAGTAAAAATTATATCAATAGCCAAAATATATACTTGATGAATGCGGGAATGTATAATCTGAATTCCCAAGTTGGTGGTGAAAGAATTACATAGCCCAGGTAACGCATATGATTATATTATTCACAAGAACTAATACAAATTAGAAATCTTGAATATAAATTAATTCTAACTCAACGGACGGGTTCTTTACTTTCAGCGGTGGCGACTTTATACTCTAAGTAATCTCTTATAATAACTGGACGTATGGTCCTGAGTATAGGATTTAAGTTTCGAGAAGGAAAATAGCACTCGTTATACACTTCACTTCGACTTGGACACCCAATGAATAATAACACAAAAGAATAAAATCTGAGAGCATTCACTATGTATCACGTATTATATCGACTATGTAACGTAGGTCAAAATTGTTGAACAAATGCTTGAACACGAATTAAATAGGTAATAAGCCGTACTTATATAATATAACTGCACGGATCAAAGTTAGATTAATCTCGCATGTATACTAGATTGACGAGGGGAATCCTAGAAGCGGATCTCTACGAAAAAGTTAAATTAAACACTCGCATATTTTATATTACCTTCACAATAATTCCCAAAACATATAAACACAGAGACACTTAGGGTATGGGTGTAGAGGAGAGGTAACTTCCATGAGGGAGAATCTGGACAACGTAGGACTCGTGTTTGTCTCAGGCTCTGCAATTGGCTGGACAGGGGTCTCTGCGATTGGTCCGGGTTCGAACTTCTGGTAGGTCCCGGATGTGGTAACCTTTGGCAGGTAGACTGTCCTATACCTGCAGAGATTAGAGCATGGGTACGTTCTCGTTCGGTAGACTGTACTATCTCTGCAGGTATTAAAGCAAGGGAAACTAGGGGGAACAGTGTGGTTTCCCTTTCCAACTTCAGCTGTGTCTATTTCCTTGTCCTTTTGCTCTCCTTCACTGCAGCTATTTTGACTCTTGTAGGTTGGTAATATACCTGCATTGTTAGGACCTCTGCGGGGGTTGCTTTATCCCTGGTTTGCAACCCCGTCATCTCAGGAAGCTTCACACATTTTGTATTGAGTAAAGACAAACACTATTTATATTATTATTATAATTATTAGTTTTGTCTATGTGAATGAAGGAGACAAAATGCAAAGCCGCCTGCAACAAATGCCCCCCGCCCCTCAAGGTTGAAAGAGTGACAGAGACCCAAAATTAAGGTACGTTTCAAGAGTTTTCCTTCTATCTCACAAAAGAGACAGAGACTATCATGGTGGATGTTGACAATTATGCACCTTCTTTAAATTCTATACACGATGTTAGCTTCTCGCACTTAGTGCAAGTTGCTTAAGTTTTACAGTACCAGTAGCTGACAAGGTTTTTTATTTGTCCTAACAACTCAAATACGTTGTAAAGGCTTCTAAATTCAAGGAAAACTAATTATCAATACAATGCTATGAAAAGGGAGTTTGTGGTTAATTATACCTACGTCATCCGCATCTGCCTACTTGTCAGTGGTGTTTGTTTTGTTATTGATTCAGACTTAATTTTGCCTGTTATACTATACCAAAGGTCTCCCCGAGGTTAAACAATCCCAATATGCCGCAGCTCCTAACTGAGCAGCATGTGTGTCCTCAAAATACTGATATCCGAAATGGAGTGACGGTGATAGCTTGTATCCTTATTAAGTACTACTAACCACCTTCACATGGCCAGACCCTAGAGTGAAGAGATGATGGGATATCACACATATTCCAGAAGACAAACCTAAGCATTTTAGTTGGCTTGCGGCAGTAAAGTTCTCTCACCAAAGAACAGTTTAGCCAGATGCACCAAAGAGCGGTCACAGGAACTGGTCAAGCATTATCATGGCACTGCAACCACACTCCAGTTATTGGTCCCCATTGCCTGGAATTCACCCAAATCCAGCCTCGCACAGCCTGTACGCATTAACCCGAGAACGGCAAGGAGACTCTTAAGATATTTTACTGGGAGAAGGCACTGGGACTCTTAAGATCCAAGGCCTTAAAAAAACATTTGAAAAGACCCCAAAATCACTCAAAACAAAGGAATATGTGATCAAGTGAGATAATTTCCCTCCATACCTCCTATCATTCCTCTACATGTGCCAAACCCCCCCCCCTTCGATTATCACCTATTTTTCCTCTTATAACCTTGTTTATCGATTCATTTACCGCGCCAATATCTCTCACCCGGTTTCAAGGTCATCAGGGATGCATAGAGAGCGTGGGAAGAGAACGATAGCAAGAGAGAGACATCAGTCTGCCTTCAGGCCTTAAAGATCTCGTGCGCCTCTCACCTCATGACTGGAGGGTCGGCAATAATTCATCTTTTTCACCCCCCAAACACTATTCACACTTGTTTTATTGCTGTTACATATTAATATCTTCATATTAAACATAAAATAGGCGCATATGAATAAGTAATAATGATATTTATCATAAAATGACGACTTTAGGCGGGAATGAATCAAAATATGCTCGCTTGACGCGCATTTATAAAAACCAATGGCGCGCCGTTCTCGGGTTAAATAGTGTTGCTTATATAGGTGTCCAAAGTCTCTTTTCCCACGCATGAGGTAGCAGTAGGGTCCTTAATATTATTTTTGTGTGTGTGTGTGTGTGTGTGTGTGTGTATGTGTGTGTGTAAAGAATAGGTAAGAAGTGTTATAACTAGGCCTATAGGAATAGTCGCGTACATGTAGCTAGGATTTGTTGGGACGCTACCCCCTGTAGACGGGCTAACCCCGTCTCTCATATGACAATTTTCATTAGAGAGAGAGAGAGAGACTGAACAAATATACGAAATGAATACCGACAGCTTGATAGTATGTGAGACAGGCAGCAAGGTGAGAATACAGTGACATGCACACATTCACACACATAAACACACATACATACATACATACATACATACACACACACACACACACACATACAGACATCATAACCTTCACGTTGATATGCATGGAGCTCTTTGTTCTCTGTACTATCTCTCTCTTATTCCCTAAGCTGCCTCTCTCGCTCTTTTGTTTTTGTTATTCCAGGTCTCACATCTCGTTCTCTCTCTCTCTCTCTCTCTCTCTCCTCATAAGCATTACTGAGTAAGAATGCCAAATCTGCCTAACCTGATAGGAAACATATTAAGACAAAAAACATTGAGGTGAGAAGTACATAAACAAAATTGTAAACAAAATTGTTATAATCATATACAATTGAGAGCTATTATGGTAAGAAACACTTTGGTCATTCACTGGTGAGGATTAGAGGCCAGCAAAGTGGGAGGATCTAGTGAACTTGTGGATGCTACTGTGGTACAGAGGATTGCAAACTCTACAACCAATCAGCATCCTCCAATTGCTTGGAGGGGAGAACAGAGCAGCGAGCCGCCTCAAGCAAATCCCCGCACTGCCTACGCACACGCACACGCTGATTAACACCTTACGAGCGGCCTATGCGGTTTATTTATATGTACCGCACAGCGGGGTGTTTTTAGCCAAAATAGGGCTGTTTACGTGATCATTTTCATGCCTAAATAAGACCCAGAACGTAAAACAAGTACCTATCCCTGAAAGGGCATAAACAGAGCTTTCGAATGACACCATAACGATCCTTGTATGATGGATAGTTTTCTTGCAATAACCGTGCAACGCGAGTGCAAAAAGCAGGTAATTCGGTACTTTCGGTACATAATTGAGTAGGTAGCGAGTGAGAGAGGGAGGAGGGAGCTGAGATTTGTGTCAGTAGGTTCGCCGCGGTGGTCTGGAGCAGTCATACGCTCGCTAGTCTCCTGCCACCACTTGTCTCTCTCTCTCAGCCACATTACGTGCTGAAATTGCCACTCGACCTATGTCGAGCGCCGCCACATAGTCCAGCTTTATTTAACTCGACTTATGTTGCTCGCCGCTAATTAAGGGTTAAGCAGCCTTTATATATTTACCCTCCCAAGCTCACAATCTCACATATCCCGGCAATAATGGTTTGTTTTCCATCTAAAAGACTGCTTTCACTGAAAACAGAAAGAAAGACGCTTTCTGGGATATTATTTCGGGGAGGGGAAAGTTGGAATCGTAAAGGAAACGGTATATCGCGTAAATACGATAGTGTAAGACACATTTTGTGCTACCGTACGTCTCTGTGACGTCACGGTCGTTCCTGCACGGGCGTAGCGACGATTAGATAGAATATTATAAGATTGTAATAAGTTAAGATTATAAAAGGCCTAAATATGCTATTAAGCAATATTGACATGGGTCTTTAGTAGTATATATGAATTTATCGTATATATTAACATAATTTATCGTATTGAGCAACATAGAATCGGTACGATAATTTGGGCCCTGGCGTATGCCACGGCAGCAAGGCGGAGGGCTGGAAGCAGCAGAGCCTCCACGAACACCAACCAGTTAACCAGTTGCTCTCTGACCCCTGACCTGTGCGGACGTCCCCAGTGACCGCTAGTGAACCTGTTTACCCTTAGTGAGGTCCTAGTGAACTTTCATAGTGATGGCTGTTGTTGATGAGTCTGCTGTCTCCTCCCATACTCTCCAGCTTTGTCTTGCTTTGCAAGAGAGACTGGAGAGTGTGGAGCAGGAGATTCAGTGTCTCAAAGATGAAAATTTGGCCTTGAGACTAGCTATGGCGGAGAAGAAGTGTGAGGCTACCGGAAGTGTTCCCAGGGATCGTGAAGCCCCTTGGAAAGTGGTGTCAACTAGTGCAACGGCCTGCAAGCTGAAAAGGCAGCCAGTCAAGACCCACAACAACTTCAGCACCTTGGCTGATGAGAGTGATGGCGATGAAGTGGCGATCATCGAGGCAGTGAGAGGGGAGGGGGGGGAAGTCTGCTGCTGTTGCTGCAACAACTGCTGCTACACGCCGACAAAAGGAAAAAAGCTAAGTCTGTTTTCATTGTCGGTGATTCATTGGTTAGATACCTTGGCAGGGCAACAAACACTCAAGGTTGGTAAAGTTGTCTGCGTGCCTGGTGCCGGAGTCGGGAGGGTGGCTGAGAAGATAGATGCTGTCATGGAAGTGAGTGGGGAGGACCCCATCATCTTCCTCAACGCAGGGAGCAACGACATATGGAGATGCAGGACTGAGGAGTTGCTCTCCAAGTATCAGGAAAAGTTGGAGGGGATCAAGGGAAAAAGGTGGAGTTCCTGTGGTAAACAGTATCCTGCCTAGAAGAGGGGTAAGGAAGGAATGGTCCTCCAGGGCTATTGGTGTAAATAGCCGGCTGGAGAAGTATTGTAAGGCAAATACTATTCCATTCCTGGATAACTGGTCCCTCTTTTATGGTAAGGATGAACTGTATGCCCAGGATGGAGTACATCTCTCTCGACTAGGAGTTTCGACCTTGGCCAGCTCACTCGACAAGATTGTTGCGGGGGGTTTCGTTAAAAAAACCTGGGTGTGTAAGTAAAATACTGTCTCCATATGGAGCAGGTACTTCATGTGACAAACCAGTGAGTAAAATAGAAATAATCAGTCAAGATAGTGCGGATATAGTGATGTGTAATAGTAGTATCGATAACACTACACATGTAACTGATAGTAAAGATGAGAATACTGATAGAGTAGAATTTCCGTCTAGAGCTAGTAGTTCAACAGGAAATAATAAGTTAGCTAAACACAATAGAAAATTAGTTGCAAATAAAAGTAATAGGTTGAGGGTATATTATACAAATTGTAGGAGTTTATGTAACAAAATGAACGAACTTAGAGCACTCGTTAGCACAGAAAATATAGACATAATAGCGCTAACTGAAACGTGGATTTATACAGAATCTAGGCATTTTTTAGCAGAATTTGATATTCCAGGATATAGTTTGTTTAAATATGACCGAACAAGTAGGAGGGGCAGGGGCAGTGTTTGTCAGGAGTACATTAAAAAGCTGTATTAAATCAGGTATTAGACTAAATAATGATAATGAAAGTGTTTGGGTAGAGGTTAACGATGGTAGTGAGACCATAGTTATTGGAGTATTATATGGACCGCCTAATATGAGTAGAAATGGCGGAAAATCGTTATGGGAGGAAATTAAAATAGCATCAAGGTTTAGCAATGTGTGCATTATGGGGGATTTTAATTTTCCGAACATTGATTGGCAGCACCAAATAGGCGACTCCGATTCAGTAGAGTTTATAGAGGTAGTACAAGATAGTTTTTTATTTCAATTCATCGATTCGCCGACTAGAGGTTTTAATATTCTTGATTTAGTTTTCAGTAACAATGAACATATGATAAATAATGTAGAGATTGGTGACCACCTAGGAAATAGCGATCATAAATCTATTTATTTTAATATACAATGGACAGGAAATGCTAAAGAGAATACGACACTTATCCCAGATTTCAGAAAAGCCGATTATGGTGGGCTAAGAAGAGACTTAAGGGTGGACCCTATTGTTAAACGATTAAGTCAGGATATGCCAGAGTTAAACTTGCCACCTACATATAACCAGTTTATTGCTTCACTCCACAATGCTCAAAATAAATATATCCCTAAAAGAAGATTTAGATCGACGCAGAACCAACCAAAATGGATGACTAATAAGCTAATAGATCTTATAGGAAAAAAGAAAGGAATATATCGAACAATAAAGAAAGGTGAAAATCATTTACATATATACTATCAGACTCTATCAAGACAGGTCAAAAAGGAAATCAGGAAAGCAAAAAGAAATTATGAAATAAGGATAGCCAGCGACTCAAAAAATAACCCTAAAGCTTTTTACCAACTATATAAATCTAAAGTTAGAGATGTAATAGGCCCCCTAAAAACTTCAATAGGAGAAATAACAGAAAATGATTTAGAAATGCGCAGTACATTAAATAGTCAGTTTCTTTCCGTTTTCACTAATGAAAATTTGGCACAGATTCCAGAAGTCAATATGGTATATAGTGATAGTATAGAAAATATGTTAAGTACAGTTAGTATAAGTAGAAATGATGTGCTTAATGAAATTGACAGACTGAAACCTCAAAAATCGCCTGGTCCTGACGAGGTATATGCTAGAATATTAAAAGAATGCAGAGATGAGTTAAGTAGTCCATTAGCATTTATATTTAACAAGTCATTAGAAACAGGTTTAGTTCCAGAAGCTTGGAAGCTTGCAAATGTAGTTCCGATCTTCAAAAAAGGTGATAAATCGATAGCATCCAATTACCGTCCCATTAGTCTCACATCAATCATAGGAAAGTTGCTAGAGTCTATTATTGCTAGGAAAATTAGAAGCCACTTAGTAAAATTTAACTTAATAAATTCTTCTCAGCATGGATTCACTCAGGGACGTTCGTGCCTTACTAATTTGCTTAGCTTTTTCTCAGAGGTATATGAAGCAGTAGATAGTGACAAGTCATATGATATTATATATTTAGATTTCAGTAAAGCTTTCAACAGAGTCCCTCATGAGAGATTGATGAGAAAGGTTGAGGCACATGGAATAGGAGGGTCGTTGTTGGGATGGATTAGGTCATGGCTAATTGGTAGGAAACAGAGAGTCAGCAATAGATGGTACCAAGTCAGAGTGGGGAGCAGTCAAAAGTGGTGTGCCCCCGGGAACGGTATTAGGTCCCCCTGTTGTTTCTTATATACATAAATGACCTAGATTTAGGTATAACTAGTAGGATAAGTAAATTCGCAGACGATACTAAAATGGGGAGATCAATTGATTCAGATAGCGATATAGAGTGCCTCCAAAGGGATCTAGATACCTTACATGAATGGTCAGTAAATTGGCAGATGAAGTTTAACATTGACAAATGCAAGGTATTAAAGATAGGGAAGATGCAAACAAATGTTAAATATAAACTAGCTAATTTAGAATTAGAAAATTCAGACTGTGAGAAAGATCTAGGTGTGTTTGTTAGCAATGATTTGAAGCCTAGAAAACAGTGTATAAGCGTTCGTAATAAGGCAAACAGGATTCTCGGGTTCATCTCTAGGAGTGTGAGTAACAGAACTGCTGATGTTATCTTAAAACTTTACTTGTCATTAGTGAGACCCCATATGGATTATGCTGTCCAATTTTGGTGTCCTTATTACAGAATGGACATAGATTCATTGGAGAGAATTCAGCGTAGAATGAAAAAAATGATCCATAATATTAGAAATTTTCCGTATGAAGAAAGGTTGAAGAAATTAGGTTTACATTCGTTAGAGAGACGCAGAGTTAGAGGGGATATGATAGAGGTGTTCAAGGGGGTTAGTGGGATTAACAAAGGGGACATGACAAATGTACTAAAGCTCAGTGATAGCGAAAGAACTCGTACCAATGGTTTCAAATTAGATAAATTTCGTTTCAGAAAAGATATAGGCAAATATTGGTTTGGTAACAGAGTTGTAGATGGGTGGAATAGGCTACCAAGTGATATAGTGGGATCAAGAACGATAGGGAGCTTTAAGAAAAAATTGGATAAGCATATGGACGAGAAGGGTTGGGTGTGAAGGGGGATCAGCCGGGTTGGGCAAATCAGCGCTCTGCAGACCCCCGTAATCCTGCGTTAATCTCTAACCGGTTTGGTAAGATGATCCTCAGGGTATTAGAGTGTTGAGCCTATAATTGGGCTTTGTAATTGGGGTTGTGTGGGACAGGGATCTGCCTTGCTTAGGCCAATCGGCTTTCTGCAGACTCCCATTTTCTTATGTTCTTATGTTCTTATCTAATTTCCGCCTTCAGATGATCGAGATTTTGTGCCTCTGATCACAATAAACTGACAGCAATACATACATCTACACCATCACAACGCTCTCATCGACGCCATGACTGACTGACAGATAAGCATAGTATTCATGTCCATTTCCATATAATCATTTGATTCTCTCTTTCACTTGACCCGAGCCTCAGGGCCGGCGTCTCGCTTCCCCATCGTCCGCCATATTGGGTAAACGTTCTCCTTTGTCTCGTTGCCAAGTGGAACTATTGGCGAGTTAATTCCTGGATATTATTAAACCTTATAACCTTACTTTATATATAATTTATTGTGCGTGACCTTTGGATATAAATTAGCTTGTTTCAGATTGAGTAGTTTAATTTAGATTGATTTTCTTTGAATTATTATAGCTTAGAGATATTTAACTTCCATTGATAGTATACCACAAGGTATAAGGAAATGCATGTATGCAACACTCAACGCCTCGGCCAATCAATGCGCTTGCTGACGTGACGGCCAGGTATATAAATGCCGGAAGGGGGTGAGGATCACCTCCCCACAGTGCTCTCACAACCTCTGTGCAGGCAACATCACACTCTCCAAGCAGGGTTTCAGAATGTGCTACCACCCTTTCTGGAACTGTGAAATAGTACAACATCAAAAGTTTATATGGCTTCATCAGCTGCAAGACCACAAGCAAGGATTATTTTATTCACTGAAGTAACATATCTACCCCTAATCCCAGCCACATCACACCTTCTATCGACACCAATGAGGAGGTCTGCTTTAACATAGGAAGGGGAAGACAGGGAGAGGAGGCAACCAACCAACGTGTCTGGGCCTGAGGGGGCAACACTGAAAGGCTTGAGACATGCTTGGAGGAGGAAATAATAAAGCTGATTTTCGCCAGCAGGTCATGGCGAAACACCCAGTGATTATATTACAATAATTGTCACCACAGTAATGACGCTTGCTGAGGGGGACCAGGTGCTCTTCAGAGAGTTCCTTCCCCACATTCTTTCCGCCAACAACCTCCCAACCATCATCATTGCAAGCCAACAAAGAGTCCTGGACCAAAGAGCTAATTCCTACCAAAGCTCTATGGTCCAGAACAAAAAAACACTCAAAAATCTCAACCTGCACAAGCCTCTCTCCAAATACAGTCAAGCAACACCAGAGGAGAAAGACCCCAAGCAATCCACAGCACCTGAGAGACCCGCCTGCAACCTGATTGAGTGTGGCGACAATCGGGTGATGCAACTGCGTAGTCCATGTCTACGACCAGCGTAAGTAGAAATGGAAGCCTTACTGCAGCAATAAAGACGATGAAGCCTTCCTTGAACTGCTAAAGGAAGTGAATGGCAACACCATAGGAACCCTCTAAACTTTCTAAAGCAAAGAGGGGTAACCCTGTAATACTCAACAAACCCCACTGTCGGGCTACCCAGAGCCCGAGATGAGTTCAAATAACTTCATCATATCTACAACAACAACAACGGTGAGGGATCCTCAGAATAGACGGATGGCACTTGGCGATTCAAAGTCTCCCCTATTCCCATTCCTCTACAAAGAATAGACGGCGACCAGAACATAGACTTTTTAGCAAATAGAGACCAGCAGTATTAGTTTTTTCTTACAAGATTAGATGTGTAACGTTTTACCCTGATTCACCTGTAGTGTCCAAGAGTCTGTACGCACATCGCCCACCAGCACCAAGTGTCACAGAAGCTACATGGTATGACCGGTTACATCATAGAAGAGAGAGAGACAGAGAGAGAGAGAGAGGATGGGAGAGAACCAATATGATAAATGGTACTACTTTGTAAGTCTTTGGTGTGTCGGTCCCAGGCATCTTGCCTCCTCACGCTTCTATATTTTATCTTTTTCTCCAAGATATATACTTATTTCCTTATGACATTTACAGCCTCTATGTTTCACTATTTAATGCGCTATTTCTATTTTCCATCACAGCAAATATGAATATTACTTTAATTACGAGATTTTCCTAGCACCCTCCCTTAAGCTGGTGTCACTCAAGTCCATTTTCGAACAATATTTTCGGGCAATTATTGTCTGGAAGCTTAAACAAATTATGCTTTATCAGAATTCAGCTGCCTACCATAATCTACCTTCAGTCTAGTTGCCGATGCCAGTGCGAGAAAGTCCCGAAATAACACGAGAACACAATTGCTCATGGAAAATTTACGGAAAAATCGCTTGTGTGATAGCGGCTTTATATTTCCATGGTCTTCAACTTTAACTATTCATCCCCTCTATTAATGTTCATACATAGTTTTGTTTATACTGTTTTTCATATTAGTTCTACTTCTTCCATTAATATTGTATATTCAAATTTTTCCTTGATGTTCATATCGTTCGATTAATTCTATAATGACATTAATTCTTGCTTATCCAGCTCATACTCAGCATACATTTGTACTTTCTCGTCTGTTCACAGACCAGCTAATTGTCTTCGATTCTTCTTTATCATGTGTATGCAGATTTCATCAATATTTATCGTGATATATTTCACATCATCAACACGTTTATTATATACATTTATTATAATGTACGGTGTCATTCTTCTTATTCTCGTACATTTGTTTTCTATTATATCTCCCTCTTTTGCTCTCGTTACTTCTTCACATATCACCTTTCAACAATGACTTCCATAATATGCTTGTTATTTGGCATGTTATTTCTTATTCATTTACTTGATTTTAATATATAGGCAAACCTTTTCTTCTAAAGTTATGTATTTAATTTCTCTTCAATTACAGTATATCAAGTTCGAAGTCGTATTTGTTTATCCATTAGCCTGACTTATCGATCCTGTTGTAACATTGACAACATATGTGTTTTCACTGTCCCTTATTACGTTTCATATTTTGTTATTATATTATAGTTTAGATAAACATCTACATACTAAAGTATTATGTGTTATGACCTATTGCAATAATTATACTTACCGGTACTATTGATTTACATAATTATTATGTGTCTCCAATTCAGTTTTAGAATGTTAGTTTCAAATCTTTTAGTTTTTCGAGATGCTTCATTACTAACTCGGTTTCCCTTGTCAAATACACTTCATATAATTATGCAGTATATATATTTCTAATAATTAGTTTTGTTTCTTTGTGAAGCTTGTTAACGCACTCACTGCGACCGATGTACATATACGTCTGACGTAACAAAGGGCTATACTGCTGGCGACGTACATATACGTTTTGATACTACAGACTGAATTGGTTGCACCAACCCATCATGCTTATTTACAGTCACTTCCAGGAGGTTCTAGGCCTACCACCCATACTTATATCAGTATGCATCAGGGTTGAGGAAGGGTGTGTGTATGATGAAGTGTTTCTAAGTCGAAAATCAACAATAACAGGGCCACTTTTTCATGTAATTGTGACAGCTATATCGAAGGTACGAATATGAGGTTCAATTCATATATATTGCAACAACTCAAACTATCTTGTAACCACAAATTATTATATAATAACAATAAATATTATCGAGTTATCTATCGTGAGTGGAAGTGAACAAGAAAATCTAAACTATTTTTGCTTGCGAGCGTAATATGGGGGTCGACTTTAAGCGATGAAACCAGCAAAGTACTGATTTATTTTCCTCGGTAGAGTGAAGAAGTAGGGAGGGCATGGTGACTGTTATAAGGAGAATTTAGCCCAATCTTTTTGTTTGAGCTTGTTCCAATTCGCTCAGGGCTATGGATATGGTGCTACTGCAATGTATATTGAGCGAATTTAGCGGGAAAATAACTGCTAGAGCGTAATTCTCATCTATGTAATCCGCCGCACCGAAGGGGTTAATTATCCATTTTGTACACTTCTATTCTGTAGAGTATATATCCATAAGTTACAATTACAGTCTCATATGTTTTACTTCATCTGTCATTGATTGCTCGTTCATAATTATAATTATATATACCCTCATTATTATATCTGATCTCTTCTGTATCGTAACTCTTCCCATATTGGATGACTCTTTTTGTTCTTCTAGTTTGGGTATCAGTAGACGATTTCTGTTAGCTTAGGACATTTATTTTAAACGCAGAGGGTTAATGATATGTTCTCCCTTTGGATTCCTAAAGCACCTTCAAAACTAAACTTAATTGACTTTTGTTGTCTATTGTAAGGTTGTATATGGGATCGATAAACATCTGTGTCTCCATTCAACCCATTTTCATGTAAATTGAACACAGTGTTTGCATTTTCCAACGCGCCGTTTACATTAATATGCTTCTTAACTCTTGGAATCCTAAAGATGTTCCTACACATATTAAATTGATTTGGTAGTACATGTACTGTTGATCGTTATATGATTAAAAGAGAGATGGTCTTTGGCCATATGGCATTGTATTGTAACTGTTATATGTATCCTAAGCTAACTATGACAGGAGCTTGGAGGTTGGAGACACTGCATCTGAGGAAATTATGCCATTGAAAAAAATAATAGTCTCTACGATTATCATCAAGTTCCTTATAGATGAATGCATTATTAGTCTTATTACTCACAGTCTGAGTTGTTATTTTAACCGAATGAAAATTTAGAAAATCACGCATGCTCAACATATCACTTCCTTCTGGATGAACATCAGTCCCTGATAACTAGAGTGATATTGGCATTAAAAAGGAACTCTCAAAGGATAACATTATTTAAACCTTTCCAGGAGTTGATCAAAATTGTCTATCGGTATTACATGGACAAATACAGTGTATATGAAAAAAACAAAATTATTGACATATTTGTCATAATTACAGCTAAACATTATTTTATAAAATACAAATAACATACCAGCTGTATATACGCACATTGATTTGAGCAGTGTTGTGTACGGTCGAAATCAAGATGATTATTTACAAAGTAGCACACAGACGTATTTGTAGAAGAGCTATTAGTTACTTAGGATATATATTTGGTTTTATACGAGTTACCCGACTTATATTTTGCTGTGTCAAAGCTGAAAAGAACCGGCTGAAATAAATAGCCTAGTTGTTATCAGTCCCATTACACGAAAGTTAGGCTTTGCAGCTGTCTTTAACTTGTTGGCTTCTCTTAAATGTCGTATTTTTGTTCTCAACGGTAAAAGAAAACTTAGATAATTTTTGGCCAGAGCTGTTTCACCCTAACATTGAAGTTGTTTTGTAGTGTTTGTGTTGCAGTGTATTGTTACGGTGTTGCCCGATCCAATCTCATTAACAATACACTACGTTCAAGTTAGAGTAGTTGAAGACAAGTGGAATATATCTGTGGATGAAGTAAGTAATCAAACTAGTGTTTTTGTTGTGGTGTATTGTATCGAGCTACGGTGTATCCCACTCCACTCTTATTTACAATACACTACATTCAAGTTAGTATTTGATGATACGTGGAACCTATCTGTGGATGAAGTAAATTATCAATCTCATCCCTGTTGTAATAACCTTAGTCTTGACTTCCTAATATGACTATGATACTGAGAATTATTAACGTACCTGACCAAAACAAAAAACAAATTACAATGAAAAATAATAAAGAAACTACCGGACTGTCTTTAGTTGACAACTGTAAATGTAAATTCTGTGTTAATGAATTTGATTTCAAACATCATAAACATTTTAAAAGTTACATTACAAATACAACATTTCTGTTCGTAAATTTTTGAGATAATGTAACTTCTTCATGTAAAGTAAGGTATTGACTCAAAGACTCTTTTATATAAGTATTTCAACACAGATTTTACCCAATTATATTATAAATACAACATTATTGAAATTGTTAAAAAAGATCAAGATCTTTTAGGTAGAGAAAATGAATGGATTGGAAAATGTATGACTAACTATCCATTTGGACTTAATAATCAAATTAAAGGGGTGGGCAACATATTGTATACAAAATGTTTAGAATACGATTTTAATAACCTTTACTTTAACTTCCCCGTTAGAAACAGAAGACCATGTAGACATGGTAATAGAAGACTAAATTCATTAAATAAAAAGAAAACAGGTCAGATATTAACCTGATTGTCAATAATTTGTATTAATTATATATAAATTTTGGAATTAAAACATTAAAAAATTCATTGAAAGGCCTACAAAAGAAAAATTTTGCTCATTTGATAGAAAATATTCTAAACAATAAACATAATTTCACAAATAAATTTAAAAATACAATCTTTGTTTATATTGGATGTATTAGAGCCAATTCTAAAAATCCATAGATAACCCTATTAAAGATAAAGTTATATCCACTTTGAATTATTCCTCTAAGATTTTAGACAAAATTAATGTTAACAGTATAATAAATTCAAAGAAAGTTAAGTCCAAGTTGACGGATGGATATAAAGATTTCAAACCAATAATAGTTTTATTCATATGAGCGACCTGTTAGGTCTATTACTTGTAATTATATTAAAGTTTTAGAGCATTTTTCAGAAAATTATATTTTCAATAATAATAAATGCGTATGTCAAAGAGTCATGGACATGCCAGCTAACAGACGTAATGCATTAAGAAAGTTCGTTTATAATCTGATAGGTCATATATTAACAGGTGATGTAAAAATAGTTAAACATTTTGCAAACGACAAATTAGTGGAGCTATGTCAAAAAGGTTTTAAATGTAGAATAGGGAATGATAAAGTAACATTTGACAACATTTTTAAAGATATTGTTTTTTCAGTTAATAGATTAAATGAAATGTTTTTAAAAACTAAACGCTGCGATGCGAGGGAGCTAGAAGCATGGTAAATTTGTTTGATTAAATAAATTAGAAATAAAGTCTTCTCCTTAAAAAATGAATTTAATCTTTCTGATTTTGTAAACTATAATTATAATAAGTGTAAAATTGATTTAATAAATATGCATAAACATTTTGTAATCACTACATTAGATAAAGCCAGCAAAATAACTATAGCTTCATATGTAAAAAAAATTATCTAGAAAACATGAACAAATAACATGGTATTGAAGGTAATAAATTCCATAACAAATATTTGCGATAATTCTGTTTATGAAATTCAGGCAAATTTAATTGTTGATAACTTAATTAATGAACATACTAATAAAATAATAACATTTGATATTAAACTTTCTGATAAGAATAAATGCAATGCTAAATTATACATGTTACCCAAATTTCATAAAAGACTTAATACATATCGCTTTATTGCCAGAGCAAAATTTGCTACCACTAGAACTTTGTCAAAACCTGTTGTACATTGCTTAAAATATATTAAAAGTACTCATAAACGATATTGTGATACCATCAAGAATAGAACTGGCATTAACTATTATTGAAGTGTTGACAATTCAGTAGAAGTTATTGATAAACTTAATACAATGCGGAAAGTTACCTCAGTACATAGCTTCGACTTTTCAACTTTGTATACAAATTTGCCTTTAGATTTTGTATTTTCAGAACTTTGCTTTATTATAGATTTGCATTTTTACATATTTGAAAGTAGTCATAATCGTTACATAAATGTTAATTCATATTTTAATAATGCGTCACTTAGCTTTGATCCCACTAGTTCAGTATATTTTGATAGAACTAAACTTAAAGATGTCCTTAAATTCCTCCTTTTCAATACTTATGTTAGATTTGGGCCCTACATTTTCAAACAAATATTAGGAATTCCTATGGGTGGCAATGCTAGCCCTTTAATTGCAGACTTATTCTTGCTTGATTTAGAATTTAAATTTATGAAAAACTTAGTTGACAGTAGCAAGAAAAATAACATCCTAGACAAATTAGCACTTGCTAAATTGCTAAGTAATAATAGTAGATATATTGATGATATTCTTGATTGTAATATGTTAAATTTTAATCAAGTCGCTCAACAAATCTATTCAAATTCCATCCCCTCACACAAGGTAAAGTAAATGATGAAGTTGAAAATTGTCTTTATATAAATATACAGATTGTTAATGAACAGTGCACACTTAAAATATACCACAAAGTGACGATTTTAATTTTAACGTAATACACTTTCCTTTCCCTAATAGTAATATTGATAGTAAAATAACGTATAATTGTTTTTATTCCCAACTAATAAGATTTTGTAAAATTTGTACCAGAGTAAAAGACTTTTGGGATAGAGCTATGTTACTATACAGACTCTTAGTAGACAGAGAGTTTGTTGCAAGTAAATTGTTGCATAAATTTAATCTTTTTAAGGTAAATTATTGTGACTGTATTTTAAAATTTGATATCAATAATTTTAATCAAACATTATTAACTTGAAGTTTCTATTATAACCTCTGCTTACTTTTTGTCTGTATGCATTAATGTTTATCTTTTTCTATTGTTATTATTAATATTTATAATTAATTGTTCTTGTTAAACGAGTACTCTTTTGTTTAAATCTATTGTGCCTTCTTCATATTTTCAAATATTTGTATTTATTATACTGTATCTATTCATTGTCGATAGTATCAATTGCTTGCTTTTGCGATTTCCTTAGTTTATTTGTACAATATAAATGTAGGTTATTATTAGGGTGGTAATACCATTATTGTTAGGGGTCACTTGAAGCATGCTATGCTTACAGGTACCTACCCGATAGCACTATCGTTAGTGAGTGATATATGTTTTTTGCACTTTTGTTGATATCTTGTCAAATTGCAGATTTAGCTTAATATAATATTTGATATAAACTGTAGTTTCTTTATTCATACAGAATTTATTAAAATTTACCAGATCGTCCCGGACTTCCCAGATTTACTAATTCCTTGACCATGACCATGGTGCATTGTTATATGTGCGATCAGTTTGCTTGGGAACCAATTTGACTTGTTCATGTAGTTGTGTACACCCTATGTGGTGGATTGTGTTCTTTTATTTCAAAATTATATTTTATTAAGCGTTATTTCCACATAGCGATTTTGATTAGTTCTTTTGCATTTATCTTGAATCGTCCCAGTTTTGGTTTGTTTATTTTGCAAGTTTTACATTATAATGTGCATTTTATCTTCGAACAAGGTTACGTGATTCACGATAATTTATCCTCTCAAACTTAACTTTCCTATCCATGGCTTCCACTTATTATGTCATTACATCAACTAAATTAGCTATTACCGGTAAACTTGTATGGTATACCTTTACAACTACTTATGTACAGTTGGTCAAAGTTCCAGCTGACCCACCCTCGCTCTGGGGCTCGCAGAATTAGCTGGCAATACTGGTGTAGTGGTGCAGGGATACCACTTGCCATTAATGTTACCTGTGTCTGTCCTGTATATTACTGCAAATTAGACTATGTATTGGTCACGTTGTGAGGACTAAATGTTCCTTCATTAAGCAGCCACCAATAAAACGGAAATATGTATTCTTATAACATCGAGTAAAGTATGTTGTGGCAGCCAGCAGGTTTTATATGCGTTGCCAATCAGTGGATATAATAACTTGAATATTGAAGCAAATCTACGAACTTTGGGTGAATGTTCGGGATCATACATAGCGCTATATGCATTGTTATTTGAGATAGGCTTACTTTCCCTTGTTTAGTATATGTTCTAACAATGATATAGCCGAAATCAGAACCAATCCCAATCTTTGTAAGACACACCTCCTTCCTACACCAGTATTGCCAGATAATTCTGCGAGCCCCAGAGCGAGGGTGGGTCAGCTGGAACTTTGACCAACTGTACCCTGTTTCACCTCCATCCCGCCCCTCTCCTCTCTCTCGCTCTCTCTCTCTCTCTCTGTGTCTCTCTCTCTCTCTCTCTCTCTCTCTCTCTCTCTCTCTCTCTCTATCTCTATCTATCTATCTATCTATCTATCTATCTCTCTTTCTCTCTCTCCCTAAAATGTACATGCTACCAAGGCGAAGGGTTGCATAAATTGTCCTTTCTTTGTTTCCAATCTTTCCTGTAAAATTCCTTCTGGGGATTTCGAAGCCCAGCAAGGTTAATCACTTCCAACTTTTTCATGTACGGCAATTGCCGGAGGGAACGGAGGGTGGTGAGAGAGCCTTCTTCTGTTCTATTCTTTCCTTCAACTTTCCTTTTCTATCGGATATGACATCTCTACTAGAATTAAGTCCTGACCACCTCGTTTGGATCGTATGGTCTGTGTGGCCAGTGTATATAAATAAATATCTTCTTCATCGACCAATTAGCTTGACTTCTACCATAGTAACACTTTTAGAAGATATACTAGTAGACAAGATATTTGACCACCTGGATATCCACAGCTTAATTATAGATGTCCCAAAGTGGATTCAGGCGTCACTGATCATGTCTAACGAATTTGATAGAAATGTTCGATGAAATGCTGAGAGAGTATGACAAAAGTAGAGCCACAAACATCCTTTACTTAGATCTTCGACCAGTTTCTGGCAAAGTGCCTCATATGTCTAAAGTGAGTGCAGTAAGCATCAATATTGAGATTACAAATTCGATAGACACTTGGCTGCCAGGTAGGCAATAACGGGTGGAAATCAATGGTATTTATTCTGAGTGGACTCCAGGTACTTCTGGAGTTCCACAAGAAATATGTCCTTAGCCCACTGTTGTTTATCATATAATGTCAATGATATCGATATTGGTCTATTGAGTGTGATCTCCAAGTTTGCTGATGACATAAAGCTTGAAGTGAAGGTGGAGGTGGGGGATTTACAAGAACACCACTCTCTGTTTAGCTAAGAGTTAACCCTTTCTGTACAGGCAACTTCTTTTAAACTTATATCTGGCTACTATTAGATGATTTTGTTCAGTCTCAAATGGCTTTGAACCATCTCACTTAACCCTTTTATGCTACCACAAATCCCTCTTAAACAACACAGCATTCTCTAAATACAGCTAGATTATAATTTAACCCATTCAGTACAAGGGATGTCCTCTTCATTATATTCTGACAACAATAAGACAATTGTATTCAGTTTAGGAACGACCTCTAGCAATACTAAGGCTTCAAACTATCTCATCCAACCCTTTTAAATACCACAGGTCCTTCATAAGCTGCATAATATCGTCTACATTCAGCTAGAATAAAATATAACACACGTCGCTGTTACTCAAAGGGTTAAAAGACTCGCTGGTACAGTAGGGGTTAAAGTGAGTAAAGGGAAGTGGTGGTGAGGCAAGACGACCTGGGCCCGTCACTGGACACTCACCAATCACGGGTTAAGGGGGTAGTGCTTGGTTTGTTAGTCTATTATATATTTATTTATTTATTTTTGATTTTCCTCGCTAAACCTCCATCAAGCTTAGAAAAACACCCCCTAGGCCTTTCTCGGTAGAAAATTGTACCGGCAGCCGCAGGCTGGTTCCTTCTAAACTTAGAGGCTCGCTGTCGCTCGCCAAAACAAATCGGCTCATAAAGGGCACGAAAGGTCTTAATATTGATACAAAAAATAGGCGAAAGGTTTTAAACTCTCCAAACTAACGGTACGAACGTGTTAAAACCTCAAAACTAATATGCTAAACATGAGGGAGAAGGGGGTCCAGGAATAGTGAGTCCTACCCCCTTAAGAACCACCAAACTTGGGTGGCTTCAATTACACCGGGGAATCCCCTTGAGTGGTGGCTCTTAGTATGTTATTACTGACTCTTACTGCCTCTTAGTATGTTATCATTGACTCTTACTGCTTCTTAGTATGTTATTATTGACTCTTACTGCCTCTTAGTATGTTACTATTGACTCTTACTGGCTCTTAGTATGTTGTTATTGACTCTTACTGCCTCTTAGTATGTTGATATTGACTCTTACTGCCTCTTAGTATGTTGTTATTGACTCTTACTGCCTCTTAGTATGTTGATATTGACTCTTACTGCTTCTTAGTATGTTATTATTGACTCTTACTGCCTCTTAGTATGTTACTATTGACTCTTACTGGCTCTTAGTATGTTGTTATTGACTCTTACTGGTTCTTAATCATTATTATTGACTCTTACTTAGTATGTTGTTATTGACTCTTACTGGCTCTTAGTATGGTATTATTGACTCTTACTGGCTCTTAGTATGTTGTTATTGACTCTTACTGGCTCTTAGTATGGTATTATTGACTCTTACTGGCTCTTAGTATGTTGTTATTGACTCTTACGGACTCTTAGTATGTTGATATTGACTCTTACTGGCTCTTAGTATGTTATTATTGACTCTTACTGGCTCTTAGTATGTTATTATTGACTCTTACTGGCTCTTAGTATGTTGTTATTGACTCTTACTGGTTCTTAATCGTTATTATTGACTCTTACGGACTCTTAGTATGTTGATATTGACTCTTACTGGCTCTTAGTATGTTATTATTGACTCTTACTGGCTCTTAGTATGTTGTTATTGACTCTTACTAGCTCTTAGTATGTTATTATTGACTTACTGGCTCTTAGTATGATATTATTGGCTCTTACTGGATCTTAGTATGTTATTATTGACTCTTACTGGCTCTTATTATGTTGTTATTGACTCTTACTGGTTCTTAGTATGTTATTATTGACTCTTACTGGCTCTTAGTATGTTATTATTGACTCTTACGGCCCCTTAGTATGTTATTATTGACTCTTACTGGCTCTTAGTATGTTATTATTGACTCTTACTGGCTCTTAGTATGTTGTTATTGACTCTTACTTGCTCTTAGTATGTTATAATTGACTCCTACTGGCTCTTAGTATGTTATTATTGACTCTTACTGGCTCTTAGTATGTTATTATTGACTCTTACTGGCTCTTAGTATGGTGGTATTGACTCTTACTTGCTCTTAGTATGTTATAATTGACTCCTACTGGCTCTTAGTATGTTGTTATTGACTCTTACTGGCTCTTAGTATGGTATTATTGACTTACTGGCTCTTAGTATGTTATTATTGACTCTTATTGGCTCTTAGTATGTTATTGTTGACACTCACTGGCTCTTAGTATGTTATTATTGACTCTTATTGACCCTTGATATGGTATTATGGACTCTTACTGGCTTCTAGTATGCTATTATTGACTCTTACTGGCTCTTAGTATGTTAATATTGACTCTTACTGGCTCTTAGTATGTTATAATTGACTTACTGGCTCTTAGTATGTTATAATTGACTTACTGGCTCTTAGTATGTTATTATTGACTCTGACTGGCTCTTAGTATGTTATTATTGACTCTGACTGGCTCTTAGTATGTTTGTTTACTCCTATTGACTCTTAGTATGTTTTTATTAACCCATGATACCACTCCCTATGTTATTACTGACTCTTACTGGCTCTTAGTATGTTAACTCTTACTGGCTCTTGTGTATCCTAACTCTTACTGGCTCTTAGTATGTTGTTATTGACTCCTGGCTCTTAGTATGTTATCACTAAGTATATGTTAACCCCTTGAGGATCATGATGCAGATTTTACATATTGTTCTAGCTACAATTAGACGATTTATTATAGATTAGGAAGTACAAGTGGGAGCTAGAGTCTTCAACTGAGATAGTTTTTACTTCTTTAGTTCCTAGATATTCTTCCCTAAACGTCATAATCCTTGAAGGGTTAAAGAGGTTCTATCGACTCTTACTGACTCTTATACATTCTTATTAGCTCTTGATTATCCTTATTGATTCTTATTGTTTTGTTTTGTTTTACTTTCTTGAACTCCTATTGACTCCTTCTGTCTGTTAGACTCCCACTGACTGTTATCGAAATGCATTTGTTATATTGACTCCTAAACTCTTACTGAATCTTAATGCCTCTCATTGGCACTTATCGAATCTTAACCACTTCTGTACCGGCAACGTAATTTTAATCTTATTACAGCTATATTTAAACGATGGTGTGCAGCTTAAGAAGGATCTGTGGTAGTACAAAGGGTTAATTAAGATAGTTCGAAGCCTGTTGTTGGGGGCCCTCCCTAAACTGCATAAAATTGTCTAAATATCGTTAGAATACAATTAAAAAGCCGTCGCCTGTACAGAATGGGTTAATCACTCCTCTTCACGCGTTATTGGTTCCCAACTAGTCCTTTTGGTTCCTAGCTGGCTTATTGACTCTCATTAGCTCCTATGCTATCAGAAAAAATAAATCAATTACATTTTACACGATCTCCACACCATTCACACTACGCCACCAATCTGGAATAAGCCACCGTCGTAATGCACAGTCGTCAGCCCATATGAGATGCACTGGTTCTGTAGAGGATCAATAAAGGTATATGATGATGTAGACAGCTTACCGTCAGTCTTTTCATTCTTATTATTAACACGTCATTGGGGATTAAGTATCTGATCTAGTTTTGTTTATGATGTTAATTATTATGTTTTTAAATTAATATTTTCCTATAATTTGTATCATTCTTGTCAACTATTAAAACATTAATCAACTATTTATTATATTTAGTGCAATATCTGCTGTATATGAAACCCTGTCATGGTTAATTTACAGGCCATATGCTACCGTCGAAGTTAACCAGAGAGGAACTCTTATGTTGGCAGATGATCTGTTTAATATTAACACTCAAATTACAGCAATATAATCAATGTTATAAGGCTTAGATACATGGACGCATGATAGAAATGCATTTGAATGTCACCTAGAGGCGGGACTCTTGGTAGTGTAACCCATTCAGTATCGGCGATGTCGTTTTTGTTATATTCTGACAATGATTGGACGATTATGTTCAGCTTGGGACGGACCTCTAACAATAAGAAGGCTGCAGACGATTTAACTTAATCCTTTTAGCTACTATAAATCCTTACTAAGCTTCATTAGATCGTCGAAATGTACCTGTACAGAACGGGTTAAGAAGAGAGGTAATATCCCCTATGGTAACACAATAGATTCTCCGGCTCTAGCACTATTTTGTCAACTCAAGGTATTTTGGGACAGTGTGGCTAATACTGGCTTTCTGTTGGGTCCCTGTTTAACCCATTCAGTTCCAGTTCCGTCCTTTTGATTTTACACTGGCTACTAATAGACGATTATATTTTATTAAGGAAGGGCCTCCAGCAATTAACCGGCTTCGAACTATCTTAATTAGCCCTTATTACTACCACATATTCCTCTTAAGCTGCACAATATACAAAAGAGGTTAAGTAGCATACTCTCATATACACCAATCAGACATCTCGAAAAAAAATCTGAGTAATTATTGAATTCTGTTACAATTATTTCAGTCATATATCAGTTACTAATACTGATATGCAATTAGGATGTGATTGTAATCTTTATGTTCAGTTTGCAATATTAGTTAAGGGCAAATAAACATAATAAATTATAATTACTAAGTGGTTTTAGTTTTCTATTCTTTCTAGATTTTATTGTACAGTAGTTTCGATTGAATGTGTATTAAATGTAATAGTGTTGCCATTTCAAGTATCTTGAACATCTATTTGCATCCTATTTGTGTTCTTAACCCTTTATAGGGCAAGTGACCGAATTTGATCATGCGAAGGATCCAGCAAACTTGGGCCTATGAGTGCGCGTATTTGCACTATCTCTAAATACACTCCGCCCCACAAAGGGTTAATAGTCTTGCAAGTAGCTTAACCCCTTCAGACTCATATGACGCAGAGGTTGCCAGATTAGCAATAAGAAATAGAGTTCTCTCACTCTTATAATTACCTCTCCAAAATTAGTTTTCTGCCCACAGCTAACTCAGAGACAACTGCAGAGGTTGAAGTAACTAAACTAAAGGTTTCTAAATACCCCTGATGGTAACAAAGGCTTTAAAGTATCCCCAATAGGCTCAACACAGCTAACTCAAAGACAACTGCAGAGGTTGAAGTAACTAAACTAAAGGTTTCTAAATACCCCTGATGGTAACAAAGGCTTTAAAGTATCCCCAATAGGCTCAAGATCACGTCATATGTCGGATAGGGTTAAATGCTGTCACTAAAACAGATTCCCAGTTAGAGTGTGTGTGTGTGTGTGTGTGTTACTCGTTGTTTTATCTTGCTGTCTACCATACAAACACAATTGCATTATATTAGAAACTAGCAGGGGTACCCGGCGTTGCCCGGGTAATCACCATAATCACCATTACTACTACCAGCACTACTACTACCATAATCACCATCATCAATCACTACTACCACAATCATCACAATACTACTACTACCATAATCACCGGCCTCGACCTCCCTGTGCCTCATTAAACGGCGACCTCAATTTCGGCTGCTAAATGACCTCCGATTTTGGATCTGACCTCATCAGTACCCCCATTGTGTGGGGCTGCGAACAGGTTTCGTTCCATACACCTTTTCGATCGGAGGCCTCCTTCTGCCCCAAACGGCAATTTGTTTCATTTGTTTTCATTTTTTTGTTTTTAATTTCGGCCTCGAAACGACCTCCGATCGTGGCCTCGCCCCCTCTATGACCTGACCCAGGTCAATTGACACCCACATGCAAAGTTTCAGCTCCCCAGGTCCAAAACTGCGGCCGCCTATTAAGAACAGACACACACACAGACAATCGAAAATATTATATAGATACATACAGTAATAAATATGAAATACCTGACTATTACCCCCCACCCTCCACTCTCTCCCTCTCGTAAATCTCTTGCCGTAATCTTAGGACCGGGCAATATTGACAATCCACTACACTATACAAATTCCACAATATTTCCATGCAGCCATTATTGTCCTTTATGTGCATATAATACCGTTTTCTTATCATATATACGTTCATCAAAATTATTGCTATTATATACCTTATAATTATATTAAAAGTCGTTACCTATACCCAGCAAAACAAAGTATGGCATTTTGTAATTTATATCCGAGGTCAGTATGCCTTTAACACAGATGCACATAGGTATTACATTCAAGCCTTATTCAATTGTGTTTTATCTTATTGTATATTTATTTATTATGTACAGCGAGAGAACAATTTATTTTAAGGTAGAAGGTTATGACCCCCTTTGTTAGTGTAACAACTTTATCATTAATTGTCTCAGCCAGATGACGCCATGCTCATTTGTATTTTAGTTAGCATTACACAGTATTACAGTCTTAACTTTTAAATTATCTCTCTAATTAAAATGATCAGTTGAGGCAGTATTTAACCTATTGAGTTATTATAAGAGTATCCCTATCATAAATTAAATCGTCTGTAAAGTAGCTATAATTTAAGCAAATAAACATTACAAACACAACAAGAACACAGTCCATCTCTCTACTTCCATCTGGGATATATTGTTCTGTCTCCCCTCTCTCTCATGAGCTGCAAGATGAACGGCCTGGGAAATGCTAGGACGGCATGGAGGGTAAGAGGATAATCATGTAAGACAATCCCAGGCTGGCATGGCTCTGAAGTTAATGGAGGGGGAGAACACACTAGAGGCGGGGGGTGCGTAGGATAGCTTAATGAAGGGGGAGAACACACTAGAGGCGGGAGGTGCGTATGATAGCTTAATTATTACGCATTGTGCCAGTACAGATGGTGCAAATAGAATTGAGCAAAATCATGTCAGGGTAGGTGTGGTGGATAGGTTGTGCTACTGAGCAGGTAATTTTAATGCCCCGTGTTAAAATCCCGATAATTATTATGGCAATGGAGAGAAATTATAGGGACATGATTTGTACTGTACTTAGTTGCAGTATATTACTGCAATGACTTCCCATCGATAAAATATTCTTATCAATACATTATCATGTATGCATATTATAATATTGAAAACATGCTGTGGGAGCAGTACCAAGTAGGTGGCGTGAGAGTGTCATCCGAGTTAATGAAACAGGACATCACGACAATGGCGATTCGGCTTCAAGTAGTCGTAAATGCACAGGTAACAGCCTCATGCAGCCCGCTGCAAAAACTTGTCTTACTCATCATTTGGAATATGGAATCCTGACGTCAGCGTGTTAAATGAACAAATATACAGGCTACAATAAGCTTATGTCCAAAGGAATAGTTGAAACATCAAAATATATCCTGAACAAATATATTTTATTAATAATACATACATGAAGAAGTTACTTTGTATCAACTTCTGAATATTTAATTGTAACGAGATATGAATATGGAATTTATGTACCGATACTAACGAATAAAAACTGTATTGGAAAGAGTACAAACGAAATCAAGCAACAACAAATATATTGATCTTTACTAGGCTGCTTGTAGCTAATGTTTCTAATCAAGGTGGGGTAAAAAACTGAGATAGCACAACATGCAGCAAGTTGTTCTGTAAATGCAGTCAATCAGGTTTTATGAGTGAGATGCTTATCTAGTCTATTTTTGAAAGGTTGACAAATGTTTGCTTTCCAATTATTTTACAACCATCTCCTCTACTGTAATTTGAATAGTAAATTCTGAATTATTTTTGGGAATTTATATTATCAAAACCTTGAATACATTTAGATACTTGAAGTAGGTGCCCTCTTAACCTGTGCTTTGTTAACCTAAACATATTTAGACCTATTTCGTATGATTATTTGTCTTGGAGTATACTGTATATAATTTTTTATATTCTCTTCATTTTTCTTTGCAGAGGCAAGGTTCAAAAGATAGAGGGAGGGTATGGCAAACAAGGGTATAATAGTTAACATAGATAAAACAAAGGTCATGTTAGTGGAGTAGGGCATGGAACTATGAAAAGAAGCAGCGACTATCCATGCGCACTATTTGGGAAGGGGGTGGGAAGTAACGCAATTTAATGTTGCATCTGTAGTGACTGGGTTCCAAATAGATGTAGTGGGGCTAGAGGACCTTTGACGAGATTCATAGACTTTGAATGTGCAGTGTGCAAGAGAGAACTTGTGTTGAATGACCCGCCTGTTAGTGTTGATTTCAACAGTGTAACGCTGGAGTGTGTGAATAAATTTTACTATTTGGACGATACGGTTTCCGCAGGAGGTGGTGCTGAAGCTGGCACCATTGCTAGAGTCAGAAGTGGGTGGGGGAAGTTTAGAGAGCTGTTGCCACTCCTGACCATAAGAGGAGTCCCACTTCACCTTAAAGGGAAGGTATACTATATACCTCGTGTGTTAGGAGTGCGATGACCCTATGGCTCAGAGACATGGCCGGTTAAAGCGGAGGACATAAATATAATGGAACGGAATGAGAAGGGAATGGTGAGTTGGATATGTGGGGTTAACCTCAGAGACGGGGTATAAAGCTAGGAATTAAGAAGACGTCTGGGCATTAGGAGTGTCAATGAAGTGATGCGCGCCAGCCGACTTGGTTGGTTTGGACACGTGGAGAGACTGGATGATCAGAACTGGGTGAAGAAATGCCAGACTGTGAATGAGGGAGGAGCTGTGCATTGGGGTAGACCTAGAATGACGTGGGATCAGGTAGGCCTACTCTGGTCCAATCTCAAAATAAAGAACTTGACAACAGAGGCAGCCGTTGACAGGGCCGCCTGGAAAGGCGTCATTTAGGATGTGAGAATGTAACCACATTCTCTGTGGACCAAATAGTCTTCCAAATTGTATATGTAAGGATGTAGGCCTATGTATGTATGTAGGTATGTACTATATTTCACCTGATCTTAGAGATTACCTATATTCTCTAATGGCAAACACACAAGATCATCTTAATCAGCTGTTATGAAACCCTTTTTTTCAATTCATACCCCAACTATACACATTACGAAAGATTACACCTTACATGATCATATATCTACCGTAAATTTCCTATTGCCAAAACATTAAACCCTCTTTACCATCTATAAAGGGGAACGCAAATGAACTCAAGCTACACCAGATATACCTGTCCTTACTCGGTTGCATAGTGAGGATTAGTAATAGGAGGGGAACAGAGAAAGGAAGGGACTGGGAAGGGAAACCGTTAGTATTTTATATCAGGGCCATATCTATTGTTAGTTATGATAACCTACCTGATCTCAAACGTCATCTGTTTTATATTTACGTTGGAGAGCAACAACATAAATCCCTCCTCACCATATATCATAAAACCATTAATCAATTACAATCAGAACCATATTTATTTTGAGTTACAACATTTTACCTGATCTTAAGATTAATTATCTATTATAGATGGCGAGGTTATACCATTCATTATTAAATTACTATGTGCTACCTGATCCCAATGTTAAACAAAAATCTATCATAAATCTGTTTCCCAACTTGCATCAGACCCATGCATAGTATGATTTACTATAGCTTATTTGGACTCATAGCTAGCCTAACATTTATGATGGCTAAAGCAAAACACCTATGTAATATATTATATAACCTTACCATTTATTATTTATCACATTCTTTCCCGATTTCAAAACTACATACAGGTTACTAATGGCAACCTCCCACAATCCTCTTTACCAGGAATGATAAAACCTTTGTCAACTGCCATTATCCAGGATGAGGGCAGACTGTGTGCTCTCTGTCAGTCTCCACCCAATATAATCCCCTTCTTGGAAACTCAAGCCGGAGCAAGACGGATTGCTCAGTCAATGTTCATAATGCAAACGTTCCTAACCTGAATAAATTCGTCTCATAGTTGCCAGAATATAATGAAAAGGACGTCGCCGGTACTGAATGGGTTAATGTTGATGATGCAAGCGGGATTGTTTCCTCTTGAAGTAAAAGAGTATTTGTTGTCAAAGTTTAATATCAATTTTGAACGGTTTCGGATATTGTGCTGATAGTCCTAGTCATTTGATGTAAGTGGGTCATTCCTTGTCAGCAAATATTGTTAAATTCGTGTCCTCAATATAAAGAACTTTTGTGATATTTAGGTGTCGATTATGTTTCCTGACGAGAAGCTAAAGCAAGCCTGTAATTGTAGGAGGAAGTCGCCCCAGATTTGTTTTCAAACGAAATAAGTACACATATATTTTGAAGGGGGGTCTAGGGGGTATTTTTAAAAGCTTGATAGAGGTCTGGCAATTAAACTATCGACCAAAATCTAACCCTTAATGGTTGGAATAGAAAATGGATGGGTGGAGGAGTTGATGGTGCGGAGGTGGTGCATCAGTGGGTGAAGCAGTATGTGGATGGACAGATGAGTGGGTGGATGGGAGGGTGGAGGTTTGTTACCTGGTGGGTGGAATATAGAAAACAAACAAAGAACTATGCATGGTAATTAGTATGAAAGAAGCAATTGCCTCTCTGTGTTCTACCGCTATTACAAAAATCAGTGTTCCTCAGAGCTTCCTCAGTGTATATCACCACTTCTACGTAGAGTACGTGTCTTGCAACACAATCACACCCCTACTCTGTGCAACTCTCCAATCCAAGAGTGAATCATTATTCCCAATATTTCTTCTATTCAACACCCGAGCTCTGGAACTTTCTCCCCTAATCCATCTTCCCCTCATCCTATGACTTGTATTGCTTCACACTCCGTGTGTCCTGGCATTTTGGCTCGAACATTCCTTGATGTTTGCCCTGTCACTCGTTCAACTCAGGGGGAGGCACTCGTCACAGTCATGCAGTTCTGTGTTTTGTCTCAGTAACCCCCATAAAACGGTGTAGTGAAGGTGTAAAAGAGCCAATACAGAAGTATATAAGGTAGTAAGGGTACAGGTAAGGAGAGGCTAAAGGAGTGGAAAGAGGATATACGTATAGAAGGAGAGAGGCAGGAAACGGTAAGCACAATTTATATTTCATTAAAACAATATATAAAGAAACAAGTTAAAGGTTAACACTCAACGAGCGGCCTTGGTGGTATATTTGACCGTGCCGCCCAGCGTTTTTTTTTTACCATAAATGGGGTTGTTTCCGTGCTCTTTTTCATGCATAAACAAGAGCCAGAGCGTAATACAAGTATGTATCCCTGAAAGGGCGTAAATTGAGCTTTCCAATGACACCCGAACCATCCTTCTATGATCACTGGTTGTCTTGCAACGATCGTGCAACCGAAGGTCAAAATCGCTAAAATACGGTCATTTTGTTACACAATTACATGTATAGCGAGTGAGAGAGGGTGGAGTACAGTGGAGTAAATGTCAGTGGGCCCACGACGGTCGTGGCGAGCAGTCATGAGGTAACCTATGCTCCTCCCACCGCTCGGCTCTCTATCAGAGCCAATATTGCGCCAAAATTGCACACAGACTTAAGTCACATTGTCCAGCTTTTTAGATACGGACTTAGTCGGGCCCCGATAGACAAGGGTTAAGCAAATATTTACAGAACTGGGCACGATGGAAAAAGAGTGTGGCTTGATCAACATAGAGGTACCGGGAATACACTAGTAAACAAAGATATAAAGAAACTAAAATAGATGTAAGGAATGAGTCAATAATATGGAAAGAGAGTGTGGCTTGATCAACATAGAGGTACCGGGAATACAGTAGTAAACAAAGATATAAAGAAACTAAGGAATGAGTCAATAATATGGAAAGAAGTGAGTAAGAAGCAATGGAGAGAGAAAGAGAGTTACACATAGTTACACATATAATCAGATTACACACATACCTTGCGTTCCCTACTAGGTGGTACAGCCTAAATACTACTAGACAAGGCTATTTTATAGTAGAAGAATAGGACAGCAGAGTACAAGGCTCTCTCCCCAACCCCAAGAGAGAAAGAGAGACAGAGAGATAAGTAAAAGCAAACATTGTAATGAGGTTGCCTAATGGTCAATAAAGAAGGGGCTGGAGAACAAGAGGTGATAGCAAGCTGCAGACTAAGAGGAGAGGAAGAAGAGAAAAAGAGAGAGAGAGAGGGAGAGAGAGAGAGAGAGAGAGAGAGAGAGAGAGGTGATCGAGGGCTGTACTATATGGTCGAGTTAACCCAAAAATGGCGACCATCCTAAATAGAGGTTTTCTAGTGCACTGCGACCGTCCTCTATAGATCCAGAGCATAAAACAAAATCTTATAAAACACCCCAGTGGCACTCATAACAAAGCAATTTGTGATTAGGTGAGATAATTCCCCTCCATTACTTGTTACCACTCCTATATATGTGTCCCCCCCCCCCTTCCCCCCTTTTTCCCCCTCTTCAATTATCAGCTATTTTTCCTGTTATTCCCCCTTTTATCGGGTAATTTTTGGCGCAAAATTCCCCCTCCCGGTCTCTTTAACACGGGTGAGGCAGCTAGAGATCCTAGCACTACAGAGACTTCTACTCAGACTCATCAGTATCGATCGAGAGCTTGTAGAAGGCACATAATTATACGCTATCGCTCACCAGAAAAACATTGGCACCTAAATGACACAAAAAGTCTTAGCATTGATAAAGAAACAGGTTGAAAGGTTCTGAAATGGCCAAGCTAATGGGCTTAACGTCTTAAAATCTGAAAACTAAAGTGGCTAAGCATGAGGGAGAAAGGTGTCTACAAAAAAAACAGACCATCTCCCGTTAAGGGGAAAAAGTAATGGAAAAGAGCACTGGAGAGGGAAAGAATGATAGTATTACGAACTGCAATGGGGAATCTGGGTGACACTATGAACAGGAGGTAATCTTTTAGAGAGAGGTTGAATATGGTAAGAGGGGCTAGAGAGAGAGCTGATCCAAGTAATATCGACTATATACAGCTTGTATATGGGTGAGTAGAGGAGATGAATCTTTGAATAGAGAATGTAGAATTTGGGGAAACTACGTACAAGAGGCAACCTATTGGGGAGAGGCTGGACAGAAGTGTGTTTGTGCTCCTGCACGTGTGCATGTGATCATATATATATATATATATATATATATATATATATATATATATATATATATATATATATTTTTTTTTTTATATTCCAACTTACTTCCTCTCGGGCATAGGCTGAGAGCCTTAACATTCACCGCTTTACAATGAACAGTGAAGCCCGTGAGGTCTTGTTCCAGTCTAGGGAGTGAGACATGTGAAGCACGTAGAGTACAACGAGCACCTGCCATCTTGCCTTCACATGAGGCACGGTGCTCACTCATGGCCCGAAACGACCCCATCTCTGAAGCCACCTCGTTCCCGTGCTACACTGTCTCACCCCCTACACTCGGACTCTCACACTTACACACACACAACGCTACCTGTTGAGCAGATAACTCACCAGGCATTGCACCCCTATAGCATATTTTGAATATGGGAATATTCATACAGTGCTATTTAATCAGGGAACAATGAGGGTATTTTATTGAAGTTTCGGTGGGCTTGTGGTAATGCACTGATACCAGGTACAGCACAAATTCCATCCCAATAATATCTTCCCATTGATATATCGGGATTTGAACCCGGGACCTTTGAATTACCAGGCCAGTGGCAAGACCACTCCACCACACCTCCCCTATATATATATATACATATATATATACATATACATATATATATATATATATATATATATATATATACATATATATATATATATATATTGTTACGTATCTTGATCCTCAAGTGGTTAACTTGATGAATCTAGATAGCACAGAGATATATATTAAGGTATCAGTCAGCTGAAGGCAAAACAAAAGTAAAATCTAATAAAATTATTTCCTGTTGTTGCTTCCTTTCCTTTTGGATCTTAGGACTTAGTATCCTTTATTGACTGATACTCTTTACTTATGAAAAAATACTGAAACTAATTAAAGTCATGTAGTATTTAAAAAGAATTATTATTTAACCGAAGCTTAGTAGGCTATGGTTATGAACCTAATAAGTTATATCTAAAGAAGGACTATTAATTCTATAAAAAGTCTTGAAAGATAAATATTAAAGTAAGAATATTTCTGTCTCTTACCCTTTTTGAAATGAATAGATAGCTTTCTTAATGTCCTTTTATTTATATTTAATGTAATTATTCTTGGTTCTTGTCTTACGTTAATAGTATTATATTATTATTATCATCAGGATTAATATCAAAGTCACATAAAAAGTTAGATATATATTTAATAATTAGTTAAATGTATTTCTTAACCACGTAACATTGAGGTTTGATTATGAGTAAATTAAGTTACAGGATCGCTTCATAGATTCGATTCAGGTCTCACTCAAATAATATGAAAAGCAAAAATAATATTTTGAAGCTAAAAGAATTTGCTTCAGCTTAGGAAATCACTAGAAGTAATATTAACACAGCCATGTTAGTCTAAGGCGATACTACTAATATGAGACAATAGCATCACCGTACTAAGCACCGTTAAGCAATGTAAGCTTAATTAACAGAAAATGAAAGAACTCGTAAGTATTAATATAAAACAATAGTATTACTTTCATCATAACCCAATTACTTAACACCTTAAGAGCGGCCTATGCGGTTTATTTATATGTACCGCCCAGCGGGGTGTTTTTAGCCAAAATAGGGCTGTTTACGTGATCATTTTCATGCCTAAATAAGACCCAGAACGTAAAACAAGTATCTATCCCTGAAAGGGCATAAACAGAGCTTTTGAATGACACCATAACGATCCTTTTATGATGGCTAGTTTTCTTGCAATAACCGTGCAACGCGAGTGCAAAAAGCATGTAATTAGCCACTTTCCCGATACAATTCCTTATATAGCGAGTGAGAGAGGGAGGAGGGAGCTGGGATTCGTGTCAGTATGTTCGCCGCGGTCTACGCTCGCTACTCTCCTGCCACACTCCTCTCTCTCAGCAACATTACGTGCGGAAATTGCCACTCGACCTATGTCGAGCGCCGCCACATAGTCCAGCTTTATTTAACTCGACTTATGTTGCTCGCCGCTAATTAAGGGTTAAAGAGTTGCTTTAGTCCACAAGTTAGTCAACTAAAATAGTTAAGTACATAATAATAGCGTTAACGTTAATTCCCAATCACATATCTCACTAACCAACATAACGTAAGTGTTTACACCGAACACACTTAACACACACTTATATAATCTGACTGACAGTCACAATCTCATTATAATACTTCACCCCGTCTTCCTCCAGCTGCAAGTTCACCTTCCCCAACTCCAAATGAGACTGATTTGAATGCCCACTACTCGGGTCTTATATACTAAACAATGATGGTGTAGGAACGAATCAGGAGGCGTGATGGTGCGTGCCCCTATCATAGCTCCTCGAGTTGCATAGCAGGTGCGTGGTCCAATCGGGGCTCCTGGCGTCGATCATACATCATAGTGTCGGGTCATCGAAGTAGTTTGCAGGGTCCCCTATGACGCACGCAGGTGTGAAGGCTTGTTTGCTGGTATACGGACGAGCTGGTTTCCCACTTGCTGTGGTCGCTCGCTAGTCTGCTTCGCCGCTTGGGTAGTTTGACACTCCTTCAACTCTAATTCTAACTCTTAAATTAACATACAGGGCTCCGTATGTCAGACCTCCCCCCTAGAAAAGAGTTTAAGGAGTATAGTATATAATATTAAACATAATACATGAATAGATTCACCACCAGATTGGCAACAGCAAGATTATAATGAGGATATAATAAGGATATCACCCAAAGTAGGCAACATCTCCAGGTACCACATCAGAACATAGCCGGAACGTAGCTGGAGCGTTATTCGAACTGCAAGGCATCTCACAGCTGAAGGCTTGACAGCGCACTACTAAAACATGATATTTACCTCGCTACAAGGGAGAGCTAATTGCCAAAATCCTCTCATTAAGTTTATCTTACTGCTGTATGAGGCCAACCCGGTAAATGTAATCTTTGATCCGTGGCAGTGGGTAGGTATCGTTCTTTGTGACAGCATTAGCTTGCCTATAGTCCCTACAAAACCTATGGCTCCCGTCTGGCTTTGGCACAAGTATGACCGGACTACTCCACTGGCTTAAGGCCCTTGTGATCAGCTGGTTTGAAAAAATGAAGTCAAGCTCGACCTGCAGTATACTCCTGCGTTGTGGCGAGACACGGTAGGGGGATAGTTTAATAGGAGTTGCATCCCCTACGTCGGTGTCGTGCACGGCCAAAGAAGTGAGCCCTGGAGTATCACGGAACACACTGGGAGACTGAGATAAAACAGAGATTAGTTGGTTCGCTTGATCAGAGGGAAGATGACATAGGTTTGACGGTAATTCCCCCCAAGCTACTGAATTATACTGAAAGTTGGATAGGCTACATGACAAGTCAAAGTCTGCATGGATACCTTCAGGCTCTGGAACAGTCTGTTGCGGGTCAGTAAGAGAACTGAAGACTTTGTGCGCACCAGGCTGTCCACAGGTCCTGACATTCAGTGCCACAGTGGGAGCATCTGGAGGAGAGGAATCAGGGGACCTATGGTAGGGTTTCAACATATTTATATGGAATACTTGCGTGGGCTTTTTCCTGTCTGGGGTAGTTACTAGATAATCGGTAATGCTCACCCTCTGAATGATCTTATATGGGCCCCTGAACTTGGCAGATAAAGGTTGGCCAAAAAGGGGGAGCAGGACCAAAACCTCATCACCGGGCTGAAACTCCCTCTCACAGGCTTTTCTGTCATACCATTTCTTCATGGAGCTTTTAGCCACTGTCAAGTTTTGAGGGGCAAACTCACATGAGGATCTCAGCCGGGTTTTGAAATCTGAAACATACTTGAGGAGGTTTTGGTTCCCCTCCAGGCCAACTAGGCTATCCTGCAATAGTTGCAAGGGACCTCTTACCTGGTAACCGAAAACTAGCTCATTAGGGGGAAAACCCAGGGATTCAGTTGGAACCTCACGAGTAGCAAATAAAAGAAAAGGTACCCCCTTATCCCACTCAACTCCAGTCTCTGTACAATACTTACGTAACATTCCCTTTAATGTCTGGTTATATCGTTCGAGAACCCCTTGACTCTCTGGGTGGTAGGTGCTAGACTTAACATGCTCGATACCCAACTCCTTCAGGGACTGCTGAAAAATGTTAGAGGTAAAATTAGTTCCTTGATCACTTTGCACCTCATGGGGGAAACCCATTCTGGTGAAGAATTTGAGCAGTTCCTTGATGACAGTTGGAGCAGAGGTAGTCCTTAAGGGTATAGCCTCTGGGTAGCGAGTTGCCATGTCCATGATAGTTAATAAATAAATGTTACCTTGTGAAGTCTTAGGCAATGGGCCTACAATGTCCAATACCACCCGAGTAAAAAGGATTCTCGAAAACGGGGAAGGGCACCAGAGGATGTACAGGCACCTTCTGATTGGGTTTTCCTGTCATCTGGCAAGTGTGACACACTCTACAAAACTCCACTACATCTGCACGCATTCCTGGCCAGTAAAAGTGGGCTCTGATTCTGTCTAGAGTTTTTCTCACACCTAGGTGTCCTGCCAATGGTATACAATGTGCCATTTCCATGATATCTCTACGACAAGGTTTGGGGACTACTACTTGATGGACGTCCCAAGCCCCGTCATCGATTGGTCTGTGTGGCGGACTCCATCTACGCCACAATACTCCTCCTTTGAGGTAGAAACATTCACCACCCTCCTTCTCACATTCCTCTTCACTCACGGACCTGGCAGCTAACTCCTTGCATTCACTATCATCTCTCTGTAGCTCTACCAGGCCACTAGGACAATTTGGAGGGGTTTCATGGTCATCGTTAGGGTCAAGATAAGCCATAAAGGTGTCAGATAAATCCACCTCAGTCACATCATCAGGCACAGTTGGAGCATCATTCACACTCTCATCATCCCTTTCATCAACTCTTACATTCGGTACATTTCTGTCTGAGGGAACTGCTACTTGAGACATTGAACGTGTGACAGCACACACAGGGAAAACTGTTGGCATCTCCTTTTCGAGCTCACCGGTTAGTGGCTCGTTAACAGGGGAAAGTGACAAAATGGGGTCTGGTCGGACCTTCTCACCTGCTACATCATTCCCCAAAAGGAGTGTTACCCCAGGCACAGGGATATCTTGGGACCTACACAAAGCTATGGTGGCCTCACCCTGTAGTAACTCACATTCAATTTCGCCTTTTACCAAGTGTGCATAACATTGGCCTCCATCACCTCTCATTACAACTGGTTCGCCAGGTGGGCACTCAGTGTAAGGATTCACCATGAGGGTGCTAGTAGAACCTGTGTCTCTCAGAATTTTTACCTCATGCATACAACCATTTAATCTCACGTTGCCAGATGAAATAAAGGGACGGTAACTGTCCTGCACTGATGGTGAAATTATTATTGGCTTAACCCTAGTGGGTTGCACCACGCATGCTACTACACCCCTGTCTAGATGATTTACGTTAGCTGCTAGGTACTCCTTCTGTCGGGAATCCTGCATTAAAGGAACTTTTGGTGCTAGGTACTCCTTCTGTCGGGAGTCCTGCATTAAAGGAACTTTTGGTGCTAGGTACTCCTTCTGTCGGGAGCCCTGCATTAAATGCACATATGGAATTTGAGATACGGCGGCAACTGTCTGCCCCTATCTCTCGGTTTTCTCCTTGGCCCAGCACTGATAAGCTAGGTGGCCTCTCATGCCACAAAAAGTACATACTTTAGGGGATACGGGAACGTTCCCACTTTGAGCATTACTATTACTTTGGGGCCCACCTCTGTTACCATTGCCCTGAGTCGCATTTTTAGTTGGGGGAATAATTCTATTTTGGCTAGCTGGGGAAGACGTTATAGGCTTGTGACTGGGTCTGTCAGATTTGTGAGGGATACTTAAAATTATAACTAGAATTATCGTAGGGCTTCTTTCCACGAAATTTGTTGTTGAGCACGTATGTGTCAGCCATGTCAGCGGCGTCGGCAAGACAATCTACCTTTTTCCCCTTTAAATGATACAGAAGAATCAATTTTCCATAGGAAATTTTCTAACAGGACCAACTCCTTCAGATCGTTGTAGCTTGTGACTTTCTTACTCTTGACCGAATGATTGAAAGTTTTAGTCATGGTCCTGGCAAATACCTTGTAGGTTTCTTCTACTTTCTTCTGTTTTTTACGGAAAGATTGCCTGTAAGCCTCAGGCTGCAATTGATAGGTTTTTAGGATAGCTTTTTTGAGATTGTCATAATTCTGCCTAACTTCTGCTACTTCTGACAAATACGTGGCTCGAGCCTGCCCTGTCAAAACAGTTTGTAACATAAAAGGCCATTGATCTCTTGTCCACTTCATACCTCCAGCAACTTCCTCAAACAAAACAATGAAATCCTGCACATTATCCTCAGTGAAAGGTGGAATGACACTAGTCATAGTGAATCCCAGAGGGGGAGCAATTAAGGGAGCATTTGTATTGACATTTAGTTGAGCCGTACGATATTGATATTCATATTGTTCGGTCGTTGCTCTGGCTTTTATGCTGGCTTCTTCGGTATTTATTCTGGCTAGTTCTAATTTTAGTCTGGCTAGTTCCAGTACTTGATCACCGGTCAAACCAGGTGGCAATTGTTCATCAAGTTGGCTAGGCTTACTCGGGATCCCACCAACTGCTCCGTCACCCTCCCCGCCTTCTACAGGGAACAGGTGGGTTTTTATGGTCTGAGCCACCTCTACTTTAGACATGTTTGAGACAGTTAATTGGAGATGTGAGGCAAGCACTTTCAGTTCGGAGTTTGACAGACAGTCAATATCAGGGGCTGTGGGTTCTGATTCTATGAAAACTCGAGCATCTTAGTCATTAATTAGATGAGGCATGATTAATATTTGATTTTTAAGTAGTGAAACAGTAATGAAACTGAGTGAAACTGTATGAAACGAATCCTGGCGAGGTCGCCACTCTTCTGTTACGTATCTTGATCCTCAAGTGGTTAACTTGATGAAACTAGATAACACAGAGATATATATTAAGGTATCAGTCAGCTGAAGGCAAAACAAAAGTAAAATCTAATAACAATTTTTCCTGTTGTTGCTTCCTTTCCTTTTGGATCTTAGGACTTGGTATCCTATATTGACTGATACTCTTTACTTATGAAAAAATACTGAAACTAATTATAGTCATGTAGTATTTAAGAAGAATTATTATTTAACCGAAGCTTAGTAGGCTATGGTTATGAACCGAATAAGTTATATCTAAAGAAGGACTATTAATTCTATAAAAAGTCTTGAAAGATAAATATTAAAGTAAGAATATTTCTGTCTCTTACCCTTTTTCAAATGAATAGATAGCTTTCTTAATGTCCTTTTATTTATATTTAATGTAATTATTCTTGGTTCTTGTCTTACGTTAATAGTATTATATTATTATTAGCAACAAGATTAATATCAAAGTCACATAAAAAGTTAGATATATATTTAATAATTAGTGAAATGTATTTCTTAACCACGTAACATTGAGGTTTGATTATGAGTAAATTAAGTTACAGGATCGCTTCATAGATTCGATTCAGGTCTCACTCAAATAATATGAAAAGCAAAAATAATATTTTGAAGCTAAAAGAATTTTCTTCAGCTTAGGAAATCAGTAGAAGTAATATTAACACAGCCATGTTAGTCTAAGGCGATATTACTAATATGAGACAATAGTATCACCGTACTAAGCACCGTTAAGCAATGTAAGCTTAATTAAAAGAAAATTAAAGAACTCGTAAGTATTAATATAAAACAATAGTATTACTTGCATCATAACCCAATTACTTAAAGAGATGCTTTAGTCCACAAGTTAGTCAACTAAAATAGTTAAGTACATAATAATAGCGTTAACGTTAATTCCCAATCAAATATCTCACTAACCAACATAACGTAAGTGTTTACACCGAACACACACTTATATAATCTGACTGACAGTCACAATCTCATTATAATACTTCACCCCGTCTTCCTCCAGCTGCAAGTTCACCTTCCCCAACTCCAAATGAGACTGATTTGAATGCCCACTACTCGGGTCTTATATACTAAACAATGATGGTGTAGGAACGAATCAGGAGGCGAGTGATGGTGCGCGCCCCTATCATAGCTCCTCGAGTTGCATAGCAGGTTTGTGGTCCAATCGGGGCTCCTGGCGTCGATCATACGTCATAGCGTCGGGTCATCGAAGTAGTTTGCAGGGTCCCCTATGACGCACGCAGGTGTGAAGGCTTGTTTGCTGGTATGCGGTAGAGCTGGTTTCCCACTCACTGGTTCGCTCGCTAGTCTGCTTCGCCGCTTGGGTAGTTTGACACTCCTTCAACTCTAATTCTAACTCTTTAATTAACATACAGGGCTCCGTATGTCAGAATATATATATATATATATACCGGTATATATATATATATATATATATATATATATATATATATATATATATATATATATATAATTATATACTGTATATAATATATACAGTATATGATCACGCCGTGGTGTAGTGGATTATAAGCTTGGACACTCGTTCTGAATGTCGGAGGTTCGAATCCGGCTGGGAGTATACATATATTTATTAGCTCACGAGTATGTTAATTAATTCACTCAACAACAACAACACAATTTACATCATAATTGACACATATACTCTGTTTCTGTTCAACTGACGGTAAGTTCCATCAAGACATCTCAGTTATTTTGAAGATTTTGTGGTGAACTATGTTGCTAATTATATACAAATGCTCTTAATATGATGCAGAGACATAGTAGTTTCATATTTTTCCATTAATTACCGATAACTCAGCAGCTACGAGATCCAACTTACCGTCAAATGAAATGAAACCGAGTATAGTATTATTTATAGCATAATTTGTTTTACATCATAGAAATCTTGAGTTACAGTTAATGTATTTCGACTTCAAACACACTATCAGCAATGTTTTGGCTGACTATAAATGTACATTAAAATCCCAAA
Organism: Paralithodes platypus; assembly: GCA_032716605.1. Lineage (NCBI taxonomy): Eukaryota > Metazoa > Arthropoda > Malacostraca > Decapoda > Lithodidae > Paralithodes > Paralithodes platypus. The sequence continues at coordinate 42,851,015 of CM064567.1, read as the reverse complement.
CACATCCTATGAGGTGGATGCTTTTGTGATATGCAAGTTACAAACAAGCTTTATACGGCAATCTTCGATAACCAAATTTATTCTGGCACCATATCCGAGCTATTTTGCTTAATCATTTAAGGTAAATCAAGCGGCTTGATTCTTTAAACCCATTGAATTCAGAAACTTCTAGACCAGGAATACTGAGAGATATTGCCGTAAGGAAATTGTGTAATATCCCACATTCAGAAATATGTTGGAGCGGCTTGCGGGCAGATTGTGGGGGCAAGGTGGAGGGCGTTTGGTGAGCAGCTTACAGGATTTGCTGAAAAACAATGGGACTGGGATTGGCAAGGGGGGATGTAGAAAAATAGTAGGGGGAGGCGAAAACCAGATGGGTGTTGAGAGCAAACCAATGGTGGGCGAGAAGGGTGACAGAGGGTGAGACGGATGACTGTGAGAAGGGTGAACTGGTCAAGGGTGAGTTGTGTAACTGTGAACAAAAATAAGTAGAAGAGACGAAGACTAGGTGGTTGATGAGGGAGAACCAATGATAGTGAGTACAACTGGATATGATGGGGATAAGATCAAAAGGGTTATTGGATACAGTGGAAGGGGGGGGGGGGGATTGGTGAGGATTGGAGGGGGTGACAAAATACCAATGGGAAGCGAGAGGGATAACTATGAACGCCTTGGCCTTGCTCGGGACCTTGGGGCTGCTCGGCCAGACAGCCTGGGGAACAGCAACAACGACTATGAAAGCAAGTTGGAGGGGTGACAAGGATAAAGAATGAAATAAGTGACTGTGGGAGAGGGTCGACGTGACTGGGAATAGTGACTTTTAAAGAAAATGTGAGAGACGACTATAGAAGTGGGTGAGAGAGACAACAAGCATAGCAGAAGGTGAGATGAGTGACTGGGAGAGAAATGACAGGGGGATAATTATGTGGTGACTGGAGAGTGATTGGGAGAGTTACTGTATTAGGCGAGAATGAGAGGGGTGAATTGACGAAAGTGAAAGAAGTAACTGGGGGAGAGGGTGCGTTGTGATTAGGATGTAGGTTGGAAGAAGAGGCGGAGGTTTTTGCATGGGGAAGAGAGACTATGGGAGAGGCGAACAGACGAGGGAAGGGAAGTAAAGAGTGTGAGGTTAGGAGTGAAAAAGCAAGTGGGTTGCCAGAGAGCGTGGATATAATATGGGAGAGTGTTAAGCTGTTATCACATGACTAGTGTTTTCCCTCGCTGGTGTAGTGACTAGCGTCTTGGACTTCCACCCAGAAGGCCCAGGGTCGCGCCCACTCTCGGCGCATTAAAGGTTTTTCACAAGAACTGAGTCATTACCGTCCCTCATGAGCAAAGGGATGGGGTAGTAGTACAGGACCCCAATGAAAATACGCCTAATCGGCCTTATTGGGCTATCCTTAGCTGGCTTAGCATGCGCTAGCTTTAAGAAATATTATTATTATTATTATTATTATATCCTCAACATTGGTCTGGCACCTTTTGATGTAAACTTCATTATTAAGTCGTCAATCAACACAAAAAATATAAAATATATTATCAGTCTGCTTTCCGATAACCTTGGCAACATTAACAAATCAGAATTACGTTCAGCATCAATAGTTGACAATAAATGCTCTGGTGTGATATATCTATAAATGGAAAGATATTACATTAATGGCCATAAGAGAAGGTAGGAGGCTAATTAGGTATGGATAAGGCATGCATTTGTAGGTGAAGCGTGGGAGAGTAATTTGGGTGATGTGGGGTGAGTTTGAGAGGGAATTGACAGGACAACATTTGTAAGGCAGAGAGAGAGAGAGAGAGCGAATGTGTATGTGTGTGTGTGTATGTGTGATTGTTTGATCTTATTCGTCTGTTTGTGTGTTGTGGTCCATGTGTTTGCGCTAGGATGATTCGTGAAGGGGAGAACAGAGTGAGGGAGGTAGTGAGAGCGCTTACAGAGGGCACCTACTACGCTAGAGTAAAGGGAGAGAACACTGTGGCTTTGTGTGTGAATGGGACCATAGGATAAGGCTGTATGTAAGGGTAGCCTACTGTAAATACAGAACTAGAGGCAGGTAAACAGAACTGCAAGCTGGGAAGATAATAGCTCTCTCTCTCTATCTCACTCTTCATTAATGCTTTATAGTGTAATATGGCTCAGGTTTATAGAGATATCTATAGGAAGCTTCCTACAACAGCTTGGTGAACAAGGTTATCTTGGCTGACACACTCTATACTATGCAGTGGTTCTTAAAGTTTTTCAGCCCCAATACCCCAAAGTTCAACTCCAAGTCAACCTGATACCCGCTCTCCTTAATTAGCTTACTACTCCCGACTTTTAACTTTTAATTTACATTATTGTACACAACACTATTTGTGCTCATTCAGTTGCCAGTTAGTCACTCCCTACTCATAGTTGCCAGTTAGTCATAGTCACCATTCAGTGCACGAAATTATTAATTTAATATTTTCCAGGATGCCTTTTTGGATACCCCCAAGAAACGGTTTCGATACCCCCTGGGGGTATTGAGGCACTAGTTTAACCCTTAATTAGCGGCTCACCACATAAGTCGAGTTAAATAAAGCTGGACTATGTGGCGGCGCTCGACATAGGTCGAGTGGCAATTTCAGCACGTTATGTTGCTGAGAGAGAGAGACAAGTGGTGGCAGGAGACTAGCGACCGTATGACTGCTCCAGACCACCGCGGCGAACCTACTGACACGAATCTCAGCTCCCTCCTCCCTCTCTCACTCGCTACATACTGAATTATATGGGGAAAGTACCGAATTACATGCTTTTTGCACTCGCGTTGCACGGTTATTGCAAGAAAACTAGCCATCATAAAAGGATCGTTATGGTGTCATTCGAAAGCTCTGTTTATGCCCTTTCAGGGATAGGTACTTGTTTTACGTTCTGGGTCTTATTTAGGCATGAAAATGATCACGTAAACAGCCCTATTTTGGCTAAAAACACCCCGCTGGGGGGTACATATAAATAAACCGCATAGGCCGCTCGTAAGGTGTTAAGAACACCTGCGAGTCTATAGTCTACACACTGTTTATGATAATCAAACAATTACTTCGTTAACTATATCTGAAGTGTAGGCAATTTGAACACCATAAATGGCCTTGTTTCCATGCTCTTTTTCATGCATAAACAAGAGCCAGAGCGTAATACAATTGTGTATCCCTGAAAGGGCGTTAATTGAGGTTTCCAATGACACCTGAACCATCCTTCTACGATCACTGGTTGTCTTGCAACGATCGTGCAACCGAAGAGCAAAATAGCTAAAATACGGTCATTTTGTTACATAATTACGTGTGTAGTGAGGGAGGGAGGGTGGATGTGTGTGGAGTAGATGTCAGTAGGCCCACGGCAGCCGTGGCGAGCGGTCATGAGGCAACCTATGCTCCCGTCGCTCGTTTCTCTCTCAGAGAGAAACGCCAAAATTGCGCCAAAATTGCACACAGACTTAAGTCGGGCCCCGCCACATAGTCCAGATTTTTCGATACAGACTTAAGTCGGACCCCGATAGACAGGGGTTAAGGTAAGTTAGAGTCAAAACGTCTGAACACACGGAGCTTGAAGCAGTGTATTTCATAAGATGAGGGAAAGACACATTTTGGAGAAGAGTTCCAGAGCTTTTTTTTTTTTATATGAGTAAAATAAAGACTGAGAAAATTCGTTCATTCTTGGGTTGATGAGTTGGACAGAATAGGGGTGGGAGTGTGTTAAAAGGGGAGTGTCCCCCACTCGCCGTAAGGGAAGAGGTATACACTGAGAAACCTCTGAAGAATGTATGGTCAGTGATAGAATGTCTAAAAGAGTGCACGATCGTGAGGTGGAAGGGTAAATGGGGAGAGTCTCGACCGAGAATGAGGTGGAGGGATGGAGTTGGGTGGTATAAGAGTGAACGTGGTGCTGGAGCGCCGGCCGACGGATAACATAAGCAATTCGTAAAGGTCGGGAATCAGGCCGGATATCAATAGGTAGTTAGAAAGAATATTAATACAACATAAACTGTTTTGAAGTGGCTTTGAATTAAAGTAAAATCGTATGGAATACTACAAATTGACTTAAGAGTACAAGTACAAAGGAAATCAAGCAACAACAGATCTAGTGACCCTTTTAGGTTGCTTGTCCTCCAAAACACTGAGGATCAAGTGTCCAAACAGTGGTTTAGAGTGGGTAAGGGAACATTGGAAAGGGAATTACTGCCCTGGAACTAATGTCCGTGGCAGGATTAGGAAGTTAGTAGGGGACAGATGGGTTAGTAACTGAGGGGGGGATAAAATAAAGTTATTCATTTACAAACGCAGTCAGTCGCGGGTTTGATGCGAGATATTTGTCTAGGCGGAGTTTAAATGAATCAACGGTGATGCAGTCTATAACGTTTCGGGGAAGCCCATTCCACAAGTTGACAACTCGATTGAAGAAGAAATTCTTAGATTCGTGTGAGTTAAAAGATTTACCAATAATTTTGCAACCGTTTCCCCGCGTGTAATTAGATTGGTCGATAGTGAAGTACTTACTACAGTTCATATTGTCGATGCCTTTGATGATTTTGAACACTTGAATTAAGTCACCTCTTAATCTGCGCTGGGTTAAAGGAAATAGATTTAATTCTCTAAGACGCTCTTCGTATGGTTTGTTCTTTAGGCTAGGTATCATTTTGGTAACTCTACGTTGAACTCGTTCTAGCTTGTTTATATCTTTTTGGTAATAAGGTCACCAGGATTGAACGCAGTATTCCAGAAGAGGGCGGACTAATGAATTGTAAAGGGTTAGGATAACTTCTTTGGATTTATGCTCAAATGACCTGCCTATAAAGCCAATTATTTTGTTTGCCTTCTTAACAACTTCTGAACATTGTTGACTCGGTTTTAGGTTACTCGATATTGTTACTCCCAGATCGGTTTCTCTGTTTACATTCTTAAACTGAGTGCCATTCATCGAATAGTTTGCTTTCTCATTTTGGTATCCGATATGTAGTACTTTACATTTATCCGCATTGAAACTCATTTGCCAAATTTGGGCCCAACATGACAATTTATCTAGATTGTGTTGCATATCGTCAACTTGTTCTTTTGAGAGTACGCTATTTGCAATTTTTGTATCGTCAGCAAATTTTGAGATTGTACAGGTGAGACCCTCATCTATGTCGTTGATGTAAATTAGAAAGAGAATTGGTCCTAGTACCGATCCCTGGGGTACCCCGCTACTTACATTGGTCCATTTTGATGCCTTACCGTTTATGACTACTCTTTGCTTTCTGTCGCTGAGCCAATTTTCTATCCATTTCAACACACCGTCTTGTATTCCATGCGCTTTTAGTTTTAGCAGTAAACGTTTGTGGGGAACTTTGTAAAAGGCCTTTTGAAAATCAAGGTATATATATGAGTGAGAGAGAGAGAGAGAGAGAGAGAGAGAGAGAGAGAGAGAGAGAGAGAGAGAGAGAGAGAGAGAGAGCAAATATTAATGGAATACCAAATTTCGTTTCAAGTTTTGGAGCGATACTGAACAAAGTTTAAGAAAAGTTGATGAGTTGGGAGGGTTGAAGTACAGCTGCGTAGAAGGGAGACCGAGCCCCAGGAAATATAGATAGATTGATGGATATTGATAGACTAATTGATAAACAGATATAGATTAGATAAACAGATATATAATTAGGTCGATTAATTACACAAACACAAATATTGAAAAAGATACAGATAAATAATAAATAGCCAAGTACTTAGACACTGAAGGATGGTTGACTGCAGAATATGTATACTGTACAGTAGAACCAACAATGAGCTGAACTATGAAAGAAAGGATGGGAAAGCATCAATGAGGAGAGCGAGAGAGAGAGAGAAAGAGTGAGAAAGGGAGGGAGAGGGAGAGAGTGTGAGTGAGAGTGAGAGTGAGATAGAGAGAGAAAGGGGAAGGGGTTAGTGTAGTGAAACGTGATATCGCTATGTTAAACTTCTCTTTGTGGTGTGTGTGTGCGTATTTGTATGTATGTGTGTGTACTTCTGTGTGTGTGTGTGTCGCCATTGCACAGGGAAGAAGTGTGTAGGTGCTTGTGTATGATTAATAAATGCTTATTAAATTCGAACATTAAATACATTACAATTAACAACTTTGAAGCTTTTTGGAGCAATGCGTCCTCCAAAAATATTGTGTCATTAAATAAAATTTCCCTCATCAAGAGCATTATATTGTTCATAGACAGCACTTTTAAATGTGGTGATTTTTTAATGAAGCAAAATATAGGCATATCCATGGGACCAGACCTCGGGTCAGCTTAGGCTAATCTATTACTTCATTATTATGGATTTAGTTATATGCAAGATAACAAATGGACAATATATAGAACATGCAAGAATATAAACAAATGGTAAAGATATAGTGATTATATCACTTTTTCAACAGCGGCAACGTACTTGAAAAAAATAAATGGGTATCTATCCTGAAGAACTTATTTTAAATAACGACAATTATTGTGATAATAATGCATAATTCCTTGATATTTAAATATACAGTAGGTCAGACAAAATGTGTGTAACAAAACTGTATAATCTATATTTTATTAATTTCACTACAAAAACGAACAGACCTCCACTTTCATATAGTTAATTTTCTTTTTCTCTGCCAAAAACATCCCTAACAGACAAAGCTACGGTGATTTTTCATACCAACTAATACGGTACAGTAGAGTCTGTGCTAAATATGAATATTTCATGGAGGCATGCAAGACTTGTGAACACAATATTTAAACAAAGATACATAGCATATTTTATATGAAAGATATTTTAACCAACATATTATCAAAGATATTAAAAATACAATAAACCGAGAGATCATATAACAACAGACGTGTTTGATGTAGAATAACAATGCCCACATTTTGAAATAGTTACCCTATTTGTTTGTATTCAGCGATGGGTTGCTCCTATTAGAATGGGGGTTGAGCGTGCCCTGCCTCCCAGAGCTCGAGTTCGCTGTATCTCATACTAGATCTCTTTATCTTTCTATTGTGTTTAACATAATCCATTTTTGTCTACTCGATTTTTGTTAGTAAACTGTGACTCTCCCGATTGATTGACTGCCCAACATGCGACATTTCCATTAGTGCATTAGTATATTTGTTCAATGATCAAGCACTATGGACCAGATATTATGGAGACACCCGGTTCACCACAGTTTCAACAGGCGGGAAGCCGTAGCCTGATAAAATCCATCCACCTCTCTATTTTGCCTAGGGGAGTGTGTTCGACTGCATTTATAAATTATACTACTTGCGTAATCTCAAATATTTGTACATGTGTGAAATGGGTGGATGAGGGAGTAGATTGGATGATTGGTGTGCTAGTGCTATAAATGGTGTTTAGTATGTCTTAGAATTGGTGTGTGTGTGTGTGTGTGTGTGTGTGTGTGTGTGTGTGTGTGTGTGTGTGTGTGTGTGTGTGAGAATAATAAATAATAATAATAATCTGTTTATTTCAAGCCGGCAGCCAATGAGGCTGAAAATACACAAAACACAAACTTAACCTATTGTAGATCTTATCCTAAGGGATCAACAGACTGATCCCCCCTGATACCTGATACCCCCGAGGGGGTATGACGTGGGCAGGAGACTTTGTGGGTCCCCCAAGGCCAAGGCCAAGGTCCAGACCTTGCCTTCACGTCCAGGGAAAATTTTTGAGATAATTTCCCCTGCCGGTGCGTGGGATCGAACCCCCGACACCAGAGCTAGCACTCCCAATACAGTGATTAACGCTTTCACGCATATATGATACGCAGAAGTTGCCAGATTAGCAATAAGAAATAGAGTTCTCTCAATCTTATAATTACCTCTCCAAAATTAGTGTTCTGCCCACAGCTAACTTAAAGACAACTGCAGAGGTTGAAGTAACTAAAATAAAGGTTTCTATATACCCCTGATGGTAACAAAGGCTTTAAAGTATCCCTAATAGGTTCAAAATCGCGTCATATGTCGGAGAGGGTTAAGCGCGCTCAGCCACTGTGTGTGTCTATCTATCTATCTATTGCCTGACGCCGTGATCCCCGAAGGGGTGGCCACGAACGAACCGCCCCCATGCACCTCTGTCCCCAGTCAGTCGACGCCCCTCCCCCCAACCAGCACCGCCTTCGTTCATGTAGTTCCTCACTCCATCCTTCCACCTCATATTCGGTCTACCTCTCCCCCTCTGTCCCTCCACCTCGCTCTCGTACACCCTCTTAGTCATTCTCTCGCTTTCCATACGTTCCATATGGCCGAACCATCTCAAGTTGTTCCTTTTCACACTTTCCAGCACATCTACCTCCACACCACACCTCCTTCTTACTTCCTCATTAGTCTGTCTATCCCTCCATGTAACTCCGCACGCACTCCTTAAGTAATTCATTTCCACTGCTCTCACTCTTGGTCTGAGTCTCTCAACCAACGTCCATGCTTCGCTTCCGTAAGTCAGTGTCGGGATTACCACACTGTCATGCAAGGACTTCTTCACTTCCATACTGACCACCCTATTTCTTGTTACTGCTTTTAGCGTTCCTACAACCCTCTTCCCCTGTTGTACCCTCTCCCGCACCTCTTCATCCATAGTCCCATCTTTACTCAACACACTGCCCAGATACTTAAAAGAGTTGACGATCTCCATAGCCTGACCGTTCAGCTTCACCTCACACTCTGTGCCTTCACCCCTTTCGAAGACCATAACCTTGCTCTTCCCCGTATTTACCTTCAAATTCCGTTTTTCGCACACTGTTCCAAACTCATTTACCAGACCCTGCAACTCCCATTCATTATCACTCATCAGAACTGTATCATCCGCAAACAGCAGTATAGGTAGCTTCCACTCAATTCCCTCCCTTTTCAGCGATACACCAACATTCACTGCTCTTGATAGTATTTCTTTCATGACTCCATCCATATATACAGTAAACAACCACGGGGACATCACACACCCCTGTTTCAAACCAACATTCAGGTCAAAGAACTCGCTCTGCTCACTCTCCACACGTACTGCCGCCTTTGCACCCTCATACATGCTCTTCACTGCTTTCAGCAACTTGCCCTCTACTCCGTATATTCTAAGTACTTTCCACAAACCTTCTCTATCCACTCTGTCATAGGCCTTCTCCAAGTCCATAAAGGCAACATACACCTTTTGTTTCTTCTCCAGATACTTCTCCACAACACAATTCAGGGTAAAAATCTGATCTACACATCCTCTTCCCTTCCTAAAACCTCCCTGCTCGTCGCCTATCCATTTCTCCGTTCTCACTCTCACTCTCTCAATCACTACCCTACTGTATACCTTCCCTACTACGCTTAGAAGACATATTCCTCGGTGGTTACCACACACTCCTCTTTCCCCTTTGCCCTTATATAGGGGGACTATTATGCCAGTCTTCCAGTCATCGGGTGCACTCCCCTTCTCCCATGCTAGTTTGCACATTTTCCATACCCATTCTATCACTATCTCACCACCATACCTCAACATTTCCCCACACACTCCATCTGTTCCTGGTGCTTTCCCCAACTTCACTCTTTTCATGGCTTCCCACACTTCTGACCTCCTGATCCCCACCTCCTCCTCCACTACTTCTCTTCTTCTCCCTCCCATACCATATCCAGCTATGTTTGCTGGCTCTTCATTCCTTTCATTTAGCAACTCACTGAAGTACTCCCTCCATCTTTCGACTCTCTCTTGCTTCTCGGCTAGCATTCTCCCATTCTTATCTTTCACACCCTTACTGTTTCCCTTGCTACCTTCCCTAACTTTCTTGACTTCTCTCCAGAACAGTTTCTTACTCTCCCTCCATTTTACACTCAGATTCCTTCCAAATTCCTCATCTACTCTTCTCTTACTTTCCTTCACTACTCTCTTCACCACCCTCTTACTCTCCACGTACCTCGCTCGTTTCTGTCTCTCGGAATCTTCATTCCCTCTACTACCCAACCACACTCTATATGCTTTCTTCTTTTCTTCCACAGCTATTCTTACCTCTTCTGTCCACCATGCTGTACCTTTCACTCCCCTCCCTCTTCTCCTCACTCCACACACCTCCTCACATGCTGCACAGATCTCATCCTTAAACACCTTGCTCATCTCCTCCACTTCCTCCATAACTTCCAGGTCGAACCCACCTAGTCGTCTTTCCACTGCTCTCCTGTACTCCTCCCTGACTTCCTCCTCCTGCAACCTCTCCACCCTCCTCACCATTCCACCCTCCTCTCGCCTCCCTCCCGCTCTCCTCACCCACTTCTTTTGTATCCTAACCTTAGCTACCACTACATAATGATCAGACAGACCCCCTCCAATACCCCTATACACCCTAGCATCCATCACAGATTTCTTCATTCGTTCATCCACACATACATAATCAATCAATGACTTTCGTTCCACCACTGTCTTATCTTTCATCGTCAACATCCGTTTCCACGTGTACCTGTGGATCATTCTGTGTCGGAAGAAGGTGTTGGCTATCCACAGCCTCCTTCCCACACATACGTCCACAAGTGCACTACCATTCCCATTCACCTCTGATGGTACCCCCCACCCTCCCACCACTCCCTCAACTTTCCTATCACCCACCTTACCATTCATATCCCCAATCAGAAATATTCTTTCGTTCTTGTCAAACTTCTCCAGGCACGCCTCCACATTCATCCAGAACTCCTCTTTCTTTCTTTCAAGTATATCCTCTGTCGGGGCATACACGCATACAATCACCCACGTTTGTATTCCTACTTTCATTCTCACCCACACAATCCTTGAACCCACAGACCCATACTCTCTTACACATTCCTTCCATTTGCTACTTACAAACAAACATGCACCTTCTCTCGCTGTTCCTTCACTCACTCCAGCACACACACCCACTCCACATTCCCATTCTCTCACATCTGAACCTTTCCATTTGGTCTCTGTCATTCCACATACATCCAGCCTGGCATTCACTAACACTTCCAGAACCTCTCTCTCTTTTGTTCCATCATTCATGCCACTAACATTCCACGTAGCCATTCTCAGAATGTCCGAAGGCATGTCCTTAGTCGGTCGTGGTTCGTCAACGTTGGTTCCGTCCGCATCCGAGGCTGTTCGTTCGTTTTTCTTTGCTTAGATATTTTTTCCGGGTGGGGGTCGCAAGCCCACCGACCCAACCTCTTTAGTCGCCTCTTACGACACGCAGAAGGCACGTGGGGCATATTCTATTCCCTAACCCCCAGGGGGTTAGGGACACACACACACACACACACACACACACACACTGTGTGTGTGTGTGTTGTAATTGATGTGTGTGTGTGTATCTTCCACCTCACTCTCATACACTCATTTCATCATTCTTTCACCCACCTTAAGCTCCACATGGCCCAACCCCTCAAGGTGTTCCTCTTTACAGTGTCCATTACACCCACATCCACGGTACAATGCTCACGTTTATCTGAATTAGTTCGTCTTTCTTCCCATATGACTCCACAAATGATCCTTTATATGTCTCTCCAACAGCATCCATGTTTCAGTCCTGTACGTCAATGTCGGGATTGTCCCACTATCATGCAATCACTGTTTAAGCGTACACTATTAAATGGTTAATTAAAATGGCTTGTACCGTATTCGATTCTTAATGGACCTTGTAAAGTTAACAACATCGCCAAAGGCTACCAAACATTTTACTGAATGGTTTAAAGATTAATGCAACGCTGTACTTCTAGTCGTTATAATATGATGATTCTGTTTCACTTATTTCAGTCTATCAATAGGCATTTTCGTGCAGTCTAGGGGAGACATGTGATAGCCAAATGGTTGAACGATATCCTTTACCCCTTCCATTGGTAGAATTCATTCATAAGCTGAACACAATCGTCTAAGGTTAGCAACAACGAAATGGGTATGCTATGAAGTGAAATTGTTACTATTTCAAAATACAAAACCTGGTGAAGCGAGCTTGCATTGCAGTAAAGCAATGTAATTATACTGTACATTTTGTTTTACGTTCCAACCCTACCTCTGAACACAGGCTAACATCCTGTAGATTCAACCGTTCAACACGGTGATGGCAGGAGGTATTATTCCAGATGGCAACGTCGAGCTTGAGTGTTGCAACCAGATCGTTCGTGATTTTACCTTCGTAGACCTAAGACCCTGGTTGTATCCCCGTGGCCCGTTCCAACTCTAACTCATCTCTCTCTCAAACGTCACCTATTGACCTGTTAACACACTAGGCACTGTCCCCATAGCATAATTAGAAGAGGGAATATTTATAAAATGCTAATATATTGGAAACATCAAGGGTTGTTTTTATAGTGTCTCGGTGGGCTTTGTAGTGATGCACTGTACAGCATATATGTATGCCAATAATATCTCCTCATTGACACATCGGGAACTGAACCACAGACTTTAAGATTTCCAGTGTAGTAACCAAGCCACTCCACTACATCTTCCTTAATTTACCTTCTGCAATTATGTTGATATTAACAGGTGGTCTTGTATGCTTATGTATGTATGTACTCAGGTACATATCCCATTGGTGGGGGTGGCCGACTCAAGACAGAGCCCAAACAGAAACATCAAAACATAATAAATTACAAATTACACATATCTAGGTCGCCTAGGAGAGTATCCAGATACCAAGGATAATTACGGGCCTCCAGCACTCCCCTGGTCCAAGGCCTTTGCTGTGCTATTATTGGAGAATATACAGATTATCATGTGAATGTGTGGGCATTGTGTGAGTGGGTTTATTCTCTCTCTCTCTCTCTCTCTCTCTCTCTCTCTCTCTCTCTCTCTCTCTCTCTCTCTCTCTCTCTCTCTCTCTCTCTCTGACATAATTCGTTTATCGCTGGGATATAAGAATTTGGTAGGTTAAATAAATTATAAATATGTATACGGCAAACAACAGGAAATTACTGAAATGTTTAATTGGAATATTCACAACCAATGTTATTACCGTAGAATAAGTATATAGGCCTACTTATCGAAACATCAATACATAGATAAATACATAATATATATAATATATACCGGTATATATATATATATATATATATATATATATATATATATATATATATATATATATAATATATACAGTATATTCTGTTATGAATAGGCAACATGTTACCATTAGTCTGAGAAAAAAAATACATATACAGCCTTTAGAAGCCAATAAATAGTATTGGCTAACAAACTGAAAAATGTGGGCGAACAGACTTGAAGGTGTGGGCGAACGGACTTTATTGTTTGGGACTTCCTGTCGGTTATCTGTCACTATCAAATAGAAATATACAAAAATAATGTGTTATTTCTATTTGATTGTGACATAATTTATAACCGACAGTAAAAACGATATTAGGGTTGGGTGGTGGCTGATATCTACCGTGTGTGATGGAGGAGCAATAATGGTTTGGTGGTTTCACAGGTACGCCACGGTAGCCTGGTCCGTTTCCTCATCATTCAGGTGTGACTTTAACCTCATGACACAGGGACAACTAGTTTAGTTCTACACTTTTGGTAATGCACTATATTGACGACAATTAGGGCATAGTGTGAACAAAACTGTCAAAATATCATACTAATACAATTGTTTGGTGAGAATTTATTCTCGAAAAACGATGTAACACGGCCTCTGAAACCCATAGTTCCTTTCCATTAAGAAAATTAGATGCTTATTTCATCCCTGGTGAGAAGTCACTACAATTATTTGAATGGCTTAATAAATGTACGGTAGTTTATGTCTTTAATCATCAGAAACTGTGGTGGCTATATGTGTAGGTTATATACAGTGTATGGATATACAGTATATATATATATATATATATATATATATATATATATATATATATATATATATCTGACAAATACACTTGGGCTATTAAACGTTTTTCTACTCTCAGCGGGGCTCGAACCATCGACAGTCAGCCCCGCTGAGAGTATAAATAATCATAATCATTTGAACTTATATAAAAGCCAAACAAGGTAATACAATGCTATAGTACATCCCAAATGCTTCATTAACAGGTTATATACTGTATATTTGCATGGGTGCACTCATGTGAACGGACGCCACAGAAGACAAATGTTTTCACCAGTACTGAACACTATGTATGATATGACTTGAACAAATTACATATATTTTTTGTTTTTACTTTCAATGACTCCCAAACCGGATTTCTTCATTTATCTACCCATCAAAAACTCCCACAGGTCAATCCCCTATAATTCAACAATTCACAAATCAACTCTTCATCTTCGCTCAGTAGTCTTGGTGTTTATTTTTTCTTCTTCTGATCTCTCTTGGACAGACCATATTGCAACTCTTGCTTCCCAGAAGCTAGATGTTATCAACCGCCTCCAGGGGGTTCTTTACTTCTTCACAACTTCATGTTTTGGACTGGGATACAGTTCGGCCATGTATTGAGTATTGTTCGCATGTGTGGGGAGGATCCTGTCACACAGCACTTTTAGACAAAGTAGAAAATAATACCTTTTGGCTTATTAACTAATATCCCCTCACCAATCCTCTGCAATCTCTCTCTCTCTCTCTCTCTCTCTCTTCGCCGCAATGTATCTTGCCATTCTAGCGCTATTAAAATAATCAATGATCCTCAGAGTTCTATCAGTGTATAGCCTACCACCTCCTCTACGTAGAGTATGTAGCACCCGCATTGCAACACAATCCCACCCGTACTCTGTGCAACTCTTAAACCCAAGAGTGAAACGATATTCCCAATCTGCCTTCTATTCAACAGCTGAGCTCTGGAACTCTCGATGAGTCCATCTTCCCCTCATCCTATGACTTATAATGCTTCAAACTCCGTGTGTCCAGCCATTTTGGCTCGAAAATACCTTGATTTTGACCTTGTCACTTTTTCAAGTCTGGGCGAGGCACTCATCACAGGCAGTATTGCTTTTTGTATCCCTCATCCATATTTAACAAACTACAGTATATATGCAGACAAACTTACCAATGTGAAAAACTTAACTCTATAATTTGAAAAATACAAAATATATGATTATATTTGTAAATCTGTATCACGCCCCGTAGACGAGAGGGATAAAGCATGAGATGTAATTATTATTGACTGAGGTTCGAGTCCTGGCTGTGACCTAAGCATTTATTTATGTAACTTGCGTGCTTGTAAGATATGCTATATATATACACACACACACACACATGGACACACATGCATACACTTACACACTCATATATATATATATATATATATATATATATGTAAGGGGAGGTGTGGTGGAGTGGTCTTGCCACTGGACTGATAATCCAATGGACCCGGGTGCAATTCCCGATATGTAAATGGGAAGATATTATTGGGATGGAATTTGAGCTGTAACTGGTATCAGTGCAATACCACATAGCCCACCGAAATGCCAAATAAATACCCTCATTGTTTCCTGATTAAATAGCACTGTATGAATATTCCCATAATCAAAATATGCTACAGGGGAACTATGCCTAGTGAGTGCATTGCTCAACAGGTGGCGTTCTGCGATTGAGGGTCTGAGTTTAGGAGGTGAAACAGTAAAGCACTGGAGCGTGGCAGCTTCAGAGATGGGGCTGCTTCGAGCCGTGAGTGAACAACTAAGCCCCATGCATCCTGCGAAGGCAAGATGGCAGGGGCTGGTTGCAGCTAAACAAACTCTTCACATGTCTGACTCCCTAGACTGGACCGAGAACTAGCAGGCTTCACTGTTCAATGTATAACGGTTGAATGTACAGGCTCTCAGCCTATGCCAGAGAGGGAGTAGTTGGAATATATACAACAAAAATAAATAGTAAATAAATAAATATACATATATATATATATATATATATATATATATTGGTAAATGACGTGATCGTCGGTCATCGGGCTCTTTATCTTGGTGGAAGCTGGTTTGTTGAGATAAAGAGCCCGATGACCGACGATCACGTCATTTACCAACATACCTGTAATTATGAGGACTGTGGACCTCATTCCTATATATATATATATATATATATATATACAGTATATATATATATATATATATATATATATATATATATATATATATATATATTCTTTTAAACAGACGAGGTTAAAGGCAACAGCATTACCTGCCCATTCCCTGAAGATGCAAGATGTTTACTTGTGAAACGTTGGATCCACCATGAATTTTGCTAACCTGTTGTACCTCATCTCTGAACCCCAGAGGAAAATTGTTAGAACTATTGAAAGCTGTAACAATAAAATACTGAATGCTGAAACTGCTGTTGCCTTTAACCTCGTCTGTTTAAAAGAGAATCTATTACCTGGCTATACTAACATATATATATATATATATATATATATATATATATACAGTATACATATATGTACATATACTGTATATATATATATATATATATATATATATATATATATATATTTATACAGTATATATATATATTTATATGTATATATATACAGAGAGAGAGAGAGAGATTCGAAAATATGCAGGCAGGAGGTCTGTCACCAATACCACTACACAGGTTAAAAGGCGGAATCGGGTCATACTATCTGTGCCCCCCCCCCCCTCCCCCTCTCTCTTTCTCTTTCTTTCTCTCTCTTCCATGCACACATGCACACCCACACACACATACAAGTGTTACGCAGTTAGGAAGATCCCTCACTATTATTGGTATAATATATATTATGAAGCTGATAACAATAATGAAAATGGACACTAAACGTCTTCTTACCAGTCCTTCCTGTTAATGGGACAGTGGTTGGATTTTCGGTCTATTAATTAATTTATTCATATATTTTTTAGTTTCCTCGCTAGACCTCCATCAAGCTTAGATAAACACCTCCTACAGTAGACCCCCCCTTCAAGATAAGTGTGTAAATGTTTCGGTATAAAAATATCCCGGCCTTAAAAAATTGACACCTAAATAGCACAAGGTATTAACATTGACAATGAAATGGGGCGAAAGGTGTTAAAATCGCCAAACTAATGGGCCGAACATCTTAAAATCTGAACACTAATGGTGCTAAACAGGAGGGAGAAAAGGGACCAGAAAAATCTCCCATCTTCCCGTCATATTAATAATCCCCTTCCTTATAGTCAGGGTCACTATGTATTTTCGTTCAAACATTTTGGAGATTAGCAAAACTATAAATTTTGGGAATTTTCAGAGCATGGGGATACCGAAAGTCAATGGTGGCATGTGCGTAGTCACCTGCATTGCCGCCATATTGGATTTTCAAAATGGACGCCATACATTTTTTTTGGCACTATCTCCCTTTCTATGAAACATAGAAACATAATTAGAAAGGCTAATCCTATGATTTCTGGGCCAAGAAAAACACTGGTGGCATCATTAGACTTCTAATCCTAACACTTACTTCACTTTTAGGACTGTTTTTCTTTACAGAGTTCGGTGATACCAGTTGTGTAGCCTATATATGCCACTGAGTGATACAACACATATTCTGATCACATCTTCCTATCTATAACTCTTCATTCGATATGCCTAATCCATGCTTCCAGACACAAGAAATATACTTGTAGTATAGCTAGACTCCTAATTATTCTAACATGTGATTGGCAGCCATCTGTTCTTTACTGGTCTGAAGCCTGTGAAGAAGAAATGATCCACATGGCTGTGATACAAGACCATTAGAGTGAAATGGACACTTACAAAGATGTTATAAGAGACAGCTAAGCTAATAAGCAGAAGTGTTGGGAACTTCAATGATAAGTGTGACGTCTACCAGCGTTGGCAGAATCGCCTCTCATTAGCCACTAGCGTTCGCCAGTGCAGTGAAATGGGCTACAGTTATCAGAGAATGTTGTTCTTTCTTTCTTAATAACCGCATTGTCACAGACAGTCCAGTGGTGGTCTTTGCTTTCGTCTGTGACAACGGGAAGTATTTTATATCATTAATAGAATATAAGATGCATTGTAGTGTGAAGTTGAGAGAGAGAGAGAGAGCAGGCAGCGAGGGGGTAGTGAGTGTTGTCTCCCTCCTCCCTCCTCCCTCCTCCTCCCGGAGGAGTTTCTCCCTCCCTCGCGCGGGCTTTTCCACACCCTTGATTGGCTGGTGGTTCCTGGCGCGTCCCAGGGGCCTGCTGCCTTGTGACGTATCGGCCTGTGATTGGCCGACCATCGCGCCATTGTGACTAGCCTCCTGTGTGAGGGTCCATGAGAGCTGTTCTCCTCAGGACAGGCTTGGCACGCATGCATCTAACATCCCTTTGCAAACTCTCTCCCGATCACCCCCCTTTACTACTGTCTCTCTCTCTGAACTTCTTCTTTTCCATTGCTTCTCACCTTTATTCAATTACTTGTCCCCTTGGGTTCTGTATACGGTTTCCATAGCCGGCCCATTGTATTGCATGCGCTGTCCTCTGAGATATTTACATGTACTTAGAATAGGTTTGAGGGTTCTTAGTTAGTAGAGGTTAAGAACTCGGAGTGTGTCTCCAGTATTGATTTAGTGTTCTTCTCTTTTATTTAATGCTTGACTGGGATAAGGTTTCAGTAGTCGTTGTCACCGATGTGTGTATGGTTTGCTTATACCTACACGACTTCGACCGGTCCTGTGGTAACCTGTGTTGTCTTTTCGCTTGCTTCCTTTACGAGAACAGCATTGTGTTGACTGAGTTTTTTTTTGGCCTGTTCCAGTTCCACACGTTGCTGCCTCTTTGCTTATCTTTTGAGGGTCGCCAGGAGAGAACCAGATACTTGTGATCTGGATCTATCAAGAGAGCACCCCAGTCAATTAACGTAACTTAAAGGATGCAGTCTTAAGGACATCGCTAGGCTACGAGCCTGTCTTGCTCAACCACAGTTTCTTACCTAGAGTATTCCAGCTAGACATTATTAATCGAGTAGACACTTATTAGTATTTAATATAAGCTCTTTGATATGTACGCATTATTATTCACAGCATTTATTAGTCTAGGTTGTTGTTGAGTTGCACAACCATAGCAGACTATTTCGTTAATGAGGAAGTACTTCTTTTAGTGTCGAGCATTACTACCGTTGCGCATTTATAGTATTCTCGTGTCAGTTAACATTATATGTCCTATCTTTTATTGTATTCAGTCTACACGTGTGGTGTCCTGCCTCCTGCATTTATATAATTTAAGATACGAGCATCTTATGAGCATCAGACTTTCTTCAGAAGTTTCCAGGTCTATGCTGTAGGACTACATTTAACTTTCTTTCAGATAGGAGTGAAGAGTTTATTGTTGTTTAGAATAACTATATTGAAGCATCTTTTTATTGTATTAAATCTTGCAGTGATTTAATTGATCTTTCCATAGCTTCCCTTTTATGCATTTTAACGTAACTTGCATCTTGTTTGTTATCAGGCTATACCAGTGTGGGTTAGCCTGAAGTAGAGTACATTTATGCCCAGTTAAGGATACCCCGTTATCGCAGATTAACTCTGGAGGGTATAGGTGTTTTTGTTCGCCGGCATATAAGTTCGAGGGTTTGGATCTAGCGTACCGTTGTTGCATAGTGCCCTATTAGTAGTCCAATCATTAAGTGCCCTTGTTTTATTCGTAGCCCCGGTCGTAACATAAGAAACGATCAGACTCGGTTAATGTATTAACACCTTACGAGCGGCCTATGCGGTTTATTTATATGTACCGCACAGCGGGGTGTTTTTAGCCAAAATAGGGCTGTTTACGTGATCATTTTCATGCCTAAATAAGACCCAGAACGTAAAACAAGTACCTATCCCTGAAAGGGCATAAACAGAGCTTTCGAATGACACCATAACGATCCTTGTATGATGGATAGTTTTCTTGCAATAACCGTGCAACGCGAGTGCAAAAAGCAGGTAATTCGGTACTTTCGGTACATAATTGAGTATGTAGCGAGTGAGAGAGGAGGAGGGAGCTGAGATTTGTGTCAGTAGGTTCGCCGCGGTGGTCTGGAGCAGTCATACGCTCGCTAGTCTCCTGCCACCACTTGTCTCTCTCTCTCAGCCACATTACGTGCTGAAATTGCCACTCGACCTATGTCGAGCGCCGCCACATAGTCCAGCTTTATTTAACTCGACTTATGTTGCTCTCCGCTAATTAAGGGTTAAGCATGGCACAAGATGTTCCACCAGAGTTGTACAGCCATATACATTGGATATAGGTAGGACCCGAAGAGGAGTTGCAAACAGATGAGTCACAGGACAGTGGAATAATCAGCACAGACATTAAGCCAGAACATTATGTATGCTTTCAAAACCAAAAAGCAGGTGCAACACCGACCCTAGCAGGAAACAGACACCTTTCGGACACATGCCAGAGAAATCCAAAAGTTCTGGGTTTGACACTTATTATTCACCATGACACCAGGAACAAGAAACTAATAGACCACCTTTATTCACAGAACTATTGTGTACCATACAGTTGATCAATGCTCTTGGAAACAGCTATAGCTAATGCTATTGTGGAAAACACAAGATGGTTCGATGGCTTGTATGTCCCACCCTTCCTCAAAAAAGGAACCTTTGTGCTCTTTACAGTTGACAATAAATTATAGACTTCGCCGAGGACACAGCTGATGGGAATCGCACAACACATGGGACAATCCCTGCAGTGTATCAGAAGGCCAATGCTCCAGGGTAAGCCATCGTACCATGTCTGGAATTTAGCGAGGAAAAGAATCTATCAATTGCCCATTATCATATACCCATCAAGCCATGTAGCAAACCAAAACCTGATCTGGTCAAGCGAGCATAATAATTTGAGGTCGACACCACAGGTTTGTTTTTATAAATTTTTTATGAACTGACCACACTAGGCTGGACCATAGCATCTGCCCTGTCCAGAGCAAAGGATAATGGAGAGCAGAGCAGTATCCCAGGTTGGGGTGGATTCAAGTCACTTGTGTCATCTGGCCAATCCTTGACCCAAGTTGGTGCACTACCACTGCTGCAAGAAGTAGCACATGAGTGATCTACTAGGATGACTGTGATGCTACAAGCATCCCACTTGATGAGCTTGGTCAGTGGTGATGAACACCCCACAGTAATTACCTTCGACATGGCTTTATATGAAAGGGCAATGTAATTGCAGGATTCATGGGATTATCTTAAAATAACAGTTCTTCCCAGGCTGGGCGAACTACACACTGTAATGGCTGCACTAAGGGCACTAGGTACGTCCATTGAAAATTCTGGGATAGATGATGAATGGATTGAAGCTGATGTATAATTATGGCTCCGCTACAACACCACGACAGATTTTGAAATGTCCCCATTACAAGAGAACTCTTCATGCGCACATACATACGTACATGGCTCTGTATGAACTTCTTGACAAATTCTTTACAGAAAAGTCACACCTCAAATCCATCTGCTCAGAGCTAGTGATGGAAGTCCAGGAAGCTTGTGCTTCAGCAGTTGACAGAAGCATGAGTCCAGAATGCATCGCTAATGCCAATGATCGCCTGCTTCAAACCCTCACCAACAAAGATATTATTGAGCAACTGAAAATATGGGAAGCAGAAAAATGCTCTAACACAATGTTCAAGCCAATAATAAATTACCTCCACCATGTTGAAACCATCTTGTTCTTCGTCGAAGCTTCAAGAAATGCTGATCTTGTTCTCCACCTGCAAGCTGGAGAGGCACTAAGAAAGCTCTTCTTTGCCCTAGATTGGATAAACTACAAATGCCTTTGGCCCCGGTACATCGCAGACATGCAGGAGCTGAAGAGAAGTTATCCGGAAACCAGACGTGAACTTCAGGATGGGAACATATCTGTCACATAAAGTGAGATACCATTTGTCTCTGTTGCCTCTGTGATGTGGCAACATCTTATTGACTCACTCAAACATGGCTATTATCAACTCAGAGGTGTTCATGCAGAAGACATAACTTGGCTTAAACAGACCTTTGTTTGTGTGGAAGTGACTGCGAAAATGACGCGGACTGTAATGCCAAAAATGACACTCAGGACAGTGATGAAGATCTGCAAATGCGTATTCCTGAACGATATAGACCTAGTAGATTCTCTGTATAGAACTTATATTTGAACCTCATTACTAACAAGAATTGTTTCTTGCTTTATAGACCCATACCTATAACTTTAAAGGACCTGCAATATGTATTATGACTAATATAGTTATATCACAAAAATGAAGATCATATTTGTCAATTACCTTTGTTGTTTTACTTTCTATAACCCCGAGCACGATTATGAGGCCTTTATTGGATTTCTTAACCCCGAAAACATAGGATTAGCATACTAAATAAAGTTTCTAGATTGAATAGCAACCAAGATAGCGATAATATGTATTTTGTAGCGGCCATTTTGATAATCCAATATGGCGGCCATGCAGGTGTCTGTGCAAATGCCAACATTGATTTTCGGATTCTCCATGATCTGATGATTCTAAAAATGTACAGGTTTGCTAATCTCCAATTTGTTTTGCCGAACTTGTGTATTTTAACATAGTGAACCTGACTATTAATAAGACAATAGACAACTGGGAGTGTTTTATGTAATTATTTTAACATAGTGAACCTGACTATTAATAAGACAATAGACAACTGGGAGTGTTTTATGTAATTATTTTAACATAGTGAACCTGACTATTAATAAGACAATAGACAACTGGGAGTGTTTTTTATGTAATTATTTTAACATAGTGAACCTGACTATTAATAAGACAATAGACAACTGGGAGTGTTTTATGTAATTATTTTAACATAGTGAACCTGACTATTAATAAGACAATAGACAACTGGGAGTGTTTTATGTAATTATTTTAACATAGTGAACCTGACTATTAATAAGACAATAGACAACTGGGAGTGTTTTATGTAATTATTTTAGTAAAGTTTACAGTTAAATAATTTCGAAGCCATCGATGTAGATGCTTTGGGTTATTATATATAGATTTATATTACGTTCAACGCATTATATTATGAATGGGAGAGACTATTATGGCTTCATGGTGAACGTTAGGCAGCCTTTGATATTCAAATTAATATCACATGTATACACACACACACACACAACCCTCTTTCCTTGTGTACATATAGTTTATCACCCAACCCTCTTTCCTTGTCTACATATAGTTTATCACACAACCCTCTTTCCTTGTCTACATATAGTTTATCACACAACCCTCTTTCCTTGTCTACATATAGTTTATCACACAACCCTCTTTCCTTGTCTACATATAGTTTATCACACAACCCTCTTTCCTTGTCTACATATAGTTTATCACACAACCCTCTTTCCTTGTCTACATATAGTTTATCACCCAACCCTCTTTCATACACACACTCCTTACCCAACTCCACATTCACACGTAGGCTACTATACATGCACAATTATGCTCTTACCTATGCACAACCCTGCTCATACACACACAACCCACCCCTTATACACAAAAACAGCCCCTATTAAGGTATACTCCTCATTTCCCCTCAACACACAACCATCACAATTACACACGAACCTACACCACGAATTCACACCACACCCATATACACATTATATACTGTATATCCCCACTCCACACACCCTTCACATACAACACCCACACTCACACGGTACCCCACATACAAATTAGCCCACACTCCCTTCACACCAAAACCCACACACACACACACACTATCCTACCTGTCTCCCCTCCACATACAAACCCCACACCAACACACTCGCCCACATACAAATCAACCCACACTCCCATCACACCAACACCTACACTCACACACTATTCCCACCGTCCTCTCCACGTACACCCACGTAGCAAGGATGGCACTCATCTAAACCCTGTGGGTTCAGCACGCATGGGTCGTCTCCTACACGAAGCAGTCCGCAGCCATGGATCAAAAAACGCCATCCGAGAAGAAGCAGCAGTGACATAAATCATCCAATGCCAAGAAAAAAACAGAGGCAACCGAGGACCACCAGCGATAAGGACCGAAGACAGCGAGGACCGAGGACAGCCATGAACATAAATGTATCTCCGACAAGAACCAAAAATATTATTAAAGAGCGTTCCGTGAGTTCTTAAATAACAAATTTAAAGGTTTTCTATGCAAACGCTCGTAGCATACGCAATAAATTTTCAGATTTAGAGGAGCTAGTGTTTACAGAAAATTATGATGTGATTGGCATAACAGAATCTTGGCTCAATACAGAAGATAGAGACTTTTTAGCAGAGTATTCACTTCCCGGTTATGTAATGTTTGAGAAAAGCCGAATAAATCGAAATGGAGGTGGCGTTTTACTTTATATCAAAGAAAGTCTTAACCCTACCCTCTTGTCAAAACCTCAAATTGTGAACGTCGACGCATCTTTTGTGCTAATAAAGAATAATAAAGGTACAAAAATAATACTTGCATTAATATACAGACCTCCAGCTCAATCAGTGCAAACTGACCGAGATATTTACGAACAAATTGCAGATGTAAGTAACTCACAAGATACCGTAATTTTTGGTGACTTTAATTTACCTGTGACCAAGTGGGGCGATACTCTTACTTCACACTCCGGACATGACTTGTATACGAACTTGCAAGAGAGTTCGCTTTATCAATTTGTTGGAACGCCGACCCGTGGTAATAACGTTCTTGACATTGTACTTGCAACAAAAGAAGAATTAATAGAGAATTTGAATGTTGGTGATGAATTCAGTAACAGCGACCATCGTACGATAACTTTCACTTTAAAGTTTACTAGTAACGAACCAAATAGTAGCATCGAAAAAGTCCCTAATTTCAAGAAAGCAAACTTCCATAAACTTAGAGCTATGTTTAAAGAAACTGACTGGAGCTTTTTAATTCACAATAACGACATAAATACATCTTGGAAGTTATTCGAAGCCACTTACCTAAAAGCAGTGCAAGACTGCATACCATCGAAAACTCGGCGTCCAGGCCATAATAATAAGCCCAAATGGTGGAATAAAGATATTTCAAACTGCCTGCTTGCTAAAAAATTTGCTAATGATAGATTAAAATCCTCATAAAATGACGAAGAACGGCTGAAATTTGTAGAGCTACGACGCAAAGCCAAAAAGTTAATTAAGCAAAGTAAAAAGACCTTAGAGTTACATATTGCGAATCAAAGTAAAACAAACCCGAAAGAATTCTATAGTTATATCAGAAAGAAAAAAGTCGTTACTTCAACTGTTGGACCGTTAGTCGATGAAAATGGAGAATACACCAAAGACGAAGAACAAATGAGTAATGCCCTCAATACCTTCTTTGCATCAGTTTTTACAACAGAAGACCTCAGTGATATCCCTACACCATCGCCGATTCAGATTGATAATTCAGATGTTCTAAGCAATATCACCGTTACAGAGAGAGAAGTATTGAATTGTTTAGATAAACTCAAGGTAAATAAAACGCCTGGACCTGATACAATCTCGCCTAGAGTTCTAAAGGAAGCTAAGGATGAGCTCTCTAAACCACTGACATTACTATTCAATAAATCCTTGCAGTCTGGAACTATGCCCGATCAGTGGAAGCTAGCCAACGTGACACCGATATTCAAAAAAGGCAGCAAATCCCTACCCAGTAACTATCGTCCAATTAGCTTAACCTCAGTTGTATGTAAAATGCTAGAAACGGTCATACGAGACAGACTCGTAAATCACTTAGAGGAAAATAACATACTTAAAGATACTCAACACGGCTTTCGTAAAAAACGTTCCTGTTTAACAAACCTCTTAGACTTCTTCCACGATATCCTCAACCTCTACGATGAGAGTAAAGCTGTAGATATTATATACCTTGATTTTCAAAAGGCCTTTGACAAAGTTCCCCACAAACGTTTACTGCTAAAACTAAAAGCGCATGGAATACAAGACGGTGTGTTGAAATGGATAGAAAATTGGCTCAGCGACAGAAAGCAAAGAGTAGTCATAAACGGTAAGGCATCAAAATGGACCAATGTAAGTAGCGGGGTACCCCAGGGATCGGTACTAGGACCAATTCTCTTTCTAATTTACATCAACGACATAGATGAGGGTCTCACCTGTACAATCTCAAAATTTGCTGACGATACAAAAATTGCAAATAGCGTACTCTCAAAAGAACAAGTTGACGATATACAACACAATCTAGATAAATTGTCATGTTGGGCCCAAATTTGGCAAATGAGTTTCAATGCGGATAAATGTAAAGTACTACATATCGGATACCTAAATGAGAAAGCAAACTATTCGATGAATGGCACTCAGCTTAAGAATGTAAACAGAGAAACCGATCTGGGAGTAACAATATCGAGTAACCTAAAACCGAGTCAACAATGTTCAGAAGTTGTTAAGAAGGCAAACAAAATAATTGGCTTTATAGGCAGGTCATTTGAGCATAAATCCAAAGAAGTTATCCTAACCCTTTACAATTCATTAGTCCGCCCTCTTCTGGAATACTGCGTTCAATCCTGGTGCCCTTATTACCAAAAAGATATAAACAAGCTAGAACGAGTTCAACGTAGAGTTACCAAAATGATACCTAGCCTAAAGAACAAACCATACGAAGAGCGTCTTAGAGAATTAAATCTATTTCCTTTAACCCAGCGCAGATTAAGAGGTGACTTAATTCAAGTGTTCAAAATCATCAAAGGCATCGACAATATGAACTGTAGTAAGTACTTCACTATCGACCAATCTAATTACACGCGGGGAAACGGTTGCAAAATTATTGGTAAATCTTTTAACTCACACGAATCTAAGAATTTCTTCTTCAATCGAGTTGTCAACTTGTGGAATGGGCTTCCCCGAAACGTTATAGACTGCATCACCGTTGATTCATTTAAACTCCGCCTAGACAAATATCTCGCATCAAACCCGCGACTGACTGCGTTTGTAAATGAATAACTATATTTTATCCCCCCCTCAGTTACTAACCTATCTGTCCCCTACTAACTTCCTAATCCTGCCACGGACATTAGTTCCAGGGCAGTAATTCCCTTTCCAATGTTCCCTTACCCACTCTAAACCACTGTTTGGACACTTGATCCTCAGTGTTTTGGAGGACAAGCAACCTAGAAGGGTCACTAGATCTGTTGTTGCTTGATTTCCTTTGTACTCCTTTGTACTCCTTTGTACTTTGTACCCTACACACCAACACACCTACCCACATACAACATATTTAATCAACCAACACTCCCTTTACACCCACACACACACGCTATTCTCCCCACCCCCACACGCATACACCCCCCAACACACTCACCCACACACAAATCAACCCACACTCCCCTCCCCATACATCAAAAGGAATAATGAGCCTTGGGAGGACAAAGGGAGACAGTGGGACCAACACGGCCCAAGACGACACCAATTCCACCTAAGCCCACACAAATCACAGGCTTTATAAATAATTACACATTTGTTATTACAGGCTGGCCAACCAAGGAGAAGGGAAGGACCGCGGTGGTAATTCCATGGCTTGGTGTATGAATTGGGAGGTAGTTGCTTTTTCTCTCTCATGTTTAGGTCCATTAGCTTTTAAGACAATTGCTCTATTAGTTTGGCGATTTTAAGACCTTTCGCTCCATTTATTTGTCAATATAAAACAAAATCGTACCATTTAAGTCTTGAATATTTTCCTGGCGAGCGAAAGCGACCCTGCAACTTTTGGAGGTACCGGCCTTTGGCCTAAACATTTTTCTACCGAAAAATTTACACATTTAAATTGAAGGGAGGTCTAGAGGGTGTTATTCTTAAGCTTGGCGGAGGTCTAGCAAGGTTACTATAAAATAAATAAATAAATACACCAAATCATAACCGCTACCCCCTCAAGGCTCTGCTCTCTGGTCCTGCTGGCGACCTTACAGGGGTTCAAATCCTGTCATCTGTGGTTGAGGTGTTGAGGTGGCTCCACTCGCGATCGCCTGTTTTTAACAAATGACAGAAACCTCAAGTGTTCAGTTAAAAACAATAGTTTGCCGACTTCCTTATACATAGACGTAAATCATGTCATTATCAGTTGAATATCGCTGACTGTTTCTAGCAGCCCGTAACTATACTCGGTTTCATTTCATCTGACGGTAAATTGAATCCCTTTGTAACTGATTTTTTAATAACTAACGGGAAAATAAGAAACTACAATGTCTTTGTATCATATGAAGACCAAGTTGACATTTTAAACACCAATTTTCACTACAAAATCTTAAAAATAACTGAGCAATCATGATGGGAACTATGCAATTTACCGTGAGTTGCACAGAAACATACTATAGTACTATTCATTTAACATTAGAAGTGTGGAGTAACATAGCTTTATTTAGATTTCACACGATATATTAATAAGATGTTCGGCGAACTAATGGTTTTGCCTTAACCACTGTCTTTTGTTTAATCTCGAGTCTGTTGGTCCAGCACAACCTCTAAAATGGTGTTGATTTTATAGGACATGAGTATAACAAACTTTGATTAACTGGATTAGGCCTGCTTCCGATTTTGATACGTTTTTTTGTGGAAACGTACGTAGTTTAATGTGGACGAATATAACCAGTTAATATATTGACCAGGGAATACAGCTGACAAGGAAGTATATATTTTATTAGATTGGTGAGATTGTGTTAGTATTAGTTAACAAAATATTAAAGGGAGACTGGGTTTACATTGACAACATCGCAAACTAAAATATATTATAATGGGTTAGTTTAGGGAGTTATGAGTTGTCATCAAATACTAGGATATGTTAGGTTAATTTTGGTTAGTGTTACCAAGTTTAGAGGAATAATTAAATCAATGTATATCACTCTCAACACCAAACACCTCCCAATTAAATTAATGAAAACATGTGATCCTCCCGGGATTCGAACCTGGGATACCACATACAAATCTTAAACACTAACCATTGGGCATCATCAAGACAATTTTGTTAGGACAAAATATGAAGCCACCATTTAATGCAATGATGTCCACAATTGGTTTGTAATATGCATTTATTTTAGTTATCAAATATAATTTTTAGTATTATGTAATATAACATACCAGAGAATTTGCAGACGAAGGTAACTATGCTCCACGAAAATTTAGCGAATGGATTTTGAACATAAGGATTTTATGAACTCATTGAAGCTGTAGTTTAGTGTTTTAGTTAATCAAAATATTGTCTTTAAACTAGCTTAGTTGGCTAGGAAAGGAAGGGAATAGAGTGAAAGCATCTTGTCGTAGGTTTAAAGACACCACTATTCACTGAAGCTTCATTTACTATATGCACAATACTGAGGTGTATGTTATAGTTAGAGGATAATTTTCCCCGAGCTTAATTCTAATAGTATCAAGTCATTTAATTCCAAATGCCAGGTTTCTAGGTCCCATTGACCTTTTGTTAAAGGTGTAAGCATGTGGTTTAACCCTCCTGGCCCGGTTGTCATTTTAAAATGACACCACCAATTAAGGGCAGGAGCCCGGGTGTCATTTTAAAATCTGTAAGCTTGAAAGCCTATTCAGCTTGGTCTGAATGCCGTGCGTCCGACGCATGTAAACAAAGCCGATCGTTACGTCACCGCACCTCCGAAAACAAGAAAGAGAAGACTCGTTTGTTATTGTATGTCTGTATGTCGTTGTTTCAGTAGTGAAAAGATCGTCATATTGCTAACATCGCCTGCAAGTGCTCTCCACTGAAATCGTCATCACAACTGAACCAGTTGACATATAGAGCTCTACTCAACGCCA
Organism: Paralithodes platypus; assembly: GCA_032716605.1. Lineage (NCBI taxonomy): Eukaryota > Metazoa > Arthropoda > Malacostraca > Decapoda > Lithodidae > Paralithodes > Paralithodes platypus. The sequence goes on along the minus strand of CM064567.1, from coordinate 42,821,401 downwards.
GTCTACAGATTGGAAACCGCGCTACATTTATTGATGCGTGAGAAATTTCTAGCAGTTAAACTAAACAAAAATACGGTAGCCTAGGCATAGACGTTTTTCGGCCAGATCGCCCGGGTAGCCCACACTGTCATTTTGAGAGCCTGCCCGGGCCAGGAGGGTTAAGGGAAAAACAAATACTCTTTCATTGATAGATTTCACAAATTTGTTGTACGCCTTGTTTGAAATGATTTGATTTGATTGTAACAATTTATATTAGGCCCTAAGTTTGATTAGTGAAAATTACATATCTCGATTCTTAGCTTTGAATAGTTTTGGTTAAGGTAGGCTGAGTTAGACTAGGTTATACAAGACTTGACATTCTAGATAAGATAGACTTAGACTAGCGTAGATTATTACATCCTGTACATATAAATATAAACCCACCATCCCATATCTAGATAGTATTTAATTAGACTAGTTGTTGTCATGCTTAGACAAAGGTTTGATGAAATATATTAATATGGTCTAGGCTGGGATATGACATCATAAGGATTAAATCTTAAACCAATAGCCACATTTTAACATTAGTTTAGCTTAGGCAATACTACGTTCGATTAGGATAGGTTTTAGTGGTTTTCTCTAGCCTGATTATGAATTTGGTTGGAGGAAAAAAACACCGCCACATCTTAGTCAGATTTTAACGGTTAGGGATAGAGTGACTCAAACTAAGGTACCGGTATGTAATACTTGTTTAGGCTAGAATTTATGTGCGTACTTAAGACTAGGCTATGATATACCGTTAAATATTCCGGGAACCGCATGCCACATTTCTAGATTATCCCTGTGAAATATAGTTCCCTGAATTTGACACGTCAGGTGATGAATGGTTTAACAGTGGCACAAAAATAGCGGCTAAATTGCATGGCTGCTCCGTGCGTGTTCCGGCAGAAAATACAGTTGGTATGGAAATTACGGAAGGCTCAGCATGCAAATTGAAACAGGGAGGCCGGGAGAACAGAATTACCTTGTGACCCTTTCATGGCCCTCGATTCTATCAAAAGTATGCATAATGTAAATAAAACCAAGTTGCATATATGTATAGTTCAGTACATTTGCTTATATGATTTACTTTTCTCTAGTTATAGTAGATGGGTCTATCACTTAATATAATATAACTTGAAAGGATACATTATGGCTGGTGCATATGGGATTGGAGGTGAACAAATGAGCTAAAAGCGGAATAAATATCTATACATCTATTGGTTTAGGTAAACAAAAAGCATATATTGTCTTAGCCCGTTTAGTACCAGTTTCGTCCTTTTCATTTTATGTTGGCTACTAATAGACGATTGTATTCAGTTTAAGAAGGGCTTCCATCAATTAACAGGATTCCAAATATCTTATTTAACCTCTTTAACTACCACAGATCCTTCTTAAGCTGCAAACAATCGTCTAAATATAGCTGGACTAAACTAAAAAATAGACGTCGCCGGTACAGACGGGGTTAAAATGGATAACCTTTCTGCAGAGTAGTATTATGTAAGTCACATAACTAATATACTGGTAAAGATACAAGCATATCCTGATCGTTGAACCTTGATCAAAACAAACAACATAATATGTGGTTATAATAATGGTTAGCAGGCTAATATTATTAGCCTGCTAACCATTACGTCACACAAACTTAACTCATCAATACAAATATGACGCCAGTTTCTTATCTTATTCTGACAACTGCAAACTATTTTACTCAACTTAGGCAGGGCCTGTTAGAGTTAAAGGATTCAATTAGATATTAGTTAAATCTTTCATTCTTAAAGGTTCTCTAAGGTTGAGTAAAATTGTCTGTCTTTAGCAACATCACAAGTACAAATATTGACGTCTGATAAGTAAACATTATCAAATTACCTAACAGCAGGATACACAGATTACCTTAATTTGTTCCATACATGAAATATGTTTATGTGTACAATTGCTGGTACCATTTTGATATATTTTGAACTGTTATGAATGAGGAAGTAAGATAATTATTATGATTTGATGCCCGTCATCGCCACATCACCCACGACGCTGCCTCCCTTCGTGGAGGTGCCAGGGATCAGAGCTACCCTCCACTGGGTACTTCTCAACACCTTCCCCAACACCCTCGATCGATGCAGTGTATTGGACACATACGTCCGTCCTGGGCTACTTACCCAGTGTAAACACCAAGTGACCCTGCCACTTTATGTTACAGGCCATAATACACACTATATTCTAAACATAATACTTGATAACAAAATGGATTACTTTACTGATCTATTGCAAGCGCAAACTACAAATGAGGAAGTGAGACCTAATATGACAATACGCTTGGTGAGTGGTCGTGAGCGAACTAGAACACTGAAATTTGTATTCAAAATTCTGAAGGCCGCAAGGCTCAGAATGAATGAATGAAGACTTGCATGAGGAGGCTTTGACCAAGTCTTTTCATTAGAACTCTTTTCAATTTGGTCATGGCTAGGGATAAAGCGCTAGGGTGTCGTATATTGAAATAGTCCAGGCAAAACAAGGTTTGACCCACTACAAATTGCAAATGTTTTGACCCATACATTTTTGAAAGCTTACACTCCAAGGAATAACATATTAAAAGTTTACCCATTTTTTTTTGTGGAACACCCTTTTTGGGGAGTAAAACCAAAATGGCCGGCGCGAGTCCCAAAAATCTTTGTGTTTCCATATCTTTCCACCTAATTCATGCATTTTAGTTCTGTAAAAAGCTATTTCATACATTTCTGTCACAAGAAATATGAAAAAACACTACAAGGTTAACAAATAAGATGAAAATGTGTCATATAGTGAAATATTTCCATACATAATGCTCTTGTTAATTACATAAATATAACACATGAAGTTAAGTATACAGTCCACTTATCAAATCACAGCAATTAAATACTCATCATTAGTTTGTAGTTCAGACATGTTAAACCAAGGCATCAGTATCATCAGAGTCACTGTCTTCCATTAAAGAAAAATTTGAACATGAGCCATGGCATTTACCACATGCAATTGTACAGTCTAAACCAGACTTCCGGCATGTGCACCGAAGTGTGGCACAGCCAGTCTTACAGTTACATATAAGCATTTCCAGGAACTGAGATGGAGCTGGAGGTTTGTCTGTCATCACTGGCACCAGTCTACCTTCATTAACACGCCAACCCCACTGGTCTGGTGGTATATCGGTCTCATGACCCAGCCACACCTGCACTTGTTGGTATACTCTGAGGCTGTGGAACTTTGCTGCTGATGATGTGGGAGGAAGAGAGCCTGGGTCTACTGCAATGGTACTCCTTGCTGTTTTCTCACAAAATTGTTGGTACCTCAGATCATCCAAGTTGTCATTTTGTCCTCCATTGTACATGGCAATCAGAGCTGACTCTCCTGATTTCTCAACATCCTTTGCATTTGAAGAGCATGACATGAACGTAACTGCAGCTTTTCTGAAATTCTCATCACTGTAAAGTTTGGTAACAGCTTTCTGTTTGCCTATTCCAAATACTCTTGAAGTGGTGTCACAGCCTAATAGGGCATGGGCAAAGAGAATATGATTTGACACAGTGTCTCCAAGAAGTTCTCTGGTGACTGATATGTTCCAGCACTTCAGTGGTTTCTTACTGTCTTTCCTAGCTGTTGACTGCAACCAGATGTTGTGTGGTGTTTTATTGGTCTTGTAGAATATCAAGAGAACCAGAATGTTGGTATCATCGGCAACTACTACAGTGTCTCGTTGCTGTGCAGATGATATTGCAGTTTCCACTATCAGGAGATCTGCATCACCTCTAGCGTGGTGAACTTCACATCCTGCTCTCTTCAATCGGTCGCCTATCATATGGATCAGTCTCTGTTTATTTGTCTGGTTGGTGAGAAAGTCTTCCTTCTTGGTTTGGAGTTTCATTGTTGGATCAAAGTGTACCTCAGCCACAATCCTACCACCAGATCTTCGGAGGTGTGCACCATCTTTTGTGGAAGGTGAATCGTTGTAACCATCAAACACAACCATGCAAGCTCCATATTTGGACAGCACATTATCAGTGTATATTTGCAAAATTTCATCCCACACAGCTCCTTTTGACCAAGGAATCTTATGCAGCAGAGAACCTCCATCTAGAACATGCTGGACTGATTTAGGTGGTTTTGGAGCAGCCTGAATTTCTTTTGACCACAAGGAGTCAGCCAAGGAAGCTTTGTTAGCCGGTCTCATTATGGACTTTGATTCAAACAAGGCTTGTGGAAATTGACAAAGTTCATACTGGAATACCTCTGGTAACTGATTCTCTGTCGTACCAGCACAGACTAAGCGTTGAAACAGAAGGAGAGGATCCACGCTTACCTCCTTGTTTTTTACTTTGATTGATCCATTTGCATCCATGGTGATGGCTTTGTCTTTCTTCCTGAAGGAAAGCTCATTCACCTTCATGCCAGGCATCAGTGCGAGGATCTTTATACCCACATCCTTTGCTGAATCACAGTTGACACTGTCTTGAGCTGCAATGCCCGTTGCTATGCTTCTCAGGCTTGGTGGACCATCCATTCTGAATGGATTTCTCACAGTCAAATACTGGAGAATGTCTTGGATATCTTTCAGATCTTTGGTCATCCTTGCTGGGGAACTCTCTTTGTGTTGCTCACTAGTGAGGAATTGCACTTATGCAGTATATATGAATTTATTGTATATATTGATTTAATTTATCGTACTGAGCAACATAGATACGGTATGATAATTTGGGCGCCGGGCATTTGCCAAGGCAGCAAGGTGTGACTCTGAGGAAGACAGAGCAGAGCCTTCACGAACACCAACCAGTTAACATCTAATTTCTGCCTTCAGTTGATCGAGCTTTTGTACCTCTAATCACAATACACTGACAGCAACACATACAGCTACACCATCACGACGCTCTCATCGACGCCATGACTGACTGACAGATAAGCATAGTATTCATGTCCATTCCCATATAATAATTTGTTCTTTCTTTCACTTGACTCGAGCCTCAGGGCCGATGTCTTGTTCCCCATTGTCCGCCATATTGGGTAAAGGTTCTCCTATGTTTCGTTGCCACGTGGAACTATTGGTGAGTTAATTCCTGGCTTATATCAACCCTTATAACCTTACCTTATATATCAAATATTATGTGAGACCTTTGGATATAAATTAGCTTGTTTCAGATTGAATTCAATTTAGATATGGAGTAATTTTAATTTAGATTGATTTTATTTGAATCATTATAGCTTAGAAATATTTAACTTCCACTGATAGTTTACCACAAGAGTGTTTAAAATTCTGTGTGTGATAACCCAGGTTCGAATCACAGTGGATTACATATATGCTTTCATTAACACTCCTCGAGCGGCTAGGTTAATAACTTCTACTACCAGCCCAGCGGGCATATTTACCCTAAATCAGCTTCATTCCATGCTCTTTTCATGCATAAACAAGAGCCAAAGCGTAATACAATTATGTATCCGTGAAAGGGCGTTAATTGAGCTTTCCAATGACACCTGAACCATCCTTCTACGATAACGGGTTGTCTTGCAACGATCGTGCAACACGAAGGAAAAATCCCTAAAATACGGTAATTTCCTGACATATTTCCCTGTCTAGGGAGGCAGTGAGTGTGAATGTGTCTGGAGGTGGTGCCAGTCGCGGCGCGGGAGCCATGCCGAACGGTCAGAGCCAACCTATGCTCCTCCCACCGCTTGGACTCTCTCTCAGAGCCAATTATGTGCTCAACATCGGAACCGACTAAAGGCGGGCCCCGCTCTTTAGGCAGGTGTTCTCTAGACCGCCTTAAATCGGGCCCCGCCAAAAGGGTTAATTTCATTGGAGGTGTTTGGGGTTGTGGTGAAATTAATACAAAATATAGAATATAAAATACAAAGAGAACATTCTAAAACCCTAGAGTGGAAAAATTAGGTATATACCATTCCTTCCTGAGCCTCACACAATGGCATGGCCCAGTCATACCTGAGCTCATGACATTGGTGGCATTGCCCAGGAGGATGGCCATTCCTAGTCTTTGCTTGAGCCAGAGAGTTTCCCAGGGTTCTCCTGTGACTTCTCTGATTTTGTGGCTGATTTCATTCACCATATTGAGGGTAGTAGACTCCTAATGTTTTAAATACCAGAGGCTCGAGCTGAGGACATCCGTCGAGGGCTTGCTATCTCTGTTATCAATGTACTTTTGATGATGCTGGTCATTCAGAAAGTGTCTACACACGTGGCATCCCACACGAGGCACCGGCCATTTTTGTAAGGAAAGGTGCTCATCTCATCAGGCTGTTTGCCATTATCTCTGGCAAGCCCAGGAGGTTCAAGGATTGATGTTCAGTTAGCAGTCTGCAGGGCCCATTTTATCACATCATTAAGTGTTAAGTGTCTTGGCAGGAGGCCTGCAGTGCGACTACATGCCAGGGCATGGTGACCTTGAGCATCCATCAATACATCACACTTACATGTGTGTGGGTGACAAACTGACGCACCTACTCTGAACGTGATGGTGTTTCAGTATTCAAATGAGTTCCAAAAGGTGGGATGGGGATGGCGTGTAACCACAAACCACTCTCTAAACGGGCGGCTGCCTGGAGGCGTGCTTTTGCAACCTGGTCCGCATTGGTTGGGAGAATTTCTTGTGTTATCTTCACCAAGATGGTATGCCCACACTTTATGCTTGCTCCTGGAGGTATTTTGATGCTCCTCCTTTGCTCATGTACTTTTCTTCCAGGTATTCATTGCTTCTGCCAAGTCCACATAAAATGTCATTCTGGGTTGAGAAGAGAGGATAGACACTATGAGGTCATTGGTTGCAATAAGGGAAGAGATAATGGCATGGGAGACAAAATCTATGGCTTTTCGTATCCCCAGGCCCCCGAGATGGACAGGGAGAGTAATTTGTGCCCAGGTCTGACCTTGAAAGTCCAATATTGGTGATACTGGTCACTGCTTCTTGGATTAAATTGTGCTGATTCATGGAGACCTCCAGTGTTAGCGTAAGTCCTTGATGTGCGCAAAAGGTACTGGAGCTTTGGGATAGAAAAGCAGTTCTTGAGTAAGGCCAGAGCTGAGTAAGCATGGATATTGTATCAAGTGGTTCACAAGACATTGAAGCTCCTCTTTTCTACCTTGAAGTGCTGGTGAGATTGCTGCTGGAGTAAGTGGGGAACCTAATCAAGTTTGTTGGTGTTACTGAAGGACCCTAGCACCTGGCAAGGTGCCTTGGAATTGAGCCCAAGTATGTTATCTTTCTTAGGGTGTGTGGTTGAGGACAAGTTCACATTTAGTGCCATTTACTTCCAGACCCACCTGGCCGAGGATAGTTATGATGTTTATATATATATACAGTATATATATATATATATATAAATCTATTTAATTCTCCTTTTTTCTTAGGTATGTACCAGAGATAATACCGGTGAGGATAATTGAGTAATTGTAATAGGATATTCCTGGGGTAATTTGGTATAGATCAATAGGTCCCTCCGCTCTGGTAGTTGGCTTTACCATCAGACCTCTTGAATTAATGAAGAGAAGACGTCTGGGGAAAGAAGTTTAGGGAGTAAGAGGATGTTAGTAGAGAAAGAAGTAAGGAATAGTAAAAGGAAGGGTAGAAGAATGGAGAATAGTAGGAGATAATGTGAAGAAAATAGAGAAAGAAAAAGGTAAGAAAATTATAGGGAAATGTTGAAAGAATAGTTGGAATTGAGAAGAGTAGAACACATGACGCAAATGAGGAAGAAAAGGGTAAGACAATGAGAGAGAATGGTGGAAAGAATAGTAGAAATTAAGATAGAAGATAAAACATGCCACACGAGAGGCAGAGAATAAAGAAAGATGAAGTGAGCATGGTACTAAATCGAAAAAGGAATGGCAGTAAGGAGGAGAGAGAAGGGGACAGAGGAAGAAAGAGAATGAGAGTAGAGAATAACAGGTGAAGAAGAGAACTCATAATTGCATAAAGTTATCTAATGATACCAAATAATCGTTAACTTACTTAATTTTCTCAGTATACCATGACATATTCGCCCACTATATTTTGGATATCATTAGAAAACTGATATAGATAATAATAATAGTTCAGTTAGATAACAAGTACTATTATTACAACATAAGCTGATTAATACTCATTTGTCTTGCCTTTATTGTGACAGTCGACCACAGTCTTTACTGAAACATATTTGTGTACGTTGTGGTAGTACGGTCAAATGCATCTTAAAGTTAAATGTTTATATTGGAATAAAGTACTAAGTGAACATTCCTTGATGTAGGTACTCAATGTTTCTGTACGTTAACAGGGAGTCTGCTTATAAACAATGTAGAGACACATGAATAACATAGCATAGAAAGTAAGGAGTGGGAGGTGTTGGAAGGAAGGGGAAGGAAGGAAGGACGTGCTAAGCTAAACTTTTACCCACCCTTTAATGGTGTTCTCTCTCTCTCTCTCTCTCTCTCTCTCTCTTTCTCTCTCTCTCTCTCTCTCTCTCTCTCTCTCTCTCTCTCTCTCTCTCTCTCTCTCTCGGTTGGTTTTCCCCTCATAACCTTTATATTTCTTAAGACTATTAATTTCATTACCTCCTACTTTCTCAATGTTGTTCCTATGCTTCTCTATCCTTATAACATGATATATATTTTACTCGTCATTTATAGTACTATTAACAAATGTAAGCCTAATAAGCTATCTATCAATTGCCAGACACCCCCGGCCCTTGAGGGGATGGCTACGAATGAATTACTTCCATGCTCCTTTGTCATCTGTTAACCGGCGCCCCTTCTCCCACCCAACATCAGTTTAACTCGTATACCTCTCATCTCCTTGAAAATGGCCATACATAAATATTTTAATCGTATATCCAAATTGATATCACCATAATTTTGCTGTATGCTGAACAATATATTATATTATACAAATTGGTGAACCATTGTTCACGCTATTTCCTAATGCGCCATCAGAATGTGTTGATCGTCAATAATTGTTTTTGTATAAACAAATTATAAATCGGTACTTTGCGATATAAAAAGTCCAGGCATAACCAAAACAATTCATCCAACATCTCTTTACAGCAACACTACATCATGATGTATATTACAAACTACTTAATCCCAATAGAAAAAGGAAAGGCATTTCATATTAACCCGCCTCCTCTCACTAATTCCCTAAAATCTCTATACATGTTGCAATGTTGCATTTTCTCATTATTCTACAGCTATTACAATTATCAATGTTTTTTCAGAGCTCTCTCAGTGCATACGGAGAGTGGGAGGTACCCGCCTTTGGACACAGTCCAACCCCTGTTCTGTCTAATTCTCAAACCCAAGATTGAAAAAAAAATCCCAGTCTTTCTTCTACTAGAAAAAGCAAGGTTTGGAACTCTCTCCCTCAATTTGTCCTTCCCTCATCCTATTTCTTAAACTGCTTCAAACTTTGTGTGTCGAGACATTTTGACTCTAACGTACCTTGATTTTGGCTCTCTGTTACTCTTCAACTTTCGGGGAGATACTTATTACAAGCAGCTATACCTTTTGTCTCTCTCATTCACATACATAAAATATAAAAAAAATGCATTACAACACTGCACTATACAACTTGTTACAACCTATGCAACACAATATTCTCAATACATGCATATATATATATATATATATATATATATATATATATATATACTATATATATATACAGTATATATATATATATACAGTATATATATATATATATATACCTTTAACATCTGAATGTGCCAAGCTTGTTACAAAATACCATCACTATTCAATTATTTGATAAACGTTTTTTATCATTAAAAAGGCAATGAAGGTGTGTCCTTGTTAATAATAAAGAGTTAGAGGCAAGCCATTCTAAAACCTTTTGTCAATAAATGGTCGGGTAATGAGCCCTGCAGTCTTTATACTGACAAGGACAAGAAGACACTGTGTGTAATGTAAGGATGAATGAAGAACAGCTTGAACTAGTAGAAGAGTACTTTTATCTGGGAGCCATGATTGAGAAAAGGAGAAAATGTGCAAGAGAAGTAGAACACAGAGTAACACAAGGAAGAAAGGTAGCAGGAGCAATGAAATCCTTGCTTAGGCGCAGAAACTTGAGCATGAAATCAGTGAGAGGCTTGCATGCGGGTGTGTCAGTGCCGAAATTGATATATGGATGTGAAACTCTGGTATGGCATAAAAATGAAATGTTACGAGTAAGAGCAGTTGAAATGGGTTTGCTAAGAAATGCGTGTGGAGTTCGAAGAATATACAAAGTAAGCAGAATGAAAATAAGGGAGGCATTTGGAGTTAAGAAGTCAGTAGAGCAAAATGCTGAAGAAAGTGTTTTCATGGTCACGTGACAAGAATGCCTGAAGAAAGAATGGTTAAAAGGAGCTATATCAGTGAAGTGGAAGGAAGAAGGCATGGAAAGCCGAGAATATGATGGTGTGATATGGTCTCAGAATGTGTGTCAAAGAGTGAACAGGGAATTGTTGAAGCAAACGAATTAGCAAATGACAGGAACGAATGGAGTAAGTTTGTTAGAGAGAGTACATGAAGGTCTCTGGGCCCTTTTAAGTGACAAACCTGGAAGGTCTTTATCCAAGATGTTGATATGAATATACCTTGTCCGGATGTATAACATCTGAGGTGAAACCATTAATTTCGGGAGCTGATTAGTAATTGGTACTTCTGAATGCTTGTGTGCTTGTTTTTTTGTGGGCAAACTGTTATATATGTTATTCTCCTGTCACCTCTTTTTCGTTTCGTATGTCTCTTGCTCATCCTGCCTACCCGTTGTGGGAGTAAAGGCTGGATACAGAGGGGCTGAATGATAATGATAATATTAATAACAATAAACATAATATAAAATAATAATTACAATTATAATAATAAGTGGTAACAAGAAGTATATGAATGAAGGCAGTGCTGCTTGGAAAGGGGGGGGGGGGCGTCGACTGACTGGGGACAGAGGTTCATGGGGGCGTTTTGTTCGTTGCCACCCCTTCGGGGATCACGGCGTCAGGCAATAGCTAGTGTGACGTTAACCACTCCGCTAGAACCGCATGGCTTGTCCTACAGTGACTCGCTAGCATCGCCAGGGCAGTGGATGTGGCTACAGTTGATGTATTATTGTGTGCTTTATTTCATATGAAAGCTTGTGTCATGGGCAGTCCAGAAAGGCTCTTTGTTTTCGCCCATGTCAAGGCTTTATATATTTAATTGCAAAGTATATATTTTCTCATTAAGTAGTAATGATAGGAATTGAGAGAGAGAGAGAGAGAGTAGAACAGAGTGAGAGGAGGCGCGTAGTGTTTTGCTATACTCGATGACATCATAGCTGGCTGGCCTCGTGGGTATTCGTTGAGGGAGTTTTTTACCATGCTTTGTGACGTCATGTTTGGCTGGCTTCTTTAGTATTGGCTGGAGGACTTGTTACCGCTTTTTTCCCACGCGGCTCGAGCTAGTGCTTGTATATATACAGTTCCCTCGCCCCTCTCTCCCTCAGATCCGGTTACTAGAACGCATCCCTCTTTTCCCTTTGATATCTGTCGCCCTCACCGCACCTGAGAACCTTTTCCTCTGCCTATCTCTCTCATTTTCCATATCTTTCACCACCTTTTATTAACATTATATCCCCTCTGGTTAACTCTGCATAATCAGCTTCGTGCTGGCCAGTTGTATTGTGCGTTAAGGTCTGATATAACCCATGTATGTTAGTTGTTAACACCTTACGAGCGGCCTATGCGGTTTATTTATGTGTACCGCACAGCGGGGTGTTTTTAGCCAAAATAGGGCTGTTTACGTGATCATTTTCATGCCTAAATAAGACCCAGAACGTAAAACAAGTACCTATCCCTGAAAGGGCATAAACAGAGCTTTCGAATGACACCATAACGATCCTTGTATGATGGATAGTTTTCTAGCAATAACCGTGCAACGCGAGTGCAAAAAGCAGGTAATTCGGTAGTTTCGGTACATAATTGAGTATGTAGCGAGTGAGAGAGGGAGGAGGGAGCTGAGATTTGTGTCAGTAGGTTCGCCGCGGTGGTCTGGAGCAGTCATACGCTCGCTAGTCTCCTGCCACCACTTGTCTCTCTCTCTCAGCCACATTACGTGCTGAAATTGCCACTCGACCTATGTCGAGCGCCGCCACATAGTCCAGCTTTATTTAACTCGACTTATGTTGCTCGCCGCTAATTAAGGGTTAAGATAAGTTGATCACGAAGCATTGGTTGGCATTCATATTGTTTAGTACCGCTTCCTATAATTATTAGTGTTCTGCTGGATTAGATAATGCTAGACTAGGAGTCTGATACTATAAGGTATTGTTTCCGATGGGTGCTGGCTTTAGTTAAAAGCTGCACGACATACCTGAGAACTGGAGTTGATTGGGTAAGTTCTAGTCTGTGTGTCATTAAGAGTAGAGCATGCACGAATGAGGGCTTTTTGCCTATACCATTGTGCACTGTTCTAGGCTCGGTTGCTTGTGTTTGGGGTACGCCAGGAGAACGCTTAATACTTCGGTATTAAGGTTTCTCAAGAGAGCTACCCTTCATTATAACGTAATATTTGACGCACAGACTTGAGATCTGCACTAGGCTATGCGGCATGCCGTGCACACCAGTATCTCGTATCATTGACTCTAGCTAGACTTTATCAGTTATAGTAGACATTAAGTATATTAAACCAATTACTCTTTTTATGCATACCCGTTTATGATTACACAAGCATTTCGCAGCCTAGTTTGATGTATTGAGACACAAACGACTTAGGCTCTTTTTGTTGATAGGAATACTGCATTGTCGTGGCGATTATTATTATTGTTGTGGCGTTTAGGATCTTCTTGGCTCCGACTGCATTATATCTCCTGCCTTTTTGTGTGCATAGCCTGCACGAGCATTGTTCCGCTGCCTGCCTTTTTGGGTTCCATTTCCGATTTGAGCATCTTGATAGCATCTAACATTTAAAGAAGATTCCTTGTTGGTGTTGAAGGACTTTAGTGCACTTTCTTTCATGCAGGAGTGCCTGACATTTATTGATTAAAGTAACGTAAGCTGTAACTTCTCTTACCACCTTACTTTGCATACCATAACCAAGCACCTTCGGTTATAGGTAGTAATAGGCTGTTTTCACATAACATTAAGCCTAGAGTAGATGCACATTTATTGAAAGTTTAATAACCTATTATCCCATATAGAACTCTGGAGAGTATTTGTGTTCTTTGTTCACTGGGAATGTACATCAGAGGTTGGATCTAGCGCTTTCCGTTGTAGCATTTATGCCATTACTAGTCCAATGAATAAGAGCCCTGATATATTTAAACCTCAGTCGTAACAAATGGCGACCTTACCTCGAATTTGGTGAACCTACATTTATTAGCAGGGAACATTTGTTGTTTTGGGGAATATTTTGCGGGGATCAGCAAGAATTTTTTTTTTTTGCAACATAGTATAGCCCTTGAGTATTTCCGAGAATTTGTGTGTATATTGAGGTATAAGAGTTTGGGGTGCTTCTTTTCTGAATATTGAGGTGGGAAATTTGTGTGAGCATCATGTCTTATACCGGATCAGAGGAGAATGGAGACACAGTACGTAATGTCGAAACTGAGGAACAGCAGTATGATGAAATGGTAAATCAGGTGAACTGTGAGGAGGATGCTAGGATATTTTTGCAATGGCCTGTTACTGCCGAGCGGGAGGAGGGTATGAATCGGTACGGTCTTCAATGCCTGGCCACAGCTATCGGTCATACGGGTACTAGCAGCATGACCAGGGATAACTTGATAACGTGTGTACTGGGCAGGGTGACTGGTACAAAGGAGTACAAAGGAAATCAATCAACAACAGATCTAGTGACCCTTCTAGGCTGCTTGTCCTCCAAAACACTTAGGATCAAGTGTCCAAACAGTGGTTTAGAGTGGGTAAGGGAACATTGGAAAGGGAACTACTGCCCTGCCACTAACGTGGCAGGACTAGGAAGTTAGTAGGGGACATATGGGTTAGTAACTGAGGGGAGGATAAAATAAAGTTATTCATTTACAAACGCAGTCAGTCGCGGGTTGATGCGAGATATTTGTCTACCCGGATTTAAATGAATCAACGGTGCTGCAGTCTATAACGTCTGGGGAAGCCCATTCCACAAGTTGACAACTCGATTGAAGAAGAAATTCTTAGATTCGTGTGAGTTAAAAGATTTACCAATAATTTTGCAACCGTTTCCCGCGTGTAATTAGATTGGTCGATAGTGAAGTACTTACTACAGTTCATATTGTCGATGCCTTTGATGATTTTGAACACTTGAATTAAGTCACCTCTTAATCTGCGCTGGGTTAAAGGAAATAGATTTAATTCTCTAAGACGCTCTTCGTATGGTTTGTTCTTTAGGCTAGGTATCATTTTGGTAACTCTACGTTGAACTCGTTCTAGCTTGTATATGTCTTTTTGGTAATAAGGGCGGTTGGTGAGTGAGATGGGTTGAGTGCTCAGAGCCCTTCGGCCATGCTTCCCCTACACTCGACTCCCAGCCATCCCAGTAGTTTGCAGACCCCAAGTACGCGTCCACAGTTGGGTGGTGACTGGCAGGGTGGGTTGCCCCTGGGGGGACCACCGGTAATTTCAAACATTGTAGCACCTTCACCTCCTCAAGGGTTAACTCCAGAATTATTGCTTCAGCTCGAATTAGCTAAGATCGAAGAGAGAAAGGCTATCAGGGCAGGTGAGCTTCAGCAGCAATTAGAATTAGCCAAGATAGAAGAGAGAGCAAGCTAGCAAAAATCCAAGCTGATTTAAAGTCGACTAGGTACTGTGCCGACATGGACGTAGAGAAGTCGCGAGTAGAGACAACGGGACAGCGACTTGGGGCTGGTAACCGTGCTCATGATCAATCTCTCGCACTTATTGAAACTGGTTCTGGTGTTTGATGAGAATGGTGTAACAGAATTGTTCACACGCTTTGAGAAGAAGTGCCAGGAACACCAGTGGCCAGAGAATAAATGGGCAGCACTTGTATCCTCTAGATTAATAGGCAAGGGTCTTAAAGCCTACGATGCGTTACCTTTGGAGTCATGAATTGTGTATGAGGATCTCAAGGAGGCTGTCCTGTGGGCTTACGAACTGCAACCAGAAACGTACCGTTTGAAGTTCCGGGGTGTAACTAAGGGAAGAGATAGCACCTTTTTGGAACACGCCCGGAACTTGTCCGATGCTATGGGGAACTGGCTCCGATCTGAGAAGGTAACAACGTTTGATGGATTTAAGCAGTTGATGATGTTGGAGCAGTTCTTTAAGAGCACGGGCGGTGATCTAACTTTGAACTTAAAGGAGAAAAACCCAAGAACTCTAGTCGAAGCAGCAGAAATGGCTGATCGACGGCTGTCGTTGATTCGGGGTTGCGGGTCCTCACAGAAGTACGATGCAAGTGCTAGGGACCGTTATCCTTCCCCTCCCCGTAGCAATGACACATATAAACAAAAGAGCAATGAAACTAAAACTGAATCCAAACCTGACACCACGCCGTATAAGAAAAGTCAGTGTTTTTGTACATCACAGTATAAGCCGAAACCGAAATTTATGTGTTTTAACCCTCTCACGACCATAGGACGCAGAGGTTGCCAGATTAGCAATAAGAAATAGATTACTCTCACTGTTATAATTACCTCTCCAAAATTAGTTTTCTGCCCACAGCTAACTCAAAGACAACTGCAGAGGTTGAAGTAAACAAACTAAAGGTTTATAGATACCCCTGATGGTAACAAAGGATTTAAAGTATCCCTAATAGGCTCAAAAATCGCGTCAGGATGTGAGAGAGTTAAGTGCCACCAGGACGGTCATAAGGCAAATGAGTGCCCTAGTCGACCTCCTCCGGCAGCCGTGTCTTTTGCTCACGGCATTGGAGTGTTCAAGAGGACATCGGAGTTTGTTAGAGGCAATTCTTCCGAGGTAAATACACTGCCAGTGCAGAAGGATCCGGAAGGCTTATTCCCTGTCCGTGATGCCTTTAGTGACCACAGGGGACTCGGTTGTGTGGAGTGGGGGGGTAGAAGACATGAGGTGAGAATTTTGCGTGACACTGGGGCATCGCAAACATTGTTGAGGAATTTCACTGGTAAACCTGTAAATACGGTGTGGGTGGTTGTGGTTCAGGGAGTTAATGCAACAAGGTCATACCCGCTTGTAAGAATGAAGATGGAAGTTGATGGTGTGACTCGTGACCTGGATGTAGGAATTGTGGGGAAGTTGCCTGTTGGGGGCGTCGACCTCCTTCTCGGCAACGACTTTGCAGGGCCTACTTCTCAGGCTCCACCCTTGGTCGTTGCCGAGAAGCCGGCCGACGTGAGTAGGGAGGAGCAGGAGTGGGTTGAGAAGTGTCCGGTGCAACCTATGGCGTGTGTTGTCACTAGATCTCTTGCATCCAGGGAGTCACATTCTGGTCAACAGTCTTTAGACAAGCGGTGGAAAGGTACCGAGAAGGGGTTGGAAGTTGATGCGGTTGAGAGTTTAGTATCAGCGGACATTCTCGGGGACTCATTATTAGGACCGATTCTCGAGTTTGGAGAAGACCCATTAACTGTTAGTAAGAAGGCAGAGGATGGGCTTAAAAAAACCGAAGAGACAGCAACGATACAGAGGGAGAGAGCAACGGGAGGCTGAATTCAGTGTAGGAGGGGGGCATGAGTTGTTTTGCAAACACTTAGATAAGCTTGCTCCTTCAGACATTCGTAAATTGCACTTAGAAGACCCGGAGGTTCTTGAATGTGGTACCGGTGCTGTCGAGTTGAAGTAGGACAGTGATGCACAGTCGGGAGATTTTTACAAGTATCCCCTGACCATCATGGAGGTAGCAACAAGGTACCCTGACGCGTACCCTATGAGAAATGGGTCAGCGAGGACGGTGGTCCGAAACTTGCTAGTGTATTTTTCCCGGTATGGTTACCCGCAGGTAATTCAGTCAGACCAAGGATCCAACTTCACTTCTGGCCTCTTTGTTCAACCAATGCCGCAGCATGGGATTGTCACGTTTGTGTCATCTGCGTATCATCCGGAGAGCCAGGGTGTGTTACAGCGATGGCACTCAGCCTTGGAATCTGTGCTTCGTTATTGTTGCTTTGAGAGTGGGAAAGGTTGGGATCTTGGCCTGCCATATGTTTTGTTTGCTGCACGGGAGGTACCTTGGGAAAGTTTGGGATTCAGCCCTAATGAGCTTGTCTTTGGACACCGTGTTAGAGGGCCTCTCCCTATGGTTAAAGAAATATGGGAGGGCGCAGAAAAACCTTGTTCTAGGCTCAAGTATGTCCTCGGCAGTCGAGAACGGATGTTGCGCAGTCTGGAGTTGGCTGGCCGTAATTTGACTAGCTCTCAGGCCCTCATGAAGGACAGGTACGACCTCAAGGTTTAACTCAGGGAGTCTCACGTGGGTCAGGAGGTGTTGATTCTACTGCCCCTTGTAGGTCATCCCTTATCCGCGAAGTACACTGGTCCTTATAGGGTGGTTGAGAGGCTATCGGACCTGGATTACTTGGTAGCCACTCCAGACAGACGGAAGCGCAGTCCGTTATGTCACGTTAATCTCATGAAGGAGTATGTGAGGCACCCCCCTGAGCCTGTGCCTGTGATGACGTTTAGCAGTCGAGGTGGAGAAGGAGAACGGGACAGTCAAGCTCAGGTGGAGGATAACTGGAAGGATAAGAAAGTCAAATGGGCGCCTGAGTGTGAGAAGGCGTTTAAAGTAGTAAAACACCTGTTCTGCACTCACTCGATCCTCAGGGCCCCTAACTTTAGCCTACCTTTCCGACTAGCAAGGGATGCTAGTGGTGTGGGGGCTGGTGCCGTCCTTATGAAAATGGACGATGATGGGCTGGAACATCCTGTTAGTTTCTGCTAGAAGTTCAATTCAGCCCAGGGAAGCTGCTCTGTTGTCGAGAGGGAGCTGCTGGCAATTGTACTTGCACTGAGGCATTTCGAGGTCTATGTTCCAGCCTATGGTCCGGTCGTTGTAGTTTACACAGATCATCACACTCTCAAGTTCTTGGACCAGTTTCACAATCCGAATATGAGGCTGACCAGGTGGTCACTACGGTTATTGGTATTTAACCTGGACATATGCCATATTGCCGGTTGTGACAACGTGGTTGCAGATTGTCTTTCAAGGGTATATGATCCTGGGTAGATTGACACACGGGTAGCCTCCTGCTTTAGTTTGAATAGTATTTTACGCTTGGTGCTTGTTGGCTCGCGGTTGTAGCCCAGAGTATTGGGTCGTAAAGCAGGAGTTGAGCATTTGCTATAGAAGAAAAAACTAGGCTTGCCCCTATAGTGCAGCCGAAATAAACAAATTAAAAACATAAAAATCAAATAAAAACTCTTTCTTTGATAGTTGAATGTTTTCAGTATGTTATAGCAGTAATTCTGAGTTGCACTCCTCTCAGAATGCTGGGCTAGAGAAGCTCGCTCTTGAGGAGCATAACTACATATGATTTAACCTATTGTGTTGGGGAAGGTTATAATTTTGTAAAATGTTTTGTTGAGAACTGGGCCAGATATTTTACTGCCGCTGGGTGATGGGAAGTAGAGATATAGCATGGGTTATAACAATCAGATTTTTGTGAGCCTTGGGCCTCTGAGAAAAATCTTGGGGGGGGTGTGACGTTAACCACTCCGTTAGAACCGCATGGCTTGTCCTACATTGACTCGCTAGGATTGCCAGGGCAGTGGATGTGGCTACAGTTGATGTATTATTGTGTGCTTTATTTCATATGAAAGCTCGTGTCATGGGCAGTCCAGAAAGGCTCTTTGTTTTCGCCCATGTCAAGGCTTTATATATTTAATTGCAAAGTATATGTTTTATCATTAAGTAGTAATGATAGGAATTGAAAGAGAGAGAGAGAGAGTAGAACAGAGTGAGAGGAGGCGCGTAGTGTTTTGCTATACTCGATGACGTCACAGCTAGCTGGCCTCGTGGGGATTCGTTGAGGGAGTTTTTTACCATGCTTTGTGACATCATGTTTGGCTGGCTTCTTTAGTATTGGCTGGAGGACTTGTTACCGCTTTTTTCCCACGCGGCTCGAGCTAGTGCTAGTATATATACAGTTCCCTCGCCACTCTCTCCCTCAGATCTGGTTTCTAGAACGCATCTCTCTTATCCCTTTGATATCTGTCCCCCTCTCCGCACCCGAGAACCTTTTCCTCTGCCTATCTCTCTCATTTTCTATATGTTTCACCACCTTTTATTAATATTATACCCCCTCTGGTTAACTCTGCATAATGAGCTTCATGCTGGCCAGTTGTATTGTGCGTTAAGGTCTGATATAACCCATGTATGTTAGTTGTTAAGATAAGTTGATCACGAAGCATTGGTTGGCATTCATATTGTTCAGTACCGCTTCCTATAATTATTAGTGTTCTGCTGGATTAGATAATGATAGACTAGGAGTCTGATACTATAAGGTATTGTTTCCGATGGGTGCTGGCTTTAGTTAAAAGCTGCACGACATACCTGAGAACTGGAGTTGATTGGGTAAGTTCTAGTCTGTGTGTCATTGAGAGTAGAGCATGCACGAATGAGGGCTTTTTGCCTATACCATTCTGCACTGTTCTAGGCTCGGTTGCTTGTCTTTGGGGTACGCCAGGAGAACGCTTAATACTTCGGTATTAAGGTTTCTCAAGAGAGCTACCCTTCATTATAACGTAATATTTGACGCACAGACTTGAGATTTGCACTAGGCTATGCGGCATGCCATGCGCACCAGTATCTCGTATCATTGACTTTAGCTAGACTTTATCAGTTATAGTAGACATTAAGTATATTAAACCAATTACTCTTTTTATGCATACCCGTTTATGATTACACAAACATTTCGCAGCCTAGTTTGATGTATTGAGACACAAACGACTTAGGCTCTTTTTGTTGATAGGAATACTGCATTGTCATGGCGATTATTATTATTGTTGTGGCGTTTAGGATCTTCTTGGCTCCGACTGCATTATAATTATCTCCTGCCTTTTTGTGTGCATAGCCTTCACGATCATTGTTCCGCTGCCTGCCTTTTTGGGTTCCATTTCCGATTCGAGCATCTTGATAGCATCTAACATTTAAAGAAGATTCCTTGTTGGTGTTGAAGGACTTTAGTGCACTTTCTTTCATGCAGGAGTGCCTGACATTTATTGATTAAAGTAACGTAAGCTGTAACTTCTCTTACCACCTTACTTTGCATACCATAACGAAGCACCTTCGGTTATAGGTAGTAATAGGCTGTTTTCACATAATATTAAGCCTAGAGTAGACGCACATTTATTGAGAGTTTAATAACCTATTATTGCATATAGAACTCTGGAGAGTATTTGTGATCTTTGTTCACTGGGAATATACATCAGAGGTTGGATCTAGCGCTTTCCGTTGTAGCATTTATGCCATTACTAATCCAATGAATAAGAGCCCTGATATATTTAAACCTCAGTCGTAACACTAGATAGATAGATAGATTATAACATTACTAAAGTTTACAAATACAATTATGAAATCAGCAATACAAAACTATAGTTATTAATTCTACTCCCTCCTCTTCCATCTCCACCTTTCCTCCAACTCTTATATCTCCTCTTCCCTATCTGTCCCTTCTCCACCTTCCCACCGGGCCTTCCACTACCTCTTTCTTCCCTTTATATGTTTCCTCTTCCTTTCATGTTTATTCAACCTTCAATGTATCACTGATATAGATTTTCAATATTCATCGTACTCTCTTGCTTCTTTCATTCCTCACTTAAGATTCCAATTTCAATTCCCCATCCTACATTGATGTATGGGTGTGGAACTATGGTCTGGTATAATGAGGGAGTATTAGTACCTACATTGATGTATGGGTGTGGAACTATGGTCTGGTATAATGAGGGAGTATTAGTACCAACATTGATATATGGGTGTGGAACTATGGTCTGGTATATTGAGGGGGTGTTAGTACCAACATTGATGTATGGGTGTGGATCTATGGTCTGGTATAATGAGGGAGTATTAGTACCAACATTGATGTATGGGTGAGGAACTCTGTGGTGGTATAATGAGGGGGTGTTAGTACCAACATTGATGTATGGGTGTGGAACTATGGTCTGGTATAATGAGGGGGTATTAATACCAACATTGATGTATGGGTGAGGAACTTTGTAGTGGTATAATGAGGGGGTGTTAGTACCAACATTGATGTATGGGTGTGGAACTATGGTCTGGTATATTGAGGGGATATTAGTACCAACATTGATGTATGGGTGAGGAACTCTGTAGTGATATAATGAGGGGGTGTTAGTACCAACATTGATGTATGGGTGTGGAACTATGGTCTGGTAAAATGAGGATAGATCCAGAGTTAAAACACTGAAAACGAGATTTACTAAGAAATACATGTTTGGTTAGAAAACAATAATGACAATGCTAAATTTCAAAGATCCTTTATAAAGTGAAAGAGTTTGTGTAATGATTGCCCAAATATGGTAATATGCCATCTTTAACGCCTTACGAGCGGGTCCGTCAGTAACTTCTACTACCTGCCAAGCAGTTTTTTTTTACCCTAAACTACCTTGTTTCCGTGCTCTTTTTCATGCATAAACAAGAGCCAGAGCGTAATACAATTATGTATCCCTGAAAGGGCATTAATTGAGCTTTCCAATGACACCAGAACCATCCTCCTACGACCACGCGTTCTCTTGCAACGATCGTGCAAGACGAGTGCAAAAACCCTAAAATACGGTAATATCCTTACATAATTCCCTGTGTAGCGAGGGAGGGAGGGTGGATGTGTGTGGAGTAGACGTCAGTAGGCATGCGG
Source organism: Paralithodes platypus (assembly GCA_032716605.1). Taxonomy (NCBI): domain Eukaryota; kingdom Metazoa; phylum Arthropoda; class Malacostraca; order Decapoda; family Lithodidae; genus Paralithodes; species Paralithodes platypus. Next base: position 42,799,595 of record CM064567.1, on the reverse strand, counting down.
GACCCGTGCCGAGCGGTCATGAGCTGACCTATGCTCCTCCCACCGCTGGTCTCTCTCTCAGAGCCATTAATGCTCAAAAATTGCACACGGACTAAATTCAGCCCCCGCCACATAGTCCTTTCTTCTCTAGCCCGACTTAAGTCCACCCCCGCTAGACAAGGGTTAAAACAAATAATAATAAATATATAATTTAACGTCTATAGGGCCCTATCCTTTTAATTGAAATTAACGAAACAGATGTTTACATTACTAACACGAAATGTCTTTTGGAGTGAAAGGCTACATTGGTATGGTAGCTTAGCGGATGATACTTTTCCCTTAATATATTATTGTCTTTTATGGTTATGAAAAATTATGCATTAAATTGCTGGAGCATACCGAGATCTCCATACGGTTTATATTTTTCGCAGTTCGTATTCGTGCTGTGTGTTATTACTATTTGCTTTACTTCCTTTATCCCACTTATTATTGTCTCATTAACAAAACCATTCAGCTGATATCCCGTTCCCGTTCTCATCTACAGTATATATATACAGTATATATAGGAACAGCAGGACCAGGGTTATGAAAAAAAACATCTCGGGAGGTGTTTTTATTTGATACAACTTTTCGGACTCTCTGCGTCCATCATCAGGTCAAAACACAGAAAGAACACAATATTTACAAACATGTATGCAATAATTAAATGACAGGCACTATTCGGAGACAAAAACAGGGGAACAACTACCAAATGAAATACAGTATGAAAGGAGTGAGTAAAGCAATTTATATACTGTATATAAAAACAAAAAGTCACCGAAGTCACACAAACTTAAATGGTTAAAAATAGAACTGTCAAGAGGGACAGGACTATAGTAATTAAGCGTAATATATAATTTAAAATGTAAAACTTGCAAACTAAACAAACCAAAATTTGGACAAGGACAATATAAAGTCAAATTAAATTATCAAAATCGCTATGTGGAAACAACGTTTACTAAAATGAAAATTATTAAATAAAAGAACACAATCCACCACATAGGGTGTACATCACTACATGAGCAAGTTAATCTGTTTCCCAAGCAAACCAATCGCACATATAACAACGCACTATCGTCACGTTAAAGGAAGTAGTCAAGTTTGGGAAGTCCGGGACGTTCTGGCAAATTTGACTAAACTCTGCATGAATAAAGAAACTACATGTTAAATGTCAAAATATTATTTAAAATCAAATTTGCAACATGACAAGACATTAACAATAGTAAAAAATACAAATATTGATAAGATATCTATACTATTACAAAATAATATATAAAATACAGTACAGCACTCACTAACGATAGTGCTATCGGGTAGGTACCTGTAAGCATAGCATGCCTCAAGTGACCCCTATCAATAACTACCCTACAAATAACCTACATTTATAGCACAAATAAACTAAGGAAATCGCAAAAGTAAGCAATTGATACTATCGACAATGAATACATATAATATAAAGAGAAATAATTGCAAAATATGAAGTAACAACAGATTTAAACAAAGAGTACTCTTTTAACAAGAACAATAAATTTAAAAAATCATCAATATTAATAATAATAATAATAATAGAAAAAGAAAAAGATAAACAATAAATACAGACAAAAAGTAAGCAGAGGTTATACAAGAAACTTCAAGTTAAAAATGCTTGATTAAAATTATTGATGTCAAATTTTAGAATACAGTCACAATAATTGACCCTAAAAAGATTAAATTTATGGAACAATTTACTTGCCTCAAAACCTCTGTCCACTAAGAGTCTGTATAGTAACCTAGCTCTAGCCCAAAAGTCATCTACTTTAGTGCAGATTTTACAAAATCTTATTAATTGGGAATAAAAACAATTATAAGTGATTTTACTATCGATATTACTACTAGGGAAAGGAAAGTTTATTACGTTAAAATTAAAATCATCAACTTTGTGATATACTTTAAGTATGCACTGTTCATTAACAATCTCTATATTTATATCAAGAAAATTTTCAACTTTATAATTTACGTTACATTGTGTGAGGGGAATAGAATTAGGGTAAATAAGTTTAGCAACTTGATTAAAATTTAACAAATTGCAAACAAGAATATCATCAATATATCTACTATTATTACTTAACAGTTTAGCAAGTGCTAATTTTTCTGGAATTTTATTTTTCTTGCTACTGTCAACTAAGTCTTTTATATATTTAAATTCTAAAGCAAGCAAGAATAAGTCTGCAATTAAAGGGCTAGCATTTCCACCCATAGGAATTCCTAATATTTGTTTGAAAATGTACGGCCCGAATCTAACATAAGTATTGAAAAGGAGGAATTTAAGGGCATCTTTAAGTTTAGTTCTATCAAAATATACAGAACTAGTGGGAGTAGAGCTAAGTGATGCATTATTAAAATATGTATAAACATTTATGAAATAATTACCATTCCTAACGAACCTGTCAAGGTGCAAATCTATAATAAAGCAAAGCTCTGAATATACTAAATCTAAAGGCAAATTGGTATACAAAGTTGAAAAGTCGAAGCTATGTACCGAGGTAACTTTCGGCATGGTATTTATTTTATCAATAACTTCTAACGAATTGTCAACACTCCAATAATAGTTAATGCCAGTTCTTCTCATGATGGTATTACAATATCTTTTATGAGTACTTTTAATGTATTTTAAGCAATTTACTACTTGTTCTGATAGAGTTTTAGTGGTAGCAAATTTTGCTCCGGCAATAAAGCGATATTTATAAGGTCTTTTATGAAATTTAGGTAACATGTATAATTTTGCAATGCACTTGTTCTTATCAGAAAGTTTAATATCAAATATTATATTTTTCTTGGTATGTTCATCGATTAAGTTATCAATATTCAGATTATTTTGAATTTCATAAACAGAATTACCGCAAATATTTTTACGTAATATGTTACCCTTAATACCTAATTCTTTTTTCATATTTTCAAGATAAAATTTCTTACATGTGAAGCTATAATTATTGCTGGCTTTATCTACTGTAGTGATTACAAAATGTTTATGTAAATTTATTAAATCAGCTTTAAGCTTATTATAATTATAGTCTATAAAATCTGAAAGATTAAATTCATTTTTAAGCGAGAACATTTTATTTCTAATTAACTTAATTAATAATTTAGACCATGCTTCTAGTTCTCTCGCATTGCAGCACGCAATTTTTAACAATTTATCTTTTAATTTATTGACTGAAAAAACAATTATCTTTTAAAATTATGTCCCATGTTACTTTATTACTCCCTATTCTAAATTTAAACCCTTTATGACATAGCTCCGCTAATTTGTCGTTTGCAAAATGTTTAACTAGTTCTACATCACCTGTTAATATGTGACATATCGGACTATAAATGAACTTTGCTAGTGCATCACGTCTGCTAGCTGGCATATCCATGACTCTTTCACACACGCATTTATTATTATTGAAAATATCATTATCTGAAAGATTTCCTAAAACTTTATTATAATTACAAATAATAGACCCAACAGGTCGTTCATATGAATACACTATTAATGGTTTGAAATCTTTACAACCATCTGGTAATATGGACTTAACTTTCTTTGAATTAATAAGACTGTTAACATTAATTTTGTCTAAAATTTTAGAGGAATAATTTAAAGTGGACAGGACTTTATCTTTAATACGGTTATCTTTGGATTTCTTAGAATTAGCTCTAATATATCCCATAAAAGCAAAGACTATATTCTTAAATTTATTTGTGAAATTATGTTTATTATTTAGAATATTTTCTATAAAAGGAGCAAAACTTTTCTTTTGTAGGCCTTTCAATGAATCTTTTAATTTTTTAATCCGAAATTTCGATATAATGAATATAAATTATTAACAATAATTATAATATCAGACCTGCTTTTCTTTTTATTAAATGTATTTAGTCTTCTATTACCGTGTCTACCAGGTCTTCTGTTTAAAACAGGGAAGTTAAAATATGGGTTATTAAAATCGTTTTTTAATAAATCTTTATACAAAATGTTGCCTACATTTTTTATTTGATTGTTAAGTCCAAATGGATAGATGGTCATTAATTTTCCAATCCAATAATTTTCTCTATCTAAAACATTTTGATTACTTTGAACAATTTCTATAATTTTGTATTTACAATCAAATTTAGTACAATCTGTGTTAAAATGCTTATATAGAAGAATCTTGGAGTCGATGCCGTTCTTAATTCCTGATCTATGCCCGTAGGCTCTTTCTCTTAAACATTGCTCCGTCTTTCCAACATATTGTATACCACATTTCTCACAGGTTATTAAATAGATAACATTCTTTACTTTACATGGAGATGTTACATTAACAGAAGAATTTAGAAACAAAAATTTTGTATTGGTAATGTAACTTTTAAAAAATGTTTGATGTTCAAAATCAAATTCATTCACACAGAGTTTACATTTACAGTTATCAACGAAAAGACGCCGGTTATTTTCATTTTTATTTTTCATTATTTAAGTTTTTATAATTTTGCCGGGTGCGTGGGTACATAGAATTTTCTGACACGTAGTCCGTGGCCGGTCCTGGTTCGTCAACGAGTACAAGTAAAGGAAGGGACAGTACATGGGGAACACGTCGTATACTAATGTTGCCACTAGTACAGACCGTCCTCACATCTATACTGTCCCTGAACCTATATAAATTAAAATGTAAAACTTGCAAACTAAACAAACCAAAATTGGGACAAGGACAATATAAAGTCAAATTAAATTATCAAAATCGCTATGTGGAAACAACGTTTACTAAAATGAAAATTATTAAATAAAAGAACACAATCCACCACATAGGGTGTACATCACTACATGAGCAAGTTAATCTGTTTCCCAAGCAAACCAATCGCACATATAACAACGCACTATCGTCACGTTAAAGGAAGTAGTCAAGTTTGGGAAGTCCGGGACGTTCTGGCAAATTTGACTAAACTCTGCATGAATAAAGAAACTACATGTTAAATGTCAAAATATTATTTAAAATAAAATTTCAACCCAAAGCATTAATTCAATAAGGCTACCGACTTAAAATTAAAGTAATATTTACCCCAACGCATGAAAATCTTAAAAGCAAAGAAGTGGGACGGAGGTTGCGTTGCCACCTATACGAGGACGTACCACTGCTTGATGAATGCTTTCTAGTATGAGTAGGCCGGCATCGCTACCGCTACTGTCTAAGACTTTAGTTAGTTAAAATAGGACTTTAGAGGTTATCGACCCAATAGGATCATTAAGCCCACCTTAACCCTTATTTAGCGGGCTAGGCGGTATATTTGACCGTGCCGCACAGGGGCTTTTTACCATAAATGGGGTTGTTTCCGTGCTCTTTTTCATGCATAAATAAGACTCAGAGCGTAATACAAGTATGTATCCCTGAAAGGGCGTAGATTGAGCTTTCCAATGACACCTGAACCATCTTTCTACGATCACTGGTTGCCTTGCAACGATCGTGCAACCGAAGGGCAAAATCGCTAAAATACGGTAATTTCTTTATATAATTACAAAGGAGTACAAAGGAGTACAAAGGAAATCAAGCAACACCAGATCTAGTGACCCTTCTAGGTTGCTTGTCCTCTAAAAGACTGAGGATCAAGTGTTCAAACAGTGGTTTAGAGTGGGTAAGGGAACATTGGAAAGGGAATTACTGCCCTGGAACTAATGTCCGTGGCAGGATTAGGAAGTTAGTAGAGGACAGATGGGTTAGTAACTGAGGGGGGGATAAAATAAAGTTATTCATTCGAGCGAGGTACGTGGAGAGTAAGAGGGTGGTGAAGAGAGTAGTGAAGGAAAGTAAGAGAAGAGTAAATGAGGAATTTGGAAGGAATCTGAGTGTAAAATGGAGGGAGAGTAAGAAACTGTTCTGGAAAGAAGTCAAGAAAGTTAGGGAAGGTAGCAAGGGAAACAGTAAGGGTGTGAAAGATAAGAATGGGAGAATGCTAGCCGAGAAGCAAGAGAGAGTCGAAAGATGGAGGGAGTACTTCAGTGAGTTGCTAAATGAAAGGAATGAAGAGCCAGCAAACATAGCTGGATATGGTATGGGAGGGAGAAGAAGAGAAGTAGTGGAGGAGGAGGTGGGGATCAGGAGGTCAGGAGGTGAAGTTGGGGAAAGCACCAGGAACAGATGGAGTGTGTGGGGAAATGTTGAGGTATGGTGGTGAGATAGTGCTAGAATGGGTATGGAAAATGTGCAAACTAGCATGGGAGAAGGGCAGTGCACCCGATGACTGGAAGACTGGCATAATAGTCCCCCTATATAAGAGCAAAGGGGAAAGAGGAGTGTGTGGTAACCACCGAGGAATATGTCTTCTAAGCGTAGTAGGGAAGGTATACAGTAGGGTAGTGATTGAGAGAGTGAGAGTGAGAACGGAGAAATGGATAGGCGACGAGCAGGGAGGTTTTAGGAAGGGAAGAGGATGTGTAGATCAGATTTTTACCCTGAATTGTGTTGTGGAGAAGTATCTGGAGAAGAAACAAAAGGTGTATGTTGCCTTTATGGACTTGGAGAAGGCCTATGACAGAGTGGATAAAGAAGGTTTGTGGAAAGTACTTAGAATATACGGAGTAGAGGGCAAGTTGCTGAAAGCAGTGAAGAGCATGTATGAGGGTGCAAAGGCGGCAGTACGTGTGGAGAGTGAGCAGAGCGAGTTCTTTGACCTGAATGTTGGTTTGAAACAGGGGTGTGTGATGTCCCCGTGGTTGTTTACTGTATATATGGATGGAGTTATGAAAGAAATACTATCAAGAGCAGTGGATGTTGGTGTATCGCTGAAAAGGGAGGGAATTGAGTGGAAGCTACCTATACTGCTGTTTGCGGATGATACAGTTCTGATGAGTGATAATGAATGGGAGTTGCAGGGTCTGGTAAATGAGTTTGGAACAGTGTGCGAAAAACGGAATTTGAAGGTAAATACGGGGAAGAGCAAGGTTATGGTCTTCGAAAGGGTTGAAGTCACAGAGTGTGAGGTGAAGCTGAACGGTCAGGCTATGGAGATCGTCAACTCTTTTAAGTATCTGGGCAGTGTGTTGAGTAAAGATGGGACTATGGATGAAGAGGTGCGGGAGAGGGTACAACAGGGGAAGAGGGTTGTAGGAACGCTAAAAGCAGTAACAAGAAATAGGGTGGTCAGTATGGAAGTGAAGAAGTCCTTGCATGACAGTGTGAACTGACTTACGGAAGCGAAGCATGGACGTTGGTTGAGAGACTCAGACCAAGAGTGAGAGCAGTGGAAATGAATTACTTAACACCTTACGAGCGGCCTATGCGGTTTATTTATGTGTACCGCCCAGCGGGGTGTTTTTAGCCAAAATAGGGCTGTTTACGTGATCATTTTCATGCCTAAATAAGACCCAGAACGTAAAACAAGTATCTATCCCTGAAAGGGCATAAACAGAGCTTTCGAATGACACCATAACGATCCTTGTATGATGGATAGTTTCTTGCAATAACCGTGCAAACGCGAGTGCAAAAAGCAGGTAATACGGTACTTTCGGTACATAATTGAGTATGTAGCGAGTGAGAGAGGGAGGAGGGAGCTGAGATTTGTGTCAGTAGGTTCGCCGCGGTGGTCTGGAGCAGTCATACGCTCGCTAGTCTCCTGCCACCACTTGTCTCTCTCTCTCAGCCACATTACGTGCTGAAATTGCCACTCGAGTTATGTCGAGCGCCGCCACATAGTCCAGCTTTATTTAACTCGACTTAAGTGGTGGGCCGCTTTTAAGGGTTAAGGAGTGCGTGCGGAGTTACATGGAGGGATAGACAGACTAATGAGGAAGTAAGAAGGAGGTGTGGTGTGGAGGTAGATGTGCTGGAAAGTGTGAAAAGGAACAACTTGAGATGGTTCGGCCATATGGAACGTATGGAAAGCGAGAGAATGACTAAGAGGGTGTACGAGAGCGAGGTGGAGGGACAGAGGGGGAGAGGTAGACCGAATATGAGGTGGAAGGATGGAGTGAGGAACTACATGAACGAAGGCGGTGCTGGTTGGGGGGAGGGGCGTCGACTGACTGGGGACAGAGGTGCATGGGGCGGTTCGTTCGTGGCCACCCCTTCGGGGATCGCGGCGTCAGGCAATAGATAGATAGATAGATTAATTTACAAACGCAGTCAGTTGCGGGTTTGATGCGAGATATATGTGTAGGCGGAGTTTAAATGAATCAACGGTGATGCAGTCTATAATGTTTCGGGGAAGCCCATTCCACAAGTTGACAACTCGATTGAAGAAGAAATTCTTAGATTCGTGCGAGTTAAAAGATTTACCAATAATTTTGCAACCGTTTCCCCGCGTGTAATTAGATTGGTCGATAGTGAAGTACTTACTACAGTTCATATTGTCGATGCCTTTGATGATTTTGAACACTTGAATTAAGTCACCTCTTAATCTGCACTGGGTTAAAGGAAATAGATTTAATTCTCTAAGACGCTCTTCGTATGGTTTGTTCTTTAGGCTAGGTATCATTTTGGTAACTCTACGTTGAACTCGTTCTAGCTTCTTTATATCTTTTTGTTAATAAGGGCACCAGGATTGAACGCAGTATTCCAGAAGAGGGCGGACTAAGGAATTGTAAAGGGTTAGGATAACTTCTTTGGATTTATGCTCAAATGAACTGCCTATAAAACCAATTATTTTGTTTGCCTTCTTAACAACTTCTGAACATTGTTGACTCGGTTTTAGGTTACTCGATATTGTTACTCCCAGATCGGTTTCTCTGTTTACATTCTTAAGCTGAGTGCCATTCATCGAATAGTTTGCTTTCTCATTTAGGTATCCGATATGTAGTACTTTACATTTATCCGCATTGAAACTCATTTGCCAAATTTGGGTCCAACATGACAATTTATCTAGATTGTGTTGCATATCGTCAACTTGTTCTTTTGAGAGTACGCTATTTGCAATTTTTGTATCGTCAGCAAATTTTGAGATTGTACAGGTGAGACCCTCATCTATGTCGTTGATGTAAATTAGAAAGATTATTGGTCCTAGTACCGATCCCTGGGGTACCCCGCTATTTACATTGGTCCATTTAGATGCCTTACCGTTTATGACTACTCTTTGCTTTCTGTTGCTGAGCCAATTTTCTATCCTTTTCAACACACCATCTTGCATTCCATTGGCTTTTAGTTTTAGCAGTAAACATTTGTGGGGAACTTTGTCAAAGGCCTTTTGAAAATCAAAGTATATAATATCTACAGCTTTACTCTCATCGTAGAGGTTGAGGATATCGTGGAAGAAGTCTAAGAGGTTTGTTAAACAGGAACGTTTTTTACGAAAGCCGTGTTGAGTATCTTTAAGTATGTTATTTTCCTCTAAGTGATTTACGAGTCTGTCTCGTATGACCTGACCGATTCTAGCATTTTACATTAAACTTAGGTTAAGCTAATTGGACGATAGTTACTGGGTAGGGATTTGCTGCCTTTTTTGAATATCGGTGTTACATTGGCTAGCTTCCACTGATCAGGCATAGTTCCAGACTGCAAAGATTTATTGAATAGTAATGTCAGTAAATACATTATGTATGTAGCGAGGGAGTGAGGGTGGATGTAAGTGGAGTAAATCTCAGTAGGTCCACGGCGGCCAAGCCGAGCGGTCATGAGGTAACCCATGCTCCTCCAGTCACTCGTCTCTCTCTCAGAGCCAATATTGCGCCAAAATTGCACTCGGACTTAAGGCGGGCCCCGCCACATAGTCCAAATTTTTCGATTCAGACTTAAGTCGGGCCCCGATCTTTAAGGGTTAAAGTCAGGAAGAACATAATACCACGGAGTCCCAGAGACTCCCAAGTTTCTACCCCCAGGTATACTGGGAATATGAACCCGGAGGTTGTCCTGCTCAAGAACCCCAGACGTCTTCCTTGACCCCTTCTTTACCACGCCGTCCTTTTAGCTGAATTCTGGCTACTATTAAGCGATTTTACTCAGCTCAAAAAGGGCCTCCATCAATTAACAGGCTTCGAACTATCTCAATTAACCCTTTTTGCTACCACAGATCTTTCTAAAACTGCACGAAAACGTCTAATTATAGCTAAAATGAAATTAAAAAGATATCGCCGGTAGAGAAGGAGTTAATCGCGACCAGGACTGGAGTCTCTGCAAGAGAACCCCAGTCCCTTCTGTGTGTGTCTAAGACTGAAAATGTATCCTTATTTATAGGGTGGTCATGACTGAAAGCATGGTCCCGAATTACCGAGTGAACAGACTTTGACAGTGGAAAACCAGTTCTCACTGATATACCCAAATGTTCCGAAATCCTGGTTCTCAAATGTCACTTTGTCTTACCGATATATGAAGCCTTACAGCTATCACACGTGAATTGATAAATGACAGAGGAGGCAAGGTCTCCAGGAATCATATCTTTATATATAATCAAAAATACTTATTACACAGCTGGATTTTTAAAAAGTTCTGATATTAATTTGTGGATAAAATTCACGAAGGAGGGAAGTGAGGCTTTTACGTAGAGTGAAACTTTTTGGGCCAGTAAATATGATGGGGACATAATCAACGTTTCTAGAGGCAGTACTAACTGAAGCTTTGTTTCCTTCCATGATTTTACTCAAGGCTTTGACAACATACGTGTCCGGGAACTTATATGGGAACCCATTATTGTAGAGGAGGTCGCGAGGGTACTCTATCTCTTTATAAAATAATTATTTGAAATAATCAGAACAAAATTGATAGGCTCTATAGGTGAGAGTTAGGATCAAATTACGCTTGTAAGCTATGGGATTAAATGGGGAAAATTTAGTAGTTAAGCCAGTGAATGTGGGTTTACGGTTTATTGAAGTTTCAAACCCTAAATTTTTTCGATTAATATTAATGTCTAAAAACGAAATCATACCATTTACTTCGGTTTCCTAGATGAACTTAATGTGTGTCTCATTCAAATAATTAAAAAACAGGGGAACATGATTACTGTACTTGATCGAAAAAAGAAGAAACGTATCGTCTATATAGCGACGATAAAACAAAGTTTTAAAATCCAAGGGACAATCATTAAGCCATTGGGATTAGTAATTACATAAACATTAATTAGCAAGAGAACATCCTAAAGGGGAACCCATTCCTACCCCGTCATGCTGTTTATGATATATGTTATCGAAAATATAAATATTAGCTTCCACTGCTAGCTTCATTAATTCCCTAAACTGTTTTTTGCTAAAACCACGAACTTGTTCTACAACATCAAACAGCTTATTAATACAAATGTCAATAGTTTCCGCTAATAGTATGTTCGTAAACAGGGAGATAATATCAAAGCTTGCAATAAAACAATCCTTAAATTTTATATCAGTTATTTCTTTAACCCACTGGATCGCAGCGCCGCAGCATATGCGTCGGCAATGTATGTAACGCTAAACCCCAGCGCCACATAGGGTGCGTCGCGGTTAATTACTCCAGTCCTATGGCACCTAGAGGGCTCATGTTTGTATGGGAACTGAGGAAGTATCCCACGCAACAATGCCGATGGCTGAAAACCCTCAAAATCCAGCCGCGTGCATGTTAGCACGCAAAAACCTGTTTAAACATGTTTTTGCCTACCAATTTCCCAATGTAAATTCTGACTTTCGGGCGCCCTGTAGGACCCCTTAACCTAAGACATGCGCATAAGGGGTATGAGACACCACACGCCTGTGCGCACGTATTTTTTTTTTTTTTTTTTTTTCTATATTCCAACTTACTTCCTCTCGGGCATAGGCTGAGAGCCTTAACATTCACTGCTTTACAATGAACAGTAAAGCCCGTGAGGTCTTGTTCCAGTCTAGGGAGTGAGACATGTGAAGCACGTAGAGTACAACGAGCACCTCCCATCTTGCCTTCACATGAGGCATGGTGCTCACTCATGGCCCGAAACGACCCCATCACTGAAGCCACCTCGTTCCCGTGCTTCACTGTCTCACCCCCTACACTCGGACTCTCACACTTACACACACACAACGCCACCTGTTGAGCAGATAACTCACCAGGCATTGCACCCCTATAGCATATTTTGAATATGGGAATATTCATACAGTGCTATTTAATCAGGGAACAATGAGGGTATTTTATTGACGTTTCGGTGGGCTTGTGGTAATGCACTGATACTAGGTACAGCACAAATTCCATCCCAATAATATCTTCCCATTGATACATCGGGATTTGAACCCGGGACCTTTGGATTACCAGGCCAGTGGCAAGACCACTCCACCACACCTCCCCAAGCTGTTCCCATCACTAACATAATTATTTTACCACAAATAGCATTAATACTTATCCATATGTGCCTATTTTAGGTTGATTATAAAGGTATTAACCTGTTACAGCAATAAAACAAGTGGAAACAGCGTTTGGATGGTCAAAATCGGCGATACAGGCCGGGAGTTACATAATGTATGGCTGAGGCAACCTCCCTCCCCTCCTCCCCTCCCCTTGTTTGGAGAGACACTGTTACGCAATAGTCTCTCTCTCGCTCTTTCCCACGCTTGGTAACAGTGATGACAACGCCCTGCTACCAACTCGCTAATGTTACCACGAAAATAGACCACAGAATAAGGGAATAACAGGGAAAATAGGTGATAACTGAAGGAGGGGAGGAAAGTGGGGAAGGAGGGGATGTGGAGGAGTGATATTTGGCATGGCCCAGGGGCCAAAAAAAAAATAAAAATAAATAAATAAATTGGGGGGTGTTTTAAATGGATTTTTTTATGCCCAGGAGTCTTCCTGCAGTCGCCCGTGGAAACTCTTAAGAGTCTTCCCACACTTGCCAGGTTAAGCACTACCAGGGTCCTGGCACTGATTTTTCGGGGCCTACCAGGCTTCGGCTTATAGCCGACATCGGCAGCGTCGCCCGCCTCGCGAAACTTCTTAGGCCACCTCTGTATAGTCCTCAAATTAACGCCCGTCTGGCGAGAAATCTCTGGGGTGTTTTAAATGGATTTTTTTAGGCCCAGGATCTTAAGAGTCTTCCCGCAGTCGCCCGGGGAAACTCTTAAGAGTTTTCCCGCACTTGCCGGGTTAATAACCTAGGGGATTGTTTTTTGTGTTTTTTCCTTCATTTCTAAAACATTCCAGAACCCATGTAAAATTTTTGACAACCTGCCGGGCCTGGAGTGTACATTTATATTATATTGCCTGGTGCTCAGTGGGTTAATGAAATCAAATGAGCTGGGAAATGTGAATTGGTTAATAGTAATAGGCGAAAGAATTAGAACCAAAAATTTAGATAAAATATAATTGAAAGTCCCGATGGCTGAGAAGATAGGACGCAAGGGGCATTTACTTTTATGAACTTTTAGCAAGCCGTACATCACTCCAGGTTTCAAACCTGATACATAAAGCCATGCAAATAAATAATTGTTGATCACACACAAATCCTAGAGCTTTCGTAGGAATCTATTGATTATATCCTCATATTTCAAGATGATAGAAAAAGTCTCACCAGTGATTTTTACAAACTTCGATACATCATTAAGAATAATTAGCATCTTATGTACTACATAATCAGGTTTATTAAGTAGGACCCTGACCTTAGTCTGGCCTAGTAATACTAAGGTTATTATCCTTTGACAATTGTTTTAGTGCAACAAGCTCATCTTTGCTATAGTCCTGTCCTTCTTGACCGTTCTATTTTAAACTATTTAAATTTGTGTAACATCAGTGAGTGTTTTTGTTTTTGTTATATACAGAAATCGCTTTACCCACTCCTTTGATGCTGTATTTCATTTGGTAGTTGTTCCCCTTTTTTTGTCTGTGAATCCTAGTGAACTCGGGATTTTGCCTGTCATTTTATTATTACCTACATGTTTGTAAATGTTGTGTTAATTTCAGTTTCTAGATGTTTTTTTCATAACCTTGTTCCTATGTAGGCTGCGTTTTGCATGCAACCAGTTGATATCGCAAATATATACTGTATATATAACATATATATATATAATATATATATATATATATATATATATATATATATATATATATATATATATATCAGAGTGTGAGGAATGTTTGAACCAGAGATCAGCAAAATGTAAATAAGTAGATTGCTTGTTCCCTTATGAGTGGTTTATTTTTAAAAAATTTGTAGTTTTACTTTAAATTTAACTTGTATATAAGATAATTATTGCTTTTATTTATTTTCACACTTAATTGATTTAACTAGTAAATTTAATTTTAAAGTATAATGATTTATTGCCATTTCACAAATTTAATGAATTAAACTTTACTTTTTGTTAAGCCAAGTAATTACATAATTGTGAGCCAGATAAACATCTACCAAAAATTATACAACACTCGTCTAAAACTGAGTGATGTCATTTGGACGATATAGTTGGAATATCGAGTGCTGATAATACTTGACATGTATATTTGTTTTGATAACATCAGAAATATTCACCATAATTTGGCTAAATTATTGGAACAACATAAATTTCCTATTCAAGAAATAATACAAATCATAGGTTTCTGTGAAAAAAGACTTGGCGGTGTTATAGAAGATACCTTGAATACTGTATATATGGATTTAACCTATTTACAAATTGTACCCTGGGGGCAAGGGATTAGAATATGCCCCACGTACCTTCTGCGTGTCGTAAGAGGCGACTAAAGAGGTTGGGTCGGTGGGCTTGCGACCCCCACCCGTGAAAGATGCGTAAACAAACGAACATTCAGCCTCGGATGCGGACGGACCCTGTGTTGACGAACCCCGACCGACTATGGACAAGCTTACGGACATTCTGAGATTAGGTTCATGGAACGTGAGTGGCATGAATGATGGCACATAAGAGAGAGAGGTCATGGAAGTGTTAGTGAATGCCAGGCTGGAGGTATGTGGAATGACGGAGACCAAATGGAAGGGCACAGATGTGAGAGTGGAAGTATGGAATGGGTGTGTGTGCTGGAGTAAGTGAGGGAGCAGTGAGAGAAGGTTCGTGTTTGTTTGTAAGTAGCAAATGGAAGGAGCATGTAAGAGAATATGGGTCTGTGGGTTCAAGGATTGTATGGGTGAGATAGAAAGTACGAATACAAACGTGGGTGATTGTGTGTGTGTATGCTCCGACAGAGGATAAACTTGTAAGAGAGAAAGAGGAGTTCTGGGTGAATGCAGAGGTGTGCCTGGATAAGTTGACAAGAACGGAAGAATATTTCTGATTGGGGATATGAATGGTAAGGTGGGTGACAGGAAAGTTGATGGAGTGGTGGGAGGGTGAGGATTACCGTCAGAGGTGAATGGGAATGGTAGTGCACTTGTGGACGTATGTGTGGGGAGGAGGCTGTGGATAGCCAACACCTTCTTCCGACACAGTACGATACACAGGTACACATGGAAAGTTGTGTGGACGATGAAGGATAAGGAGAAGACAGTGGTGGAACGAAAGTCACTGATTGATTATATATGTGTGGATGAACGAATGAAGAAATCTGTGCTGGATGCTAGGGTGTATAGGGGTATTGGAGGGGATCTGTTGGATCATTATGTAGTAGTAGCTAAAATTAGGATACAAAATAAGTGGGTGAGGAGAGCTGGAGGGAGGCGAGAGGAAGGTGGAATGGTGAGGAGGGTGGAAAGGCTACAGGAGGAGGAAATCAGGGAAGAGTACAGGAGAGCAGTAGAAAGACGACTAGGTGGGTTCGACCTGGAAGATATGGAGGAAGTGGAGGAGATGAGCAAGGTGTTTAAGGAAGAGATCTGTGCAGCATGTGAGGAGGTGTGTGGAGTAAGGAGAAGAGGGAGGGGAGTGAAAGGTACAGCATGGTGGACAGAGGAGGTAAAAATAGCTGTGGAAGACATAAAGAAAGCGTATAGAGAGTGGTTGGGTTGTAAAGGGAATGAAGATTAGGAGAGGCAGAAACGAGCGAATTACGTGGAGAAAGAGAGTGGTGAAAAGAGTAGTGAAGGAAGTAAGAGAAGAGTAGATGAGGAATTTGGAAGGAATCTGAGTGTAAAATGGAGGGAGTGTAAGAAACTGTTCTGGAAAGAAGTCAAGAAAGTTAGGGAAGGTAGCAAGGGAAACAGTAAGGGAGTAAAAGATAAGAATGGGAGAATGCTAGTCGAGAAGCAAGAGCGAGTCGAAAGATGGAGGGAGTACTTCAACGAGTTTGCTAAATGTAAGGAATGAAGAGCCAGCAAACATAGTTGGATATGGTATGGGAGGGAGGAGAAGAGAAGTAGTGGAGGAGGAGGTGGACATCAGGAGCTCAGAAGTGTGGGAAGCCATGAAAATAGTGAAGTTGGGGAAAGCACTAGGAACAGATGGAGTGTGTGGGGAAATGTTGAGGTATGGTGGTGAGATAGTGATCGAATGGGTATGGAAAATGTGCAAACTAGCATGGGAGAAGGGGAGTGCATCCGATGATGGGAATACTGGCATAATTGTTCCCCTATATAAGGGCAAAGGGGAAAGAGGAGTGTGTGGTAACCACCGAGGAATATGTCTTCTAAGCGTAGTAGGGAAGGTGTACAGTAGGGTAGTGATTGAGAGAGTGAGAGTGAGAACGGAGAACTGCATAGGCGACGAGCAGGGAGGTTTTTAGGTTTTCGTCCACTTGTTTTATTGCTTTCCCATGTTCATATGTTCATATTAATAGTATAATAGGCGCATATGAAAAAGTATTAATTATATATATGGAAAATTTATGATTTTAGTGAGGAATGAATCAGAATACCTTCGCATGGCGGGTACTTTCAAATACCATAGCTGCGCAGTTAAGAGGTTAAATGTGGGTTTCCGTTGTTAGGGGTAGAGAAGAAAGCCACATGACCACCTCCCAAACCACAACACCCATCGTCACACCTCCACCCCCCCCCCCCCCCCTTCATAGGCTGTGCAGGCATTATGTCAGTAAAACTACCATCCACCAGGCACCCCCCTGGATTCACCCCTCACACTTTCTGTAGAGGGAGACCCAAACGTCCTGTGCAACATAAACTGTTTAACCACCCATCAAATTTGTCCGCCCCACTACCATTAATGTACCTATACATCGAACCGGCCACGCTAGCCCTTGAGCCTTATACCCAGCAAGACTAGGCGAGCCCCCGAACCTACATGCCTAGCCAGTAAGCTTACCGGCCTTTGTCATCGGAAATCCAGACGGTGATTGGCCAAGATCAGGCACGGAATGTGATTTCGCAGGTGATTGGCCAGAGCAACAACCAAGGTGGAAGATACAGAAGAAAAGCAAGAACATCGTCAGTAATTGTTCATCGCCCAAGTCAACAGCAGCTTCTCTCCTCTCCTCTCCCTCCCTTGCCACAGTCCTTACAACCACCATAAGCCTCCCTCCCCGACATGCCACCACTGAGCCCCGAGACCCTTTCGCCCCTTGAGATTGAGCTAGAAGAACAGACCTCTACCCGCACTACCGACCCCCACCTATTCAAA
Source organism: Paralithodes platypus (assembly GCA_032716605.1). Lineage (NCBI taxonomy): Eukaryota > Metazoa > Arthropoda > Malacostraca > Decapoda > Lithodidae > Paralithodes > Paralithodes platypus. The sequence goes on along the minus strand of CM064567.1, from coordinate 42,782,224 downwards.
GAAGTGAAGGAGTTAAGATGGTTGATTGAGCCCTATCCCGATTCATACTTTCTGGAATTCAAGGAAGAGTGGACAGAGAACCTGGATAATACCGTACAAGAATGGCAGGAGGAATATGATAAAAGACCCCAAAAAGAATAAGAAGGCAGTAAGACGTGAGGAGGCCCTGTCCCTAGTGACTGCAACATGTGGAGAAAGCAAAGTCGACATGAGTACCTCAAACCCTGTACAGGATAGGGCACTGTCCAGGGACCGCCAGGCATATCCTGAAAAAACAACGATACCCTGCTGCGTAACAGTGGTAATCTTAAGTCGGCCTAGAAATGTGGACGCCCCAAAAGTATACAATACCCCAGTGAGATGTTCCTGAAGAGCATCAAGGCCCATCCCCCAGAAACAGTGAGACGACTGCTTTGTTGCAATCGTGCACCTAGTGCACAATACCCCCCTCCCTTGCTCTGTGATCATTTGCTCTTTTTGTGTAACTGCATTTGCTTTTTGCAGCGATTCTGGCAGTTGGTAGCCCAAGTAAAAAGAGAGAAAATATTTTCGAAGTCGGCTAATCCCCATTGAAGTGTGCAGCGATCGTGTATGAACTGTATATGTATCTCATATAAATCTGTAATTCCGGGTCAGAGTGTTAATTGCTGATCTGTCTATTTGTTGTATTTCAAAGTGAAAACTAGAAGTTATATGACGACCAAGCCTATTACGAGATATCTGATTCTGGATAAGTAAACCCGAGCGTGTGCATAATTAACTATATTATTACCTGAACTTTCCCAGTAGCCCTTAGTCCCAGTGTACCTGCATTATATTCTCTGAGTAGTAGAGATCATTGTGACATTATAGTAAGTGTAAGTGATCATACTCAAGGCTTCATTGCTAATTAAATACCAAATACAACCCATATTATCCCTTGAGATATTCCATAGTAAAGTTATTCATGCAGTTCAGACGGCATCTATATTGCGGAATATCTTCCCCTTCAAAAATACTTTTCGATAAATGCAATTTAGAATATTGTAAATTGAAAATAAGAGCTACCTCTTGTTCAGTGTGCTAATAAGTTAAAAGCCGTGATCCCGAACCCTTGGTGATTTAAGAGGTACAGTATTATTATCAGGGAAGGTCATGGTTCCCCAATGGGGAAACCTGTGGTGCACGCCGCCAATAGGTGTCCTATTTATTGCATATTTCTATCGCAGTATAACGTAGCTCTATATGCATATATTTATATATATATATATATATATATATATATATATATATATATATATATAATTATACAGTATATAATATACTGTATATATTTTTTTATTTATGTATTGATGTGTATTATGTTTAGGTTGTATTCTATATATCTGTGTTCCTCTTAGGCCAAGGTATAAGTAACGTGATAGTTAATAATACACATGGAGTACCTTTTGAATGATCTCCACTGCCGCCTTTTGTTCTTATCCCTTTTGGTGTGGCCACTTACATATACATATTGGTAGTTTCCTCCGAGTTATTTGCACCAACCAGCCCCGCTTGTTGCCAGACTTTTCCAAGAGGTTCTCGGCTTGCTTCCCATAGCAAAATTAGTGTGTTCCAAGCATTTGTTGGGGGAGGGTTTGTGTCCAAACAAGAGCTGTTTTAGAAGTTGGAAAAAAAAATACTAATTCTAAATTTTTTGGTGACAGCTATATACCAGGTACGAACGTGAGGTAAATTTCATGTTACAGGACATCACTCATACTGTCTAAGAAATACAGTAGGTGCTAATGTGACTAGTTATCTCATCGAGCTATTGCAAGCACATGGATACAACAAATGGAGACAGAGACAGCAATAATATGCCTGACGAGTGGCCACTCACCCAGAAGAGAAGGAAGAAACTATCATTTGATATTCTCAAAATCAGTGAGGGAGGAGTGAATGACTGAAGACTTGAATGAGAAGTTTTCAAACCAATTTTTCCATTGGAACTCGTTAGAATTTATTAGAATTCGTGGGCTATGGATATGGCGACAGAGCAACATAATTTGAGTGGAATTAACGTGGTGGACATGGATTGGGAAGGAGAGGATAACTACAATATTATCAAGTGAAAAGGGTATTTTGAATGGGTAAATTGTCCTGTTTAAGTACAATAACAAATTACGCAACTCCTAAAAAGGAACACGTAGCGAACTTGAGAGCTCAGCATTATTTGCCATGAGCATTGCTTTTGTGACTCCGGCTATAATTCTCTCTGAGTGAGCAAGAGCGAATCGACAAATTAGGAGAGAACAGCCCTATACTTGGAAAAAAATATATTCATATAAAGTTTGAAGGGGAAATGAAGGACGTTTTATAACTTGAAGGGGGTCTGTGGAAGTGAGTTTTCTGTTATTAGTATTAACGGCAAACTAATAATACATTGCTAAAGAAGGGCAAAACACAATCAAAACCCTCAAAAACATTTGAATATGATATCTGGACATCGGATGAGATCATTGTTAGTCCTGATTCCTCAAACATCTGTACCCCAAAGACAAATTGCATCAGTGGTAGTGATACCAGATAAAAATACCCAAGCTACCCACCAAATACATTCAATTATCTTCAAAGCCAGCCCCCAACACTACCAACCCTGGATCTCCTGCCCAGCTGAACTAAATTACAATTTTACTAAGACCCACCCCAACTCGGCCCCCAATTTCCTCAGTGACTGATACCTCCTCTCCTACTTACCCTCTTACCATTCATATCACCTTTACCTATTACCCCAGATTTAAAAGGGCATAGAAGACCTAGGGCATACAGAATGCAGGAAGACCTTTTAGCCTGAAATCGCTGGACCAGCAAGCGGAGCGAAAATCTTACAAGCTACTGGAGGAGGGAATAAATCGGTAGCCTAACTAGATCACCCTACTCAAGTCGTATTCCCCTTTTTGTGTCATGTTGTATTGCGCATGACAATATCACTTATATTGCGCCCGTCCTGACAAGTCGTATTTCGCTTGTCACTCCAACACAATCAACTCTTGTTCCTCTTGAGGTGCCAAGTCGTTTTCCGCTTGACAAAATAATTAATTTGCGCCTGAGCCTGCCGCTGTCCAGGCACCAGACAAGAGATAGAAGAAGAAGAAGAAGCAGACAAAACCGTTCTTCAACACACTTAAATCGTATTTCACTTGACCAGACATGTTGTATTCCGCTCGTTTCTCCAGCACACTTAAGTGGTATTCTGCTTGAGGCGTCAAGTTGTATTCCACTTGACAAAGCAACTTGTATTCTGCTCAATTCTTCAGAGTGCCGCCTGAGCCAGCCCACTGTCAAGGTCCCAGACGAGAGACGGAAGAAGAAGAAAAAGACGAAGCAGACACAACCCGACTTCTAGAAAACTCTCTTTCTGCCCTCCTTCTACCTGTGCGAAAGTACACATTCCCATAGTCTCCTTGCCTATCAGTCTATCACCCATGTGAAATCCATAAAGTATTAATGTCAGAGTTACCATAAGTATTGCTGTTCCCTGTTTCGAAATTTCTCCTAACATAAAATAATAAAGCAATGGACATGCTCTCCCCTTTGCTAAGTATCGCTTCTAACGGAGAAGGAAATATATATATATTCCTTACTGTTAAAGGTCCCTAACACAACTTTTTTGTTTTTGCATTAAAGAGACAAAAGGCAAAGCTGCCTATAACAAGTATCGCCCAAGGTTGAAAGAGTGATAGAGAGCCAAAATCAAAGTATGTTAAAGGTAATTTAAGTGTGTTGGAAGGAAACGTAGCATGCTTGATGAGTGTAGTGACATGAATAGGAGGAGGATATGTTTGTGAAAGTTAGATGGATTACTCTTTGTGTAGGTGAGGTACACATAGAAACAGTAGGGGGAGGCCAAAGAAATGACTCCAGTAACTCCTTATCAAATGCTTATGTGGCCTCCCATGGGTACTGCTCTGCTAGATTGGTGCCTACAATCTCGCCAATACACAGCCAGCATATGTTTCTCTTAACTAATCACTTCACCCAAACCTAAGTCTATACATAGGTACTACATATTTTGACAAATTATGTATTATGTTAAGTAATAATTGTTATATGCATATACATTTTGTTTGCCACTCACTTTGTCACGTTTAGTCAATAAACTAATATATATTGTACAGTGTTTACACGTGTATTTACAGTATTTTATGGATAGGTTCCCCCAGGTAAGTTAAGGACCTACCGCACCCTAAAAAATGGTTTAGCATGTGAATCCTGATATAATAGCCAGATACTCGGCATTTTAATACTGTTGGTTGTTCTTGTGACTCTACTTTAACCAATTTCAACTTCAACTCTTTCCCATGTCACGCTTGTTTTATACTGTATGTTATCTTAACATTTTCAACACCCTTGAGATCATTTTCCTTTTATCGTAATTAATTTGGTATAAAACATGTTTTGTTTGTTTCATCTCATTAGCTGTCTCCCTATCCTTGTTTCGTTTAGTGATGTTTGTAATGTGTCCCTGAAATGTTTGGCTCTCCACCTACTCACGTCTATGTATTTCACTTTTCCTTCATTATCTTCCATTATTAGTTTTCTTCCTTTCTTTATTTATTTAAACATTGTATCTCTTTTAAACGATATTCCTTCCCCGTCTGTATTTTTATTTTCCACTGTCTATAACAATGATGTTCCTCTTTTCCCTCAAAAGTTCTGGTCTAATAAATAGTTTATCCCTCACCCTCCATCCTTCAACTTTTCCTCTCTCACCTGCCAACCCCATCCCTACCTGCTCACCTAGCTTTTTCCATACCTTTCTACCTCGTTCCATACCTCTCTACCTTCCTACCTACCTATCTACCTACACACTTGTTTAACTACCTACCTCCCTACCTTACCAACCGTCTTATCTACTAGTTCCTTACTTTCTCAGCTACCTACCTTCCCATCTTTTTACCTACCTACCTATATCCCTAGCTAACGCCCTAGCTATGTTTGCCCTACCTAAGTACCAGTGGTATTTCCAGTAATAATAAAAACTAGCGGTTCTAAAGCTACATCTACTCTACTTCAATTATAATGACGCTACCAATACCGGTAATCATTGAAACAGTAGATTTCAATTTATATACTACAGCTATCGGTACCTAAAATAAATCTTGAAATTGTAAACAAATATTGGTATGTACGTTTGTATTCTTCAACGCGTGGAACATTAACCTATCTATTATTGTAGCATAGTTTGACTTGCACATCTGTCCTGGTTCACACTCTTTATCTTTATTATAATTCCATTAATACTTTATTCATTCAACAAACTTAAGAATGTTCCTTATCTATCTGCTTCGGAAATAAAACAAAATGTATAATCTATTTGGTTTGATTCTACAAAATATTATCCATTCAAAAACTCGTGCTTATTCTACCTTCTTCCAATTTTGTTTACTTCACGTATCTCATCATCTTGTTCATATCTGTTCATAATATTGTTTTGTTTCTTTCTATATCCTATCGCATTCTTCGCCAACTCTCTCTCTCTCTCTCTCTCTCTCTCTCTCTCTCTCTCTCTCTCTCTCTCAGCCGTCAGCAACATTCCTCGATATATTATTCTCAGCCGATCGAAAACAAGAAATATATCAACATTTCCGTTGCAGGTGTATATGTATTTTTAAGATAAGTTTGTGTGTTTACCCTTCAATAATAATGTTGTTTGAACCACTTTAGACCATATATTCTCATTCATGCACAGCACTAACTCTTGCTATGATAGTCTGTTATATTATTTTGATATTTCATTATATATAATCATTATTGAGTATTTTGTTTTCTTTGCCATTTCCAAGTAATGTACCTTAGTTTATCGCTTCAAACTAAAAAATGCGCACCCATACTCCCTTCAAGCTAAATTTGAAAATTATAAGATAGACAGCTGTAGGCCTACCGGCCGAAGGGCCAATTTCTTCCAAGTTACAGGCTTGCATTCGGTCACCAGAAGATAATAGACTCCTCGATGAGGTGAATTATCTTATTATACTCAAACTAATGAGGTGAAATATCTAAAGATCTCAAAACTAATGGAAACAAACGGGAATGAGACCCCCGTCGGACCAAAAGGTGCTAACAACCGTACTTTTGGGTACATTGTCATTTTAATTATCCATGTAAGTATGATGCTTCTAACTTTGTGCTACATCCTCACGACAATTACGTTATAAAGGTTACTGCGATATACTGGCTAATGTGATAACTTATACAGTGAGATAATTACGTTGATGATGTGGCCCTGGTGATTATAGGGTGAGGGTGGTGGTATGTTATTGGTTCACGGTACTGTCGGCAATGTTGTTAGTCTTGCCATCACAGCCAATAACACCAACCCTATACCCCTATCTCTCTTTGTATATATATACACACAAACACACACACACAGTTGACACGGGTGGGGTGAGTACAGCTAACGTCTCTCACCGCTCGGTCTGTAGTTCGAGCCTCTGAGGGAACCCGACATGCGACTACAGATTGTTGTTAACTGGTTAGGTGACCACCGAATTCTGACCCGGACTAATAATCTGGTGATGAACAAATCCAGTTGCTACCCCTAACGGGGTGATGACTGGTGACCCTTGTTATTTACACCTCCCTGTGGCGTAACAGATAGCGCGTCTGGCTCACAACCAGAAGGTCCAGAGTTCGAGACCTGGGCGGGGAAGAGACATTTGGAAGAGACAGTTGGTTAAGCAACCCACCCGTATGCCGGATCGCCTCGGAAAACGGCCCAACATTCTTGACTTGTTTCTAACTTGTAACCCGTCTTCTTATACTGTCGATCTTTTCTCTCCTTTGGGCTCCTACGACCATAAACTTATCTCTGTCACCTGTCCTATCTTTCAAGTACAGCCATCCGATCCTCCCACCCTGCGGCATTTGTGACAATTTGAGGCTGCCGATGGTAGCCTCTCGAGTTCCAATGTACAACCTATGGTGGGTCGACGAAATATTCAATCTGTGTATTGAACTCATTTCGGCCCAAACACAGAAATAGTTACTAGGTTATCATAAGGTTAGTAGTAAGTTTGTTAAATAAAGTATACAAACTTCTAAATGACTGTCGAATTATTCCACACCTTAGTAGTATATTTAGAATAAGAAAATAAGTAATACAATTATTATTAGGTTATTACACACACACACACACGCACACACTTACAGTATAAACAGAGAGAGAGAGAGAAAAAAACAAGTGTGAGTGTGAGAGAGAAAGGGTGTGGGTTTAAACTCGATCCTGGTAAGTTAGAGTGAGAGATAAACACAATGAGACAAATGTAGAGTATTACAGTACATTAGGAGGGATTATATTATATTACCCCGGGATGATAGAAGGTCAGAGAGGCTTAACAGAGGATAACGGATGACCCTATGGCAAGGTTGTTACTTATAGGAGAGAGAGAGAGAGTAGGAGAGAGAGAGATAGAGATACATATACCTTATCCAAACTTAATATAATCATCTACTTATGGCCAAAACCAAATGGAAGAATGCGTTGTGGCGTACTGAGAGGATAAACTCACAAGTCTGTGTAGTATAAACCAGGTGCCAAGGTGATACAACACCGATAACTGTGGGTTAAGGGGGAGGTAGTGGCTTTATCTGGGCCCCCTTCTCCTTCATGTTTAGCCCCATTAGTTTTAAGATTTAAAAGTGTGTCCCATTAGATTGTCGATTTTAAGAACCTATTTCACATTTTTGTATCAATATCAAGACCTTTCATGCCATCTAAGTATCAATATTGTCCTGGCAAACCTTAGCGAACCTATAATTTTGAAGGAAGAGGCCTTCGGCCGGGACATGTTTCTACCGAAGATAATTTATTAAGCTTGATGGAGGTCTAGGGAGGAAACGTAAACAATAATACATGTATACATACATATATAAACGTAAACAATAATACATGTGTACATACATATATAAACGTAAACAATAATACATGTATACATACATATATAAACGTAAACAATAATACATGTGTACATACATATATAAACGTAAACAATAATACATGTATACATACATATATAAACGTAAACAATAATACATGTATACATACATATATAAACGTAAACAATAATACATGTATAAATACATATATAAACGTAAACAATAATACATGTATACATACATATATAAACGTAAACAATAATACATGTGTACATACATATATAAACGTAAACAATAATACATGTATACATACATATATAAACGTAAACAATAATACATGTATACATACATATATAAACGTAAACAATAATACATGTATAAATACATAAATAAACAAAAACATAACACCTACCCCGATATAAGAGCGTGATAATTATCTGGTTGATAGTTTAATCAAATTTGTCATATAACTTTCAAATGTGGGTATACAACTTTGAACCTAAAAATACTTTGAGTAGAGACTTAATTACCAAAAACATTGTGTGCAACAGCAAATATGAAGGTACGGAGAGAGTATGTAAAATCCAATGGAGTTTGTGGCTTTGATATAGAATGTCATGGATAGGAAATGTATTATCTCTGGTTTAGTACAAAATATGTTTGGTACAAAACTATTACGTCTTAAATTGGGTACACAATATCTGTGGGTTCAAAGCAGATACGTTTTGGAATTGATGGAAAATATATTTAGTAAAATTTGTATAAAATCTTGTGATGGGTACAACATTTATTGGGTACGAAATGTTCTGACAACGAAATGTTTTGTGTACATAACACAATATAGAGAAACATTTTAGTTACAGACAATCATAACGAAAAGAGAATAACAATTATAGTCATTCAAATATTAAACATATCAAGCCTCCAGTTAATATACTAATATGCTTTAGCGATCACTATATGTATATTGTCGAGAATGCACTCCTTAATCTCAACTTCCAATGTGTTCATAATGCTGTCTCGATGAGTTGTGTAAGTGTTAGATTCGATTAATTTAGATTGGGCTTAGTAAAATTATTATAAGGCTTGATTAGGAGACAGTGGCCTCTTTGGTTGTGGCCGTTTCAGAATGCGGCCGTGTTATTTTGAAGCCAATATAAACACACACACACACACACACACACACACACACACACACATACACACACACACACACACACACACCGATGATAACATAATATTGTAGCGAAACTAACAACAGTTATAAAATCTACGTCACCTATAAGTTACCTTGCCGGTATGTGTATTTTACTGATTGATTGGCATACCTCTTTACTTCACTTACTTAGACAACAAAATCAATAATCAATAAATTATATTGAAAATAGGAACAAACAAATACAAAATGGAAAATATACACCCAGGAAGTTTTGGGAATTCTCCAAATAAACGAGGTAGTAACTTATTAATTAAGTTATAAACTTTGGAATGCCGGAAGGAATAAAGACAAAATTAGTTATAAAATTCAACAATATCAAATGACATGCAAGGGAATGGAGTTCCCGAAAAGGGGCTTCAGTCCTGACGTGTTTTCTTTATTTAATGTGTGCTGGCTTAATAATCCAGAATGGTTGATAACCTCTGAAGTCCTATTTTAACTAACTAACTAACATGAATGGCAGGAACTACATGTTGGATGAATACAATATTTAGTAGCAGTTTAGGTTTTTCCCTCAAACTGGCAACAAATGTTGTCAATTGCCACTAACTTGTTGAAATACACGAGACTGTACAAGTCAAACTGTCAACAGTCTGAACATGGCGTCGAGTTGATGATATAAATATATAAAATAAATGTTGTCTCTTAGTTTGTCATAATGCTTGTCCCTCTCATTGCCCGTGTTTAGTCAGAACCTCTATTTTTGTCTTATAGTTTTCTACTTATCCAGTTCTTTGAAGATTCAAGAGTAATTGACACTGAAAGAGTTTAAGAAGCACTGGCCTAAATCATGTATGATGTAGTCCATGATAAAGGAACCGGATAGTACCCCTCGATTTGGATTTGAAAATCAATTGTAATAATGATTTAGAGTTTAATAACATGTCATGTTAGGAATATATAATCTACAATAGCCACCATAATGATTAACAAAATGTATGTTTCTAATACTATATTACTTTTAAATAAATTCCTACAAAGAGGAACTACCTACTTATCTGTGTTATTTAATGTCGAAGCCTCGAATACAACCATATTGGTAATCAACTCTGCGAAGCAGAGTGGTATCGCACACACAGGTCCAGCCCGTATACTGTGCACCACAATTCAGCTTGTCCGTCGTCGTCGTCGTCGTCCGTCGTCCGTCCGGTAACTCCTAGACTGTTTGATGGATTTTCACCAAATCTCACAGGTATATTAATTTGGTTAATGCGAAGGTCAGTCAAAAAGAAAAGTTTAATTTAACTTAATGGTTAAGGTCAAAGGTCAAGGTTAAAAATAAGGTCAATATTTAATTTGTCTTAGTTTTTACTAAAATGTCTTCATTTTCACTATACAAGTTACTGGTAACCTCGATATCTTATTGACCAAATTTTAGATACACATTCTGAAGGGTAAAGTCAAAGATCAAGGTCAAAGGTCAAAATATTTGTTTTACTATTATTTCTTATATTAACTGTTTGATTCTCACTAAACTTACCATGTATATTCGGAATACTTAGGACAAGGTCATACAAGAAACTATACAATTCCATATGAAAGGTCAAGTTCACAGGTCAAGGTCAAATAAAAGGTCAATATGCTAATTTCATTACTTTTCATGCAAACTTCACAAAATTTGGCGATATAGTTGCACTTTAAATGGAAAGGAAGCTAATACATTTTGAGAAACATATCATGAAGGTCAAGGTCAAAGGTCAAAGGTCAAAGGTCAAGGTCAACTATTCTATAAATATATATGAAACTAACTGATGGGTTTTAATGAAATTAGTCATGCTTATTTTGATTTTCCTTGGCAATGTTAGTGAAAACATTTTTTTACTCTTACATAAAGGTCAAGGTCATAGGTCATGGTGATAGGTCAACTTATACTATTAATTTTATTTTTTATTCAAATGTCTTCATTTTCACTTTACAAGTTACTGGTAACATTGATATCGTATTGCACAAATTGTTGATACATATTCTAAAGGGTAAGGTAAAAAATCAAGATCAAAGGTCAAAATAGTATTTTTACTAGTATTTCTTATACTAACTGTTAGATTCTCACTAGGCTTACCATGTATGTTCGGAATACCTAGGCCAAGGTCACACAATAAACTATTATATTACATATGAAAGGTCAATTCAATTCTAAAATATATTCAAATTCATAATCCCAAAATGCATACCAGTTATGTAATAATAACAAATCCCATATTGCAAACATGTTTTTATTTTTGTAATTCATTGCTTTGCTATTATTTCATTATTTTCATATGTGAAACACATTTAACCCTGCTTTATTGTCTTCTGCCTGTCCTTTGCTTAACGCCAATTTAACTCCTACATTTCTTTATTTGTGTTTTATTCCCGTGTATTGCTTCCCTCCCTTTTTATTTTGTTGTATTTATACATTTTAAACACATTTGCCCTTTGTTCAGTTCCACATTTCTTCCAATTGCTTATCGCTTTTCACTCCTCCACTTCGTAGGTGCAATTAGTGTTGATTTGGATTAGGACACAACAATGCTTCAGAGAGATGAGGAATGGTTGCTTGGACGATATGTAGCCTTGAATGAGAAGGTATATTTCGTTGCCATTTTATTCTGAATATTATTCGAAGATTTTGTCAATGATTAAACAGTACATTTGGGTCAGTGGGCATATTTGTGCTAGCTCTTATCCCATTGATTCTTCTACGTTTTTGCAACGATTACTAAGATCCTCCAATGTTAGCCAGAATGTTATTAAAGTACTGACATTGTACTGAAATAGTTTAACATGTTGTACACATACTATCCACAGCATGTCACCCAACATTCACGTCACCCGCTGCACTTCAACCACCTCATTGCACCCAAAAAAAAAAAAAAAAAAAAAAAAAAAAATGCACTTAATTAAAAGGGGGGTAGTGGATATTTCTGGGTTTATTCACTGATTAATTCACTATATACAGTATATAGTTTATTCGCTAAACCTCCATCAAGCTGTAAGAACACCTAGACCCTCCCTTCCAGATAATTTTGTTTTGTTTAAATGTACCGCCCGAAGGCCGGTTCATCTTAATATTACAGGCTCGCTCTCGCTCGCCAGGACATAATGAACCCATAAATGGCACGAGAAGTCTTACAATTGACAACAAAATCAGGCAAAATGTGTTAAAATTGTCGAACAAATAGGTCGAACGTCTAAAAATCTGAAAACTAATGGGGCTTAATACGAGGGAGAAGGGGTTCCAGAAAAAAAAACATCCTCCCTTAATTAAACTAATTGACCTTATTTAGAGAGGGAGAGGTGATCCAGTCTGGTCCACCTGATCCGTCCTGTGCATGACTTGGCCAGCCTCAGCCAGCCTGCCAGTCCTATGTGTAGACAGGGACAGAATGTGCAAACCGGTCTAGCTCAGGGTACAGAGAGGGAGAGGTGATCCAGTCTGGTCCACCTGATCCGGCCTGTGCATCACTTGGCCAGCCTCAGCCAGCCAGCCAGTCTTATGTGTAGACAGGGACAGAATGTGCAAACCGGTCTAGCTCGGGGTACAGAGAGGGAGAGGTGATCCAGTCTGGTCCACCTGATCGTCCTGTGCATCACTTGGCCAGCCTCAGCCAGCCAGCCAGCCAGTCTTATGTGTAGACAGGGACAGAATGTGCAAACCGGTCTAGCTCGGGGTACACTAGAGGTTTATCTTTGAAATGACTTGCTGTTTATGGACATTTTACATTAATTGAGCTTGTTTTCTAAAATACTCTATGTTAAGCATAATTTAGATTGTTTTCAATTTAATTTTTTTCGTTCGCTCTCTCTCTCTCTCTGTCTCTAATTTTGTGTGTAAGCTTCACTTGAAAACATATGTTGGTTAGGTGAACATATTTATATAAAATAGTTTAATTGGAAAGACAATAGTTTCGACTCATTTTATACCCCGATACTCTTTCTTAATCCCCTTTACTCTTTTATCTATAATATATCGTTTATGTTTTTCAAAACTTACCCACTTCAGCCAAACAGTTACGTTAATATTTAATATAATTACGTCCAAACAATTTTGTTCATCGTAGAGAAATGTAAATCAGAATCGTCGATTGTATAGATGTAACTCGAACACAATATCTGATTAATAGGCTTAAGGAGAAGTTTTTAGTTTGTTCCCTAGACCTCCATCATGCTTTAAATAACCTCCCCTAGACCCCCTTTTAAGATGAATTTGTAAATTTTTGGTAGAAAAATGTCCCGGCCAAAGTCCAGTTTCTCTTAAATTACAGGCTCGCTCTCGCTCGCCAGGCAAAGAATGACACCTAATTGGCATGAAAGGTCTTAAAATTGACAAAAATGGTGCGAAAGTTCTTAAAAAACTAATTTGGCGAACGTATTAAAAGCTCGCAAGCAATGGGGCTAAATATGAGAGAAAGTGGTCCAGAAAAACAAATCCAAAAATGAAAGTCTTCCCTTATTCCCCTCAGTCAACGATTAAATTGAATGGGCTGAGTAACTTATCTTGCTATTGTCTTTATTTATCCAATGCTCCTTTCTTTTTCGTTTCAGGTCTTTCCTTATAATCTTAATCTCTCTCTCTCTCTCTCTTCCATTCGTTTTCTTGGTCAGGTTTTTCACCACTAACTTTCTGCTCCTCATTTTTCTCCCTCCATTCGTTAGTGCATTTCCAGATTATTTTAATTTCTCAATCTACGTATTCTCTCTTCTCTCTCTCTCCCTGATGGGCATGTTTTTATTTTCTTATTATCTCACAGTTTTTGTCTTTATTATTTGTGTTTTCTTCCGGGCTTAGTTTTCCTCCTAAACTTTCTGACATTACTCCATATTATTTATTTTATTCACTGTCTTGCTATTACAAGGTGACGTTATTCACCTTAGGATGGATGAAGTTGGAAGATTGAAAGCTCCATTAAAACTTTCAAACCCATGGCTTTCATATTAAATAATATAATCTAGCTACCTCCAAGCGATAGTATTAGTATTATTATAGGCCTCTCGTGATAGACAGGATTATAGTTTACTTTCAATATAATAGGCCTAGTATGTTTTTAGCATCTAACTTATCAAGTTTTGAATATAGAAACCATATGAGGAGGAACACTTTATTGACAGCGTTTCGCAGATAGCTTTTTCAGGTCACTAACAGACGCTTAGCCTTTGGACGTATGACAGGTATAACACGAGCGCTGTTTCCTGCAACTTTCTTCGGCACTCCGGGTTTGATAGTTTCTTAACACTCTCGCATCCGGTAACTTATTATATTGGAAAGGGTGAGCCCTTCTCTAATTTGCCATGCAATACCAGGCTGGGCGAGTTTTGGAAGCCTTGTGTTTTTCTGTATTTTCATCCACCAGAATGCTGTTTATGGTGATGTATCATATGTCAATGGACAGAGGAATAACTATACTACATTATAAAAACAAAAATGTAAAAAAATCGCAATATGAAAGTGTAAACAACTCCGGAATAAAAGTTTTTCCCGGGCAATTGTCTTCACACCGTCCTATCTCGAAATTGTGAGTGATGACCATATATTTTTATTTGCTCAAATTATAGTATTTTTTCACCTCTTTCCAAATCTGTAAACATAAATTGTCTACCTTCAATAGTTTTCAAGCAGTGACCGAAAACAAAAATAGTAAGACTTTGCATTATATGGTTTATAACATTTTCGAATTATTTCGTTGTTACGATGTCTATGGTTCTAAATTTAGGCTGTATGAATACGGCAGATAATGCTGAAGAGAATAAAACAAACTAGAAGTTCCTACATTCCTTTTGCTCTATGAATATTTGAAATGAAGAGCCAAAATGCGAATATTTACGCTTCACTCGTCCCCGTTCCGCCGACTCTAGCCGGGTTCCGAGCTGTTCCCCACCTCAGCGTTGCTTTATTTGCTCGGATACGTATATAACTGTTTATATCACCGTAATCGGTAAATTATGCTCTTTCTAATGGTGAAAACCAAAATAATATAGCGTAATTGGTTCGCGAGCTATGCGCAATTGTTTCCATGCATTGTTATTGTTATGTAAATATATGAGAATGTTTATACAGTTGTATATCTTTGCCACAATATACAACACTTTTATATAATTTTCCTTGTCAATAATTGTATAATGTTCATAGAACACATGTCAGTCATGAAGGTTGTCAATTTTACTTACCTGATAGGGCCACAACCCTTTCCAACGAGAAGGGAAATGGCTCCTGGGTAGACACTGAAAAACAAAACAAGAAAGCCAGGTTATGTTCAAGTAATAAATTCAGAAATAATTATATTGTACAAACAAATAAAGTAATATATAAATATATATATATATATATATACAAGGTGTCATAAATATATATATATATATATATATATATATATATATATATATATATATATATATATATATATAAATATCTATATACAAGGTGTCATAAATATATATACCGGTATATATATATATATATTTATGACACCTTGTATATATATATATATATATATATATATATATATATATATATATATATATATATACAAGGTGTCAAACCACAGAAATATGCAGAATTCCAAGCCACCCAAGGAGGTACTGCATTTGACTCGTTATTTTTTTAGAGTGGTTTCGCCAGGAGGCCTATATCCACTTTGATAATGAAGGTGGGTGAATGAAGGTGGGTAAATGTCGGTGGGTGAATGAAGGTGGGTAAATATAGGTGGGTGAATGTCGGTGGGTGAACGAGGGTGGGTGAATGAAGGTGGGTGAACGAAGGTGGGTGAATGAAGCCGGGTGAATGAAGAAGAGAAATGGAGAAGAGAAATGAATGAATGAATGAATCAATGAATGAATGATTGCACATGGCTCTGGACTATAGGACACCTGCATTGTGGCTATGGAAAAGGTTGAAGCAGTTGTTGACGTCAATGCAAAGGGCAACCGTGCAAGTCGTGCAGCGGAAGCTTGTGTCCTTGCGAACGCCGTTTATTACTTTGCAGTAATAGCAACGGAGTCGCTTCTTGGCCGGAATCCTCTCCCGAGAATGGTCCATGTCCTTGTTCAGCCGGATATGGTTCAGAACAACAGGACGGGGCCTTGGGACCACTCCAGATCGAGGTCTCCGGACTCGCACCGCTTGTGCTGCTTCCAGTACTGGTGGCGGTTGGTTGGCAGCTTCAAGAGCTGCTTCCGCATCGTCACCAGCAGCAGCTGCATGAGGTGCTAGTACCACAGGGGGTTGAACCAGGACATAGTTTCCCCCCGGGGCAGCAGCATCAGCAGCAGCATCATCTGGTTCTGGTGGTGGGGAGGGGACATCGAGCCATGGTGCCCTCTGAACGCCTCCACCAGGAGCAGCAACAGGAGAGGGTGGACTGTTGTCAGGAGCAGCAGGGGCTGGGGAGTCTGGATGGTCGTCGTCGGATAACCCAGATGATCCACCGGGTTGCCGTTGCCTGCGTGCATGCCTCTGTGGCACACGCTGGTAAGGCGGCAGATCTTGTGCTCGGTGGACTGGCCTCCCCGACATAGGCCCACTCTGCAGGGCTGAATTCCAGCAAGGACGTACAGACGTGCTCCTGGAAGTCGAGCAAGATCATCTTCTTCCTTGGGTAGCATTTCCTGTACAGGACATGGGCATTGAAGAGGGCTATTTGGATGAAGTAGAAGGTGATCTTCTTCGTCCACTTGACCGTCCTTCGCTGGATGGGGTAGTACTGGACCATCTGGTCGAAGTGATCCACCTCTATGTGGAAGTTGTAGTCTTCAATACAAACAGGTTTGAAGATCTCCTTCTGTCCACGACGCCACCTGCCCTGTTGGTCCTTCTCTTTGAAACTGACAAGCTTCGGGATGGTGTCCTGTTTGTGGAAGGTGGACACCATGTTGAATATGCGCTTGTCTTGCCAAAGTAGGACCATGGTTAAGCCGTTGTTCATTGCTATTGTCGCATCGCGTTCAAGCTCTTTTGCTTTAGCAAGGTCGCACAACCGCTTAGGAGCTCCTCGTGCAAGGTGCAGGGTGCCACACACATAGATGTCGTGTGTGAGCATTTGCTGGCACAGGTCAACTGAGTTGTAATAGTTGTCCATGTACAGCTTGTACCCCTGGCCTCTGAAGGACTCCGTGAGACCCCTCCACCGTCTCCTGGAGAGATCGACCCGGACCGGTGTAGACTCGAAAGTCCCACACATAGCCAGTCAACGCCTCTGCCAGAATGTACAGCTTGATACCGTACTTCGTCGGCTTCATTGGGTTGTAAACCTTGAATGAGAGGCGACCCTCCCATCCAAGGCTGCCTTCGTCAAGGGACAGCTTTTCGGCGGCGATGTATGCTAGCTTGAAGCCTTCAAGTAGGTATTCCATCACCGTCCGAACCTTCACAAGCCTGTCCGTGTTCTGCCTGCTGACTGCCTTGTTGTTGAAAGCATGGAAATACTTCAACAAGGCTAGAACTTAGTCCTACTCATCGTTCTCCGAAATACTGGGTAGTTGTGAAGGACAGTTGAACGCCAGTAGTGACTCAGAGAATGAATCTTCGTAATGCCCATGAGGAAGTACAGACCAAGGAATTTGGCCATGTCCTCCTCACCAAACAGGTGCCAAGGAGCGGCTGCTCCATCAACGAACTTGGCGTAAGCATTTGTCTCCACTACCTGGAATTGCAGCATCTCTCATGTGAAGAAGAGCTGGAAGAACTGGAGAGGAGTCACTGGCATTGGAACCTGCATGCCAGGGGTCCCTGTGAACGGACCAACCTGGGGGTTGAAGCGGGCGTCGGTCCAACCGGCATCACGATCGGGGGCAGGATCGCGAGCACGGCCACGACCACCGCAAGGAAGACCTCTGCGGCCCCTGGGCCTACCACCTGCCCCCCTACGGAGCCCTGGCCTCTGGCGTGGCCTAGGTGGTAAGTCGAGGGGGAGAGTGGGGGGACTTCTGCATCAGATGATGCAAAAGCCGGTGAACCTGGTGCAGCACCAGGTGGTGAAAGGTGTGGAGCTGGTGAATCTGGTGCAGCTGCACCAGCTGGTGAAAGGTGTGGAGCTGGTGAACCTGGTGCAGCTATACCAGTTGGTGAACGGTGAAGAGGAAGCCTTTGGGGAAGAAGCTCCTCGATTGTTGCTGAAGGATTCAACGCTGTGCGTGGCACCTCAGCAACAACCTGAGCACGCATTGCGGCTTCAGTAACCTCAGCACGAATTGCGGCTCGATGCTCAGGCAGAACAAATGCCGAGGGGGTCAACGGTGTGTCGCTGAAGGGGGACACTGCGGGGGTGACCGTTCCCAAGACATGCGAAGGCGGGGTATCTAAAGTGCCCATAGCAAGTAGCGTAGCAAACAGGTGTGGGCTGTTGGCTGGTGATCCTGCTGGAAGCAAGGATGGGGCACCGCCACGCGAGGTGGATGGAAGAGGTGAATTGTGAAGTTGGGGAAGTTGGGTGATGGTAGGATGCAATCGCTGATATTAGGGACTGGTAGAGATGTAGATGTGATGGGATGAGATGTAGATGGGAGGGGATGAGATGTAGTGGAGGGGATGGATAGTGGTGGTGGTGGATCCGCCGTTGCTGGGGCTGGTTCAGGTGGTGGTGGTGGTGGTGGATCCACCGTTGCTGGGGCTGGTTATGCTGGTGGTGGTGGTGGTGGGTCCGCCATTGCTTGGGCTGGTGGTGGATCGGCTGAGGCGTGGGCGTCGGTGCGGAGTCGCTTGGGCGGAGGTGAAGCCCAATCTTCGTCATCGTCAGTCGACCACTCGTCCGACTGACTCTCGCTCTCCGTCGACAGGTCCAGCACCTCGTTCACCACATCCTCCAGCTCGGAGTCCCGCAAACGGCGTTGCCTTGAACCTCTGTTGCCCGCCATGGCAAGCTGGCGAATGGCGGCAGGCTGGCGTATTGCGGCAGGCAGTAGTTGGTTTATGATGCTGAAATCAAGAAAAGGAAATAAAGGAAAAACGTAACAGACGTTGATAGTTGTCCTGACGCAAGTTCGCCATCCCTGGATCCATATGACGTTGGTATAGTTCACCATGACGTAGTCATAGTTTGGCATTGTCCGATTCCAGATGACGTGAGTATAATGGATTCATGACGGTATAGTTCCGCATTTTGTAATTCAAATGGGGGAACACCATGACGTAGTCATAGTTTGGCATTATAAGCATATATTTATACCTTGGGGCTCTTTGGCCAGACACCCTGGGGAACAGGAACAACACAACAGGGGAACAGGAACAACACAACAGGGAAGGGCACAAGAAAAACAAAAAAATATATATATACGGTATATACCTGTATATATAAAATAAATCAAATAAAAACAATAATAAATCAAATAAATATAAATAACAATAGAAATACTCAATTATGGGCCTTGCCCTTGCTCTGGACCTAGGGGGTGGTCCCATAGACACCCTGGGGAACAGGAATAATACAAAAAAAATACATAAATGAAATAAAATTCTAATAAAATAAAATGAAATAAATAAAATAAATAAAAACAATAATAAATCAAATAAATAAAAATATATAAAATACCAATATAAATAATCGATTATGGGCCTTGCCCTTGCTCTGGACCTAGGGGGTGGTCCCATAGACACCCTGGGGAACAGGAATAATAATAAAGAAAAAATGAAATAGAATTATAAATAAAATAAAATAAAATAAATAAAATGATTAAAACAATAATAAATCAAATACATAAAAATATATATAAAATAACAATATAAATACTCGATTATGGGCCTTGCCCTTGCTCTGGACCTAGGGGGTGGTCCCATAGACACCCTGGGGAACAGGAATAATAAAAAAATATATATATAAATGAAATAAAATTTTAAATAAAATTACATAAATAAAATAAAATAAATATATGCCTAAACATATAACATATCCCAGCACTGGAGGAAAAGTTCAAGGAGTGGGGACCCCTGCGGGCAAGTAATTATGGGATTAGGTACTTTATCCAGACAGCTGTGGTCGTCCAAGGGTTCACTGCTGTATGTAGTGTAGAGTGTCGCATAAAAGTCTTGTCTGTTCTTTGTCAGGCTACTTACCGTGACATATTTGTACTTACCGTGACATTTTTGTATAAAAAAATAGTTTATAATTCTCCACACTTCACTGTCAGTTACTTCACTCAAATAAAACTGTGTATTCACTCAAAAATTGCTCAAATTGGGCATACAAAATTTCCAAAAATGGGCAAAACACAACTACATTTCGTAATGACAGCTTTATTATACTTCGTAGATAGTCTTTATTGATAAATATATTGGTCTTTCAAGCAAAAATTAAGGTTTTAGGGCAATATATATACGACACACGTATAGCCTAGCATACATTCGTAATCACAAACCTAACATAATAAGTTAGGAATGTGACTACGAATGCTTACTACAACTAACTCTAGGAAATATGATATAATTATTATTATTCACAGTTCACAACACTTCCACTGGGTCCATTCTAGCCGACTAAAAACCACATGGCTGGCTAGGGAGAGGCGAGCAACTAGGCATAAACAGTCACACATCACAAGTTATATGCATAAAATATATTACATAGCCACAAATTGATATACACTGCCACTTGGTACATATAATCCAGATTTGCCCACCTGAAAGCCGCTCCATGGCGGGCAATGGAGGCGAGACGAGATTTAAAGGGCCGGGAGTCCTACCTCACAGACTGGCGGCCGGGTCACAACTGGTGAAATAAAGGCCCGCACTCCTCTCACAGGGACGCTAGGGGGTTGCCAGATATTTCCTTTTGTAACTTACTGAGGGCTAACTTACCAGCCAAAAATGCGTCAAAATCGCGTCATAAACTTATTTACCACAAATATTTCTAACTTACGGGTGGCATTATGACGCGTTTGCGTCATACGACCACTCTTGGAGGGGTGGCGTTAGGACGCGATCGCATCGTAAGAATGCGGGAGGGTTAATGAAACTTGCATGAACACAAATCTACCGAAAATTATGCACGTTCAGTTTGGTTTATGAAAGTAAATAATGCTGGGAAATATGGCCATCGAATAATTGAAGATGAAGCTTTCGTGTTTTGTACGTTTATTGTAGTTCATAATATAGCACATATTAATGAGAAGTAGGGGATTAGAATATGCCCCACGTGCCTCCTGGATGTAGAAGAAGGCGACTAATGAGGTTAGGTGGTTAGACTTGCAGCCCTTCACACTGGAAGAACACATAGATAGAAATAATAGAATAGCCTCGGACACGAACTGTTGACGATCACCGCCGACCAAGGACTGCTTTCGGATTACGACTTAGAATGTGAAAAGCATGAATCATGGCATAAAAGAGAGAGGTTCTGGGAGTACTAGCGAATGCCAGGTTGAATGTATGCAAAATGACTGGGCATGACTGCATACTATATTATTATCGTAATGCCTATTTTCCATCTTTTTCATGCTTTCATACTTCTGTTGACATACCTGTTCTAGCTCCACTAATCTGTGTTATTTTGTTCCCATTGCTTTACATATGATAGATACATCTCGTGTTTAGCAAACACATAAAACATAGTATAGTTGAATCATCACAACTGGCTTGATGTCACCAGGAATCATGTTTTCTTTTGTTAAATCACTTATTTCTTTGTTATCCACCCTTTCTTTCTTTTGTTTCCCACGGTTCTGTCTCCTCACCTCCATGTCCTATTCTGTGAATGAAATGGTTCCGGCTTGTGCGACCTTTTGATACAATGTTTACTCTGCCTCCATAGCACTGTTTATCTCCCTCCCACCCTGTTGCCCTTTTTATATGATGTACTGTCTCCTTTCTTAATATTTGCATCCATAGCAACTTGACTAAACTATGATTGTTTGTGGTGAGGGGCTGGTCTACCAGAATGAGAGTTGAGCGTTCTCTGCCATACACATAGCTTACTCTGACTGTTCCTTTTGCTTATATATTTTCTAGATCTCAAGTGACAGTGTCTTTTCCGTGGATTGACCTCCCTACTGCCAACCCTGGCAGATTGGGAGCCAAAGCGTCACATTTTTCCTTTGCCCCTCATAGGGGCACAGGGCCTTGGGTGGGGCTTTTGTTTCCCGGGCGTTTCCGCACCCTCCTCAGCTCCCCGCCTTTGAGTGGCTTCGGTCACCTGGGCATTATTAGTGGTAAGCTGGGAGGATTCTGTGGGGGTGCTTGGTTATGGCCTTGGCCTTGCTCAGGACCTTGGGGCTGCTCGGCCAGACAGCCTTGAGGAACAGCAACAACAACAACAACTATGATTGTTTTTAATTCAGCTAAAATTGGACACCAATGAACCATTGGTGTAAACATTAACCATCCATTAGTATTTCTTTGAGAGCAAGAATGTTTTGAACAAAAACATCATCATACTGAAGAATACATTCTATTGAGAATCACATGATCATGGAGAGTTTTTAATTATTTAAAAACACCTATTTCCCTTTTTTGTCCTATTAATGCTGTCAAAATTGTGTTTTCTCTCTAAAATCAAGCCATGTTGATGGAAAACCATTACATTGAAATGTACAGCTGTAAACAAATTAAGCAGACACAAGTGCCGGCAGTCACCTTATAATTAGCCACACTCCAAAGGTAGTATAATTATAACTTTCTGATAATTTAATTTATGGCGTAAGCTTTTACAACACTATAACAAGTATATACAATGTTTATCTTAAAGCTATTAACCCCTGCTGTACCAGCCACGTTTTTGCATTTTATTATAGCTATATCTAGACGTTATTGTGCATCATAAAGAGGATCAGTGGTAGTAAAAATAAAGGTTATTGACGATAGTGAGAAGCTTGTTAATTGCTAAAGGCACTTTATAAACTGAATACAATTGTCTTCAAGTTGCCAGAATATGATATACAGAAGATGTTGCCGGTACGGAATTGGGTTAACACACCAGTGAGAACATCCTAACCCGCCACACTTCTACACACTACTTCTGTGTTATCTACTGTATATCTACAACTATACACACGATACGTCCAGGACGTTCGAACACATTGGGAAACTGGACAAATATTTGAGAAAGCGTTAGAGTAGAATGCGTAAGCAACACATGGCAAGGAAGGTTCACCGTTTTTTCCTGGTTCTTTGTGTATGTGTGTGTGTGTGTTTTGTGTGTGTGTGTGTGTGCGTGTGTAATACATAATATTCCAATAATGATTGTCGGTTTATTGTCCACTTTCAGCCGTGAGGTACAGTACAATGCTTATTCTACCTTAACTATGAAGTCACATGCGACCTTTGGCGATTGTGAGGTGCCAAGTTTCCATCATAATATATACGCAGATGCATTTGTGAGAGTATGTGTAGTCTAGGGAGGTACCGCGATACAATCCTCTTCATCGGGATAGCCGACAAATAAAACAAACTTTAGGACTCCGTGTGCGTGTGTGTTTATCTGTTTCCCTCCCCTCCCCTTCCTTTATCTGTCCGTTCCCCTGTCCTTCCTATGGCCCATCTTTATTTATCTACACCTTTCTTTTCTTTCTGTTCACACTATCTTTCCTGTCTCCTGTCTCACCGTTTTTCTTCAACCTTTTCAGATTTTCTCTTAACTTCCTTTACTTTTTCCATTTATCCACTTACTCTTCTTTAGTTCCCCCTTTGTATAATTGTCTTCTAAGCTTCT
Source organism: Paralithodes platypus (assembly GCA_032716605.1). NCBI lineage: Eukaryota > Metazoa > Arthropoda > Malacostraca > Decapoda > Lithodidae > Paralithodes > Paralithodes platypus. The sequence goes on along the minus strand of CM064567.1, from coordinate 42,758,497 downwards.
CTCACCTCCCTTTGCTTTTAATAATTTGTTCTCCAACTTCTTTACATGTATAATTAATGAAATAAATCAGGTAAATATATTTAGTATACCCTACGGACAATAACGCATGTCGCACAGGACGACTAAGGGGGAATGTCGCATGTATGGACATGTTTCTATCCTATATTGTAAAATGTTTATATGATCCATCCACAAAATCACCATTCCTGATCTCCAATTCAATCTAATCCCTTATGTTTTCCTTCTCTGTATCTCAAACTGTCAGTCCGTTTATTTCCTTCTAACGGTAAATTGTCATGTCCTTATCTTAATTACTCAGCTATTACGAAGATGATGAAACGATATATGTTGTACATTTTAAAAACATGGTATTTATATGATTTAGAGCCATAGTAGTTTCTTATATTTATATTACGTATCGATAAATCAGCTGCTAAAGGATTCAATTTACCGTCAGCTGAAGTGAAACCGACTATAGTACTCCTTTCCACCTCTCTCTCTTCACCCCCGCTTGCCATCTATTCCATTTGTTCTATCAAGTTCCATCTTCACCCCCGCTTGCCATCTATTCCATTTGTTCTATCAAGTTCCATCTTCACCCCGCTTGCCATCTATTCCATTTGTTCTATCAAGTTCCATCTTCACCCCCGCTTGCCATCTATTCCATTTGTTCTATCAAGTTCCATCTTCACCCCCGCTTGCCATCTATTCCATTTGTTCTATCAAGTTCCATCTTCACCCCCGCTTGCCATCTATTCCATTTGTTCTATCAAGTTCCATCTTCACCCCGCTTGCCATCTATTCCATTTGTTCTATCAAGTTCCATCTTCACCCCCGCTTGCCATCTATTCCATTTGTTCTATCAAGTTCCATCTTCACCCCCGCTTGCCATCTATTCCATTTGTTCTATCAAGTTCCATCTTCTCAACAACCATCAACTTTTTCCCGAACCTCATCTTCCTCCCTCCCCCTTTCCTACCAACCACCTCCCTCTTTCAAATCACCCCCTCCCCCCTCCCCTTCCCATCCTTGTACCACCTGCCACCCCCCACCCCCCTCCTAACCCCCCTAAATGGAGTCGCCCCCTGGAATATGCGGGGGCTGTGGCCAGAATATCCCGCTCGACTGAATTGCCAATCAGAATATTGACATCCACACCCGAGAGAGAGAGAGAGAGAGAGAGAGAGAGAGAGAGAGAGAGAGAGAGAGAGAGAGAGAGAACATGAAGAGAACAGTACATCACAGGAAGAACGCTGGAGTGGTATTGGATAAAATATAAATCAGACTCAAAAGAAAATATCCGGAAGATTTGTGGGGTAAAGAATAGCCAAATGATACTACGAAGAGAATGATGAAAAAGGCAGATTAATGCATGAGATACATTTCTGTGCAAGTGATATAGCAAACCAAGTGGAGGAGTTGAAAGATATGAAAAGGAAATATATTTAAATAGTACGACAAGAAAAGGATGAAATGCGTTAATTGGAAGAATGATGCAAGGAATGACAAAGACTTACATTGAATAAAAACGCCATAGCATAACAATAATAATGATAATATTAATAATAATAACAATAATAATAATAATAATAATAATGAGAGAGAGAGAGAGAGAGAGAGAGAGAGAGAGAGAGAGAGAGAGAGAGAGAGAGAGAGAGAGAGAGAGAGAGAGAGAAAATCAGAATACCGTTCAGCATTAAACATTTTCATGATGTTACTACTGGTGTTGAAAAGTGATTACTATGTTAAAGACTGGGAATGTTTGAATTGAAAGAGCCCAAGGAATGTCGATACATAAGATGCACATACTCTAAAAAGATGAACAAGAAGAAAAATACGTATCAAAAGCATGCAATAATAGAGACAACAATAAAGACAAGATATTAATACTCGATGACAACAAAAGAAAATAATGCGAGAAGGGGAAACCAAAGAAATAAAAATATATTAAGGACAACTATCACAGGACTAGACAAAAAGAGGAAGTGGATGAGAACATAAAAAACAAAAGTTACGTGATTTGAAAGCAGGAAGAAGCGAAACAGAGAGTGAAGGTTGGGAAGAAAAAAAAAGAGATACTTGGGAGGTAAGGAGGAGACCCGAGAGTTTTCGTTCAGACTGCAAGTGAAATTGCATGAGCACGGGAAAAGGAGAGGAGTGCAAGAGAGTAATATAAACTCCTAAAAATAAAGCCAAACTATATCTACACATGATGCAACAACATATTTTGCTACAGTAACACAGGTATAGTCTATTTTTTAGCTGATGATAATTCCCATATCTTCATCTTAATTACTTCCATATAACGACGATTTTGTAGCGAATTATGTTACTAAATACTATATGAAAACTTAGTAATAGGATGATGCAGAGGCATTATAGTTTCATATATTTCCATTACGTCTCGAGATATTAGTTAGTAAAGGGATTAATTTACCATCAGCTAAAATAAATTGACTATAGTAACGGAATGGGCGAGTCAGAACAATTTAAACTTAAGATGTGACAACAAGAAGACGACCAAAATAGAGGAATGGAAGACCGCAGTATTTAGTTAGACAAAACATGGAAACGCGAAATGTATGATTGAAAAAGATGTCAGAAACGATATTATAAGAAAAGCACATGCAGGAACGAAATGTGCGGATGAGAAAGATACTGTAGTAGCATAACACTTTGTAATACAGAGGAAGAAAATGGAAGAGACAAGTAAAGCATCGTTTGACAAAAATTACCAAAACAAATGAATGGTTGATTAAGATATAAATATACAATTATCAAAAATAAAACATTGCAAAAGAAAATTAATGTGAAACAGATACTATCGACAGACAAGTAAATGCAAATCATAACATTCATGACTGAAAATCACATCAACATTCGATATTACAATACCAGAACGGCCATATGAGAGAAAAGAAGAGCAGAAAATGTGATATATATTGTAAGAACAAACGTGTAAACATATAATTTGCAAATGATAGAAATGTCCACTTATATATTCTCCAAACTACAAATTAAATTAAAGAACAGTAGGAAGTGAACAATGGCTTGAGGAAAGAATAAGGGAAAATAAGTATTAAAGAAAGGAACAGTCTGATAAGAATGTATAAAAACAACACCAACATGTTCTTATTAATCTAACAATTATCACAAAGGAACGCAGGCACAAACCTTTCATGGCCAATTTTGGAGGTAGGATTTGTGTTTAACTTATTAGAGGGAGGGGGGTCTGGAGTAATCATCAATTCCTAACGCGAACAAAGTCAAATTCAAACATCAGTTCATTACGATTTTATCTTAATACTTTATCAAGTTTACATCCCGTAAACTTGATGGCAGATAATAATGGAATGGAAAATGTTGACTTGCCAATAGAGAGCGATGTAGGCATATCTAAAACAATAAGAAAATAAAAATAAACTCTAATCAAATGGAAACATTTAAAGATGTAAGAGGATATAGAATGGCATCTTCGGATATGACAATCATAAAATATGATAGTGGAAGGAAAAGTTAAAGATATTAGAATATCCACGACAATTATACTGTCAAATGTAACAGAAATGAAAGGGTAGGTGTGGTGGAGTGGCTATATCTACTGTATATGGTATTATTATACTGATCAACCATGGGGACATCAAACACTCCTGCTTTACCTCAACATGCAGATAAATACACTTGCTCTGTATATCATCAACACATACTTTGTTTTCTATGTGTATGAAGGAGACAAACGGCAGGTTGCCTGTAACGAGTGTCTCCCCAAAGCCAAAAGAGTGACAGGGCCGAATTCAAGGGACGTTGGGATCAAAATGCCTGGACACACGAAGTTAAAGCAGTTTAAGGCATAGGATTAAGGAAACTAGCATGGGAGAAGGGGAGTGCACCCGATGACTGGAAGACTGGCATAATAGTCCCCCTATATAAGGGCAAAGGGGATAGAGGAGTGTGTGGTACCCACCGAGGAATATGTCTTCTAAGCGTAGTAGGGAAGGTATACAGTAGGGTAGTGATTGAGAGAGTGAGAGTGAGAATGGAGAAATGGATAGGCGATGAGCAGGGAGGTTTTAGGAAGGGAAGAGGATGTGTAGATCAGATTTTTACCCTGAATTGTGTTGTGGAGAAGTATCTGGAGAAGAAACAAAAGGTGTATGTTGCCTTTATGGACTTGGAGAAGGCCTATGACAGAGTGGATAGAGATGATTTGTGGAAAGTACTTAGAATATACGGAGTAGAGGGCAAGTTGCTGAAAGCAGTGAAGAGCATGAATGAGGGTGCAAAGGCGGCAGTACGTGTGGAGAGTGAGCAGAGCGAGTTCTTTGACCTGAATGTTGGTTTGAAACAGGGGTGGTTGTTTACTGTATATATGGATGGAGTCATGAAAGAAATACTATCAAGAGCAGTGGATGTTAGTGTATCGCTGAAAAGGGAGGGAATTGAGTGGAAGCTACCTATACTGCTGTTTGCGGATGATACAGTTCTGATGAGTGATAATGAATGGGAGTTGCAGGGTCTGGTAAATGAGTTTGGAACAGTGTGCGAAAAATGGAATTTGAAGGTAAATGCAGGGAAGAGCAAGGTTATGGTCTTCGAAAGGGGTGAAGTCACAGAGTGTGAGGTTAAGCTGAACGGTCAGGCTATGGAGATCGTCAACTCTTTTAAGTATCTGGGCAGTGTGTTGAGTAAAGATGGGACTATGGATGAAGAAGTGCGGGAGAGGGTACAACAGGGGAAGAGGGTTGTAGGAATGCTAAAAGCAGTAACAAGAAATAGGGTGGTCAGTATGGAAGTGAAGAAGTCCTTGCATGACAGTGTGGTAATCCCGACACTGACTTACGGAAGCGAAGCATGGACGTTGGTTTAGAGGCTCAGACCAAGAGTGAGAGCAGTGGAAATGAATTACTTAAGGAATGCGTGCGGAGTTACATGGAGGTATAAACAGACTAATGAGGAAGTAAGAAGGAGGTGTGGTGTGGAGGTAGATGTGCTGGAAAGAGTGAAAAGGAACAACTTGAGATGGTTCGGCCATATGGAACGTATGGAAAGCGAGAGAATGACTAAGAGAGTGTATGAGAGCGAGGTGGAGGGACAGAGAGGGAGAGGTAGACCGAATGAGAGGTGGAAGGATGGAGTGAGGAAGTACATGAACGAAGGCGGTGCTGGTTGGGGGGGAGGGGCATCGACTGACTGGGGACAGAGGTGCATGGGGGCGGTTCGTTCGTGGCCACCCCTTCGGGGATCACGGCGTCAGGCAATAGATAGATAGATAGATTAAGGAAAGATTGATTGAGGGAGATAGTTCCAGAGTTCTCTTGTTGAGTTGAAGAAAGACAGAAAATTTGCCAATTCTTGGGTTGGAGAGCTGGATAGAATGGAGTGACACTGTGTGGAAAGGCGGGTACCTAGCACTCGCCGCAAGGGAGGGGGTATACACTGAGAGAGCTCTGAAGAACACTGATTGTTGTAATAGCGATAGTAGAGTGAAAGCGATGCAACATTGCGGCGTGTAGAAAGAGTGTAGGGAACTAGTAAGAAGTTATTTGAAAAGACGAAATGCTTTGGACTCAAATCTTTTGAGAAGTGCGGTATGGGTGGAGCCTCCCCACACATGCGAACAATACTCAATACAGGGGTGCACTGAGCCCAATACAGAGCAAGAAGCTGTGCGGTGTGATGAAGCAATGGAGATGATTGAGCACACCTAGCTTTTGAGAAGCTGTTTTAGCAAGACTGGTAATATGATTTTTCCAAGATAGGTCAAATGAAAAAGATACACCTATAATATTGAAAGAAAATGAAGGGTTAATTTGTATATTGTTGAAGATTAATTTATAGTCGTGCGGAAGAATGCGATGAAGAAATAGACTGAGGAATTGGGTCTTGGAGGCGTTAAAAGTAACAAGATTGTCTCTGCCCCAATCAGAAATACTTGATAGATCGAACGATAGGCTCTCTATTGCCCTTTTACGTGAGTTTTGAAGTGATTGCATGCTGGGTTGATATTAATAATGAATTGAATAGTGTAAGGTAGAGTCATCAGCATATGAGTGGATAGGACTATACTGTAGGTACAGTTGAGATCATTATAAATATTAGACCAGAAAATTGGAGACAGGACAGAAGCCTGAGGAACACCGGAGTGGATAGGTTGAGGAAGTGAGCGATGGCCGTCCACACACACACACACACACACATATATCTGTATATATATATATATATATATATATATATATATATATATATATATATATATATATATATATGATATATATGAAAGAGAGAGAGAGAGAGAGAGAGAGAGAGAGAGAAAGAAAGAGAGCGAGAGCGAGAGATTGACAAATGTGAAGGGGAAACGACAAGGGAGGGAGATGAAAAGAAAATGAAGTAGAGGGATGGCGACCCACTTCACCAAATAGGTCTATCTTCCAGGGCAGACTATATTATGGGTGACCGGATAACTCAACCAGTAGAGCATTTCAACCAGTAGCTCTCAACCAATACCAAATAAATCAATGCGGTTAGGTTAGGTTAGGTTAGTAACTTAGTACTATATTTTGGCACTGGTTTGCTTGGTCTTGGTTGATTTGGCACTGGTTGAGAGCTACTGGTTGAAATGGTCTACTGGTTGAGATGTCCGGGAACCCTATGTTATAGCCAACTTTATTATAGGCAACTATATTCGAGACACTTTATTCTTAGCAACATTATGCTAAGAATTGCCGTCCGGCTGGCTCAGTTGATAGCGTGCCTGCTTCACATCTTGCAGGTCTCGCGTTCAATCCCCGCTCAGATTGAAAAGTTTTTCTGAGATATAGCTGGCGGTTACCGTCTCCCATTGAGCAAGGGGGATGGATAATGGTCTCTGGTTGATTAACGCTTATGCTGCGGGCATATTTGTACTATTTAGGGCATATTCAGGCACTCCTGAATGATTAATCAAGCATCTGCATTAATTGAAGTGTATTCTGCCGAAAACTAGGCGAAAATAACTTCAAAATGAGACCAGAACATGCTTCGTAGGTGGCGGGGTTCACCCGCAGCGTTGCCATAGACATTCGGGAAAACTCACTGACTATTAGCTCATGCTAGCTCGGCAATACTGTTGTGAGACAGCAAGACACAGTCTCCCTCAGTAAGCGGCTGGCTGCTCCGAGGATTGGAGGGAGGTCCCTCACGCTGCCGCCCACTGACATTCAATTTCTACGGCTTTTACAGGCTGTTACATCCTGGAAATTGCTGTAAATTGCCTATGCGTTTCGGAGCGTCACCCGCAGGGAAAGGGTTAATGAAGTGTCGAGCGCTTGAGAATCCTCGTAGGAGGAGATATGGACGCAATATAAGTAACCAGACGATTATTATTATTATTATTATTATAAAGTTATTTTATTATTGACAACTTTTTCTGTAGTTGATTATGTGACTTTATTATGGGAGAGTCTATTATAAGGTAATATATTCTGGTAACTTAACCCCTTGAGGTATGTAACACATATTGACAGTTTCTTCTGGACAACTTAGAATATATCTGTGGGCATCAATAGGTTAAATAGTATCTCAATAACCCTCTGACTTCCATATAGCCTTCCTAATCGAACTTATCTGTTCTAATGATAGCCAGAATAAACTGTCAACCGTGTCTGACTAAAGTATTGGCGACTTTATCATAGGTGAATATATTCCAGGCAATTTAGTAGTGCCACAGGGGATTGATATTGGTACATAAAATGGCTTACAGGTTTTAGGTTACGGCATATACAGTATAAGCATAAACACAAACACAAAACTAAACAAACCTAAGGTCAGATTTAGTCTGTAAGTTGTGCTTGCCATTCTGCTTTCTAAATTAGGTAAATATGCAGAACAAAATATCACGTTGGTATTTGGAAGTCTTTATGTGTGGATGGGACTTGCGAGCCTTGGTCGGCAACCCATCTAGGGGAGACAACCTTATACAAATCCGGGTGGATGGGACTCTTCAGCCTTAGGCGGCAATTTCTCTAGGGGAATAAACCTTATGTAAAATACCCAAGGGCGACGCCCTCATCGGTGCCACTTGCAGGTGGCGAACTTTTCAATAGGTACACTAGAATCTAGATAGATACAACCCGCTGCTACAGCTGTCACAGAGTTAATTGTATTTGTGCTCATATACTGTAGATATTTAGCCTATTTAATGGCAACCAACATATTCTTCCTTAAATAATTATGTTTTATTCATAAATCCTCTTACTAAGCTTGTTAATAAACATATTTGGTGCAAAGCTAGCATAATTAAAGTTTAGCATTTACTGACAGCTAGGATAGGACCTGTTGTACATTTACAGATAAGTGGAACAAGCAAGAAGTAGCTCGATCAAGAGTGCAACATAGGCTGGGTTCTGTTGGCCTCTGAGGGGAGATGGGTAGGTTTTCTGGCCCTCTTTCTCCCTCATATTTAGCCCCATTAGTTTTCATATTTTAAGACGTTCGTCCTATTCCATAGTTTGGCGATTTTAAGACTTTTCACCCCCTTCCTTTGTCAATATTAAGACCTATCATGCTATACAGGTGTCGATCTTTAAAAATGTATCTAGAAGGGACATCTTGGGGATGTCTTTTTAAGCCTGATGGAGGTCTAGGGAGGAAAGAGAAAACAAAATCAATAAATACAAAAATAATCCACCAATAAATATACCCTTCCACCCTTAAGGGGGAGGTAGTCATTTTTTATGGACCCCATTCTCTCTCATGTTTAGCATAATAGTTTTGATATTTTTAGACGTTGTTTCCGTTAGTTTGGGGATTTTGAGACCTCTCGCCCCATTTCTATTGTGATCTTTCGTGCCATTTAGGTGTCGATTATTTCCTGGCGAGCGATAGCGTGCCTGTAATTTCAGAAAGAACCGGCCTTTGGCCGGGAAATTTTTGTACCGAAAAATATACAAACGTATCTTCAAACGGGGTTTAGTTTTTTTTTTTCAAGTTTGACGGAGGTCTAGCGAGGAAACTTAAAAATAAATTAATAGAAAAATATATAGAAAAAAAACAAAAAAACAAAAAAACAGCGCACTACCACCTCTAACAAGAGCTACTTGACCGTTTGAGTGCCCTTGTTCCATCGGCCAATATACTGTACAATAACGCTCTAGTGTTCTACATTAATTTTTATTTGATACATTTATTTAGATATGTAGTTAATTAAGGGGAGGCTGCAGTCTTGACCCCCAAGTCAGCCTGTATAAGAGATAGTGTTTCTGGCATTATACCATGTTATTACATATGGTAATATTAAGACTCGCTGAAAAAATCATATCTCTATGTGCGCGCGCACGCGCGCGAGCACAAAATGTCATTGCACTTTTGTAAAATCGTCTAGTCACTCAAAAATTTTCAAATTTCCGGCAAATTTTTGCATGGCATAGAGTACAACATCCCCTACAATGTAGCGTTTAAATATACCCCTATTGAATAATAGAAAGTGCTGAAATAAATATATTACATTATTATGTTTGGGTTACAGCTGATTTGACTCCAAAAAGGTCAAAACTCGGAAATTTTCGGCAAACCGGCATTTATTTAAACGTACAGGCGTTCCTATGTACCCCTATGTACTCAATTTACAAGGGGAATGCATTTGAGCAATAAATAAAAATATAGATGGACTCGTAAGTGCAAAAAAATTATAGCAAACCACACAAATTCATAAATTTTCATCACTCAAAATAATTTTGGGGGCAGAGAAAATAGTTTGTCCTCCTTAGCTTCCGTTTTCTATCATAGCGCGCATATAGAAGATCGAGATTTATGGCAAACTAAACAAAATTTTCGTCAGGGGTTTGCTTTCAATGATTTGTTGAACAGAATTTTTACCAAAATCCATGATTTTGGGGCCCCCCCAAGGGGGCCCTTGGGATATCATATGGGTGTTTATGCCCTTATATGATCATTTCTATTGCTTACAGCAGCCCTTTAGACTACAGATACAACAAATTTTTTTGGGTGGCTGAAAGAAAAAACAATTGTTTTTCGGGGGTCGAGGTCGAACCCCTGGTCTGGGGGGTTATGGATGCGATATTTTTTTTTGTTCCTTCATATGCTATTCTCCTATGTTGAAAGAAGCATTATAGAACAAGAAGACAATAATTATAAATTTTGATGTCTGGGCTCAGCGCAGGGTTCAGCCTCCCCTTAACCACTTCTGTACTGTCAACATAATTTATATTATAGTCTGGCTACTATTAATCGATGTTATGCAGTTCAGGAGGGACCTCTAGCAAATTTACGGCTTCGAATCCTCTCAATCAACCCTTTTAACTACCACAGATTCTTCCTAAGCTGCATAAAATCGTCTAAATAGAGCTCAAATCAAGTACAACAGACGTCGCTGGTAAAGAAGGAGTTAAGTGACTATAAATAAACAAGGTTTGATTAGGTTAGGTTACGATATATTGACTAATATACAATACAGTAGGTGCTACCATGTGTAAACTTTGGTAAAAGAATAATGGGTTTCATGAACCAAACAGAAAAGTGCCAGATATCCTTTTCCATCGACGAGACCCCTCTTCTATTAAATATATTACTCAGTATTTCCTAACCTAACTTAATCAAACCTTGTCTAATATGATCAGCTAAGTCCATATCTAAATAATGTAATATGGTACAAATGTTACCATTGTCTAGTACGCCTATCTTCAAGTTTGTTAGTGAGGTCTAAACCATTTGCTTGGTGTGTATCACGAAGGATAGGGTCAGGTCACGTTAATCTATAATCGTCAAAAAACGATGATCACATAATTATGAGTATTTGGGGAGAGAGAGAGAGAGAGTATTTGATTTTATGGCAGAAGCTCTCTTTAGGGTGGACAAGATATATGTGGGATAGGCAAAGGCTGAGCATAGGAAAGATAAGACAGAGAGGAAATTCAAATAATGACAAAATAATTGTACTGTCAACATTGGTCTGAAAATGATAAGATATTTGTATATAATTATAATCTTGTCATCTACATTAACCTATCTTCAATATATATTCCGACTACTTACGGAAGTACATGTATATGTATGTATGTATGTATATATATACTCAGGCCCAATCCCCACTTTCCCTATTTTTATTTTTATTTTCATTTTCTATTTTACTCTATTTTATTATTTTTTTGTTTTTATTTTCTTGGGGGATGCCGACTCAAGACAGAGCAATAACAGGGAAAACACAAAACACAAGACAACAACGAACAAACAGACAAAACACAAAATTCACACACATCTAGGTCACCCAGGAGAACACCCAGAGACCAGGGTCACCCAGGTCGCTCCAGCACTCCCCCGGCTCCCGACCACCCGGAGAGGCTCCAATCTCGGCAGGCAGACATGCAGCGGAGCCAAAGCCACAAGCCCGCCCACCACACTTCCAGGCACACTCTTCATATTAATCGTCTCCCCGGGCCAGGCGCCTGATGGACTATTATCTAGTCCAACTTGCGGCCGACCCCTTCCCCCAAATGACCACGTGTTCACTCAACTATTCACAAGCATTCTCCATTCATTCCTGTTTATTACCACTTCCTTTGCCTGATCTATATTAATTCCTCTATCATCCAAAGCTTGTCTTACACAGTCTCTCCATCTCAATTGGGGTCTTCCTGCCCTTCTATCTCTCCTTGTATCTGACTCACATATTCTCTTTGTAAGCCTTTCATCTCCCATTCATTCAACATGACCATACCAGCTCAACATCCTTCTGTCCACTCTGGCTGACAAAAGTTCCTGTAGCCCCACTCTCCTACGTATCTCTTCATTCCTCAATCCGTCTCGTCGAGTAACTCCACACATACTCCTCAAGCAGCTCATCTCCATCACATCCAGCTTTCTTCTCTCCCTTTTCTTCAGAACCCATGTCTCAGCCCCATACATCACTGTTGACACAACAATTCCTTGATACATTGCACTTTTTACTTTCATTCCGAGATTTCTCGTCTTCCACATACTTCCCATTGATCCGAAAACCTTCCTTCCTTCACACACTCTCTGTTTTACCTCCATTTCCATACCTCCAATCCTGCTTATTGTTCCTCCTAGATATTTAAAACACTCTACTTGTTCCAATATTTCCCCATCCAGCCTCACATGTAGATTCACCCTACGATCACCCCTATTACACACCATTACTTTACTTTTATTGACGTTCACCTTCAGTTTCCTCCTCCCACAAACCACTCTCCTCTTCCCATAGTTCTCATTTTCACCTCCCTCACCACACCATCCATAAACATATTAAACAGCCATGGTGACAAATACACAACCCTGTCGCAAACCTACCTTTACCTCAAACCATTCACTCAACTCACCATTTCCTATTCTAACACCTGTTCTGCTCCCTTCATAAAATCTCTTAACTGCTTCTAACAAATTTCCCCCAATTTCATAAATCCTTAACACCTTCCACATTGCTTCACGATCTGCACGATTATACGCTTTTTCCAAATCCATAAAAGCCCAAAATATCTCCTTATGCTTCTCTAAATACTTCTCACATAACTGTCTTACTGCAAACATCTGATCCACGCACCCTCTTCCCCTCCTAAAACCGCACTGATCTTCTCCTATTGCCATTTCCGTACACTTTACTATCCTCTCTATCAACACCCTGCCATACAGCTTTCCAACCACTGATAATAAACTAATACCTCTATAACTTGAACACTCCTGCCGATCTCCCTTCCCCTTGTACGACGGCGCTCTTCCAGTCTATTGGTACCCTTGACATCACAAAGCACACATTGAAAAGTCTCACCAACCAATCTATTATCACATCTCCACCCTTCTTTATACACTCAACAGCAATCCCATCCAAACCTTCTGCTTTTTCCGCTTTCAATTGTTTCACTGCTTCTTTCACCTCATTTTCCTCAAACCTTTCATTCATTCCCTGCCACCTGGGTGGTCAGGGTAACCTATCTCCATCAACCACTGCTTCAATCACTGCTTCTCTTCCATCTCTTGCATTTAGCAAAGCTTCAAAATACTCGGCATATCTTTTCCTTACTTCAACTGGTTCCACTAGTAATTCTCCATTTGCATCTTTCACTGACTCTTCCCTCTTTTGTCCTCCTTTCCTTACTCTATTTACCTCCTTCCAGAACATCTTCTTTCGTTCTTCAAAATTCTCACTCAACCTTTGACCCCACCTATCGTTTGCATCTTTTTTCGCTTCTCTAATTTTCCGTTTTCTCCTTTTCTCCTTGTACCTCCCCCATACCTCAACACTACCATCCTGTAAAACCCTCTCAAAACACTGTCTCTTCTCCTCAACTGCCTTTCTCACCGTATCATTCCACCACTCGCTTCCCTTCCTGATACCTCTGCCTCCTACTTTCCCTTTTCCGCATACTACCTCTGCACTTGATTTCACTCCCTCCTTAAACTGTTGCCATTCAACCTCTACTTCTCTCACTTCCATCCACTTTTCATTTAGTCTTTCCTTGTACTCTCTCTCTTTTTCACTCTTCTCTAACTCACTAACTTTTATTACCTCTCTTACTTCACGCTTGTCTCTCATTCTCCTGTAAGTCTTAACTCTTAGCTTTCCCTCCACCAGGTAATGATCCGACATACCCTCCGCCTCATCTCTCATCACATTCACATCCAGCAGTCTACACAATCTTTCCCTTGTCACCAGCACATAATCCATCAATGCCCTCTCTACAATCTCTCCCCTCACATGTCTATGCCAGGTGTACTTGTGTATACACCTTTTTTTTGAAGAACGTATTACCTAGACTCAATCTACACTCTTCACATACATTTTTCAGTCTTTCTCCACTCTCGTTTACACCATCCACACCAAAACTACCGATGACTCCCTCAACAGGCTCATTTCCTACCCTAGCATTTAGGTCTCCTAAAACTATAACATTTTAATTTTCATCAAACCCTTGTAGACAATCTCTCGAATCCTCCCAGAAACCCTCTACCTCGTCTAACTCTTTTTCACTTCCTGGTCCATACGCACTTAGAAAAACCCACCTTTCACATTTAAACCGCATTCGCACCCACAATTGACTTGATGACACCCCTTTCCACTCTTTTATATACTCTCTCAACTCCTCCTTCACAATAATAGCCACTCCTTCTTTGCCCCTGACTCCCTCATCTACTCCAGACTGTCTACCTATCACGTTTCCAAAATACACTTCTCCCTCTCCTTTCATCTTTGTTTCATTCAGTGAAAGCACATCATACTTCCTTCTTTCAAATAACCTTCCAATATCCTCTCGCTTCTCATTCATACATCCTTGCACATTTAAAGCTCCCATTCTTAGGGTCCGGGACCACGAACGCGTTCCCCCGCCCCTATCTCTGTCTCGTTTTTTTGGTAGATTTATTTAAGGGTAGAAGGATACCAGGCTCCCCGCCCCCGATCCCCTTTAGCCGACTTCTACGTCTCGCCAGAGAAAAGCAGTGGTGGAAAATCCTCACCCCTCCACCACAGAGGAGGCTACCTGCACCAGAAAGTGGTGGGCGTTGGGGTCGCCACATCCCTACGCCAAGTTCATGGAACGGAATAATACCAATATATTACTCCTAAATAATAGGACATTTTAAGCGTGATGCAAATAATTGCGCATTGGTCATACAAACCAACCCCAAGGTATATGACAGGAAGTCGCGTGATAAATAGTTACATAGAGTTACATTGATACACAGACTGCACAGATCTTACAGCCCCTACTGGGCAGTCCAGAATTAATTCTTACAACATTTGCTACTACATACATACATAACATTTTAAGACTGAGTGCTCAACTCATACATGCAGTTTCAGTCTCTTGTCCTAATGACGGCGTTCCTGGCAACCCTGTTAAGGGCTGCTTCACTTCACTTGAGATCGGCACGTATAGTCCGATCCCAGGTCTTCCTCGGTCCACCCCTTGGTGCAGCTCCTTCCACAATCACAGACCTGCATTTTTTCACCAAATTTTGTTTATCCATTCTCTCCACATGTCAATACCATCCCAGTCTACTTGTACGCATCACCTCACTAATACTCTTTATACCTAAACGTTTCCTCAACTCATCATTTTCCTGCAGCCTGGCCCCTTACATCCATCTCACCATTCTCATCTCATTACGTTCCAATCTGTTGCCATCCTCTACTTTAACGGCCCATATTTTTGAGGCATACGTCATTTGCACTTCTAACACTTGAGGCATACACCTTTCCCTTTAGGGGGAGAGGCATTCTAATCATGGTCAGAATTGGCAGCAGTTCTCTGAACTTCCCCCAGCCACATCTAATTCTAGCGACAGTGGCAGCCTCGGCCCCACCACCGGCAGAGATGGTATCTCCTAGGTAACAAAACTTGTCCACCAGCTCCAATGACTCATTTCCAAAGTTCACAGCCACAGGATCATCACTTAACTCAAGCTCGCTTTTGCACACTACGCACTCAAATTTCTCTATTTCTGACTTATCCTTTGGCAGGGGCCCTTTTTATTCTACTACAGCGCTTACTCCCATGGTGTACCCAACATCAACAGATGCTACATCGAATCGAGTTAGTGCCCACACCCTTTCCACGCACTGCACATGGGTATTCACCGCTCTTTTCCACATTGCCTCGTCTCAATCTACAATGCATAACTTTGGCTTTGTTAATATTGACTCCTAAACCCTTGCTCGCCATGCCCTCTCTTCATCTTCTGAATTTGGGCTCAGGATCTTCCATATTGCCAGCTATTAGGACTAAATTGTCTGCATAAAGCAGTTCCCACGGGAGTCCGCCTCTAAAAGCTATAGACAGTGCCTCCAGGACCATAATAAAGAGGAGGGGGCTTAACACTGAACCCTGATGAACTCCAACACAGACTTTGAACTCATCACTCAGTACACCTTTCACCCTCACCGCAGTTCGCGAATCCTCATACATCTTCATTATCACATGCACCAGCCACTCTTCCATACCAAGTTTCCTCATAGACCACTGCACATCTCTAGGCACCCTGTCAAAGGCCTTCTCCAGGTCTACATACACAAAGTAAAGATCCCTGCCTTTTAGTAAGCATCTTTCCTGTACTGTATCTGCCTGACTATGAAGATAGCATCGGTTGTACCACGTCTTGGCATGAAACCAAACTGCATAAATTATCATCAATGGAGATGCTTTGCCTGATCAAACCCTCAAAGACTCTCTCACAGACCTTCATGATTTGGTCGAGCATTTTCAGGCCCCTATAATTACCTCTAGCTAGCGCATACCCTTTTCCTTTGTATATATTCACTATTACACTTTTTTGCCAATCCTCGGGGATGTTGTCATCTTTAATAATGGTGTTTATCAACTCTGTGACTAAGTTGACACCAGTCTCCCTTGAGGCTTTTATCATCTCAGCGACAATGTCAGAGCACCCTGCAGCTTTACCGTCCTTCATTTATTGATTGCGTCGCTCACTACATCTGGTGCTATCAAAGGAGGGGGTCCAGATATTGTTTTTTTCGATACTAAGCTGTTCTAAATCCCATTCAAACTCTACATTTAGCAATCGTTCATAGTGTGCCTCCCATGCTTCTCTGATTTCATTTTCTGCATACACAATCTTCCCATTATCATTTATAACACACTGTTCAACTATAATATCCCTACTGTCATTTTTAACTCGCCTAGCTAGGTTGAAGATCCTATTGGGATTGTCAGTGTTACACACTTGTTCGAGGACCAGGTCTCTAATACCTTTTTTAGCATTGTAAATAACTCTCTTGGCAGTTTATTTAGCTGCCTGGTATTCCTCCTTGCTGCCTCCCTTCTTCCATGCTTTGAAGCATCTCCTTTTCTCTTTCACAGCATGTTCTACCTCATCGTTCCACCACTAGGAGGTCTTATTCCTGGGATGACCCTTTGTTTTCCCACAGACTTTGTCAGTGGCAGCGAGAAGGCTGTGCTTAAGAAAATTCCAGTGTCGCTAGGCCTGGCTTCCTTATTTCTATTCATTTCCTCCAGTTCACTATGAAACCTATCTCTAACTTCCTTGTTCTTCAGTAGCCACACTTTTCTTTTGGGCATGTATACCTTCTTGCGCGTAGGATATCTGTATAAGCTCATGTCGCACACCAGTAGCTTATGCTGGGGGATACATTCTTCGCTCGGGATGACCTTTACATCCCGAACCAGCTTCCAGTCTTTCCTGTTAACCAAGAAGTAATCTATCTGACAACTGGAGACCCCAGAGTTATATGTGACCAGATGACTCTGTCTTTTCTTGAACTTTGTGTTACACACAACCATATTGAGTGCAGCACAGGAATCCAGTATATAATAGCCTTCCAGATTCCTCCTTACGTAACCATTTCCTCCATGCACTCCCTCGTATCCATCTGCAGATGCTCCCACGTGACCATTGAGGTCCCCTCCCAGGATTGTTATTGCATTCTCCTAGAGGCCCGAAATGACACTGACGGTGTCATTCCAGAAGTCCTCTTGCATCTCTTTCTGTAGGCCAACTTGTGGAGCATATGCAGATATCACATTTATAATTCTTTCACCAACTTTCAACTTCAAAACAATCTGCCTTTCACTAACTAAAAACCACCGTCTGTTATCTATATTACCAGCCATGACTAAAATTCTTGAAAACATTATGTACAACAGGATTATGGAATTTTGTACCTCTGACAATATAATAACTGATGCTCAATATGGATTCAGAAGGGGACGCTCAACAGAATCTGCCCTCACTAAATTTAAAAACGACATTTTCGCCTTTTTTGGCACCAAAGATTATACACTTGGAATATTTTTGGATCTTTCCAAGGCTTTCGACACAGTTAACCACCAAATCCTTTTAGATAAGCTCGACCACTATGGAATTAGAGGTGTCACAAATAAATGGTTGGAATCATGTTTACGTAACCACAAACACTATGTTCATTATAGACACTAAATCCCAGCAACAACTTATATCTTATGGAGGTCGACAAGGATCCATATTGGGTCCGCTGCTTTTCATTCTTTATATCAATGACATTATTTATTCAAGTAATTTATTTAAATTCATATTATTTGCTGACGACAGCAATCTTTACGCCATTCACCGAAACCTGAGTGGTCTTATAAATTTAGTTATTGATGACCTAATCAATGTTAATAATTGGATAATGCTAATAAGCTTACTCTCAACATCGATAAAACGAAATATGTAAAATTTCATAGAAACAAATATATTCCAAACAATCTTGCTTCCGTCAAACTCGGAAATGTGACATTGAAGGAAGAGGAGAATATAAAATTCCTGGGGATAGAGGTAGATAAGCAGATGTCGTGGAATTCTCATATACAAAACCTATCAAGCAAAGTCAATAAACAATGCGGTATTATACATCTTAATCGCCACTGTTTCAACGTTAGTGCACTAAAGCACCTGTATTATTCGTCAATATATCCATTTGTATCATACTGTCATACAATATGAGGGGCAACAGGAAAAACTAAATTAAAATCTATAGAAATAGCACAAAAAAAGTAGTTAGAACAATCACGTACAGATCCCAATATGCTCACACAAACGAACTCTTTAAACAACTCGCACTTCTAAAACTAGACGATATTAGTACTTACTGTAGCGCATTGTTTGTATTTAAATCTTTACAAAATCATAGTAATGTGGGTTTATTTAGACACCGCATCAATGAAAGATATAACTTACAAAATACAAATTCCATAGAAATCCCTCATATGTCCTCAAAACAATCCCAGACATCTATTAACTACCACGGGGCAAATATTTGGAATAATTTACCAGTTGATATACAGAACAAACAGACCATCTCCAGTTTCAAAATAGCAATTAAGTCACATCTACTATCAACATATTAATACAAAACATGAACATTGATGTATTACCTAGGGATATTAGACTTCTACTGATTGGGTCGTGTACACTGTATGTACATGATTATTTGAATTCATATGTATTTTGGGTGCGTATGTACGCAAGTAAGTGTAATATGCGCTTGTGAAAGTGTGTGTATGTTTCTTATATGTGTGTGCATATATGAATATTAATGTGTACATCATTATATGAGCATGTAGGTATGCACGTACTTGTGTTTGTATTTATGTATATGTACAATGATCAGTAAAGATATGGATATAGGTGTATGTATAAGCAGACTTTAGCATCAGTGTGGGTAGCATAAACAGTATTGTAGCTATAGGTTGACTGGTGTGGGTCTCCTCGTTCCCCTCATGAGTATGGCCGCTGGATGTGGGTTCTGTGGGTGCTGTGTAATACATTACACTCATGGTCAACCTACGTCGTGGTGTCTGTTGGGGTGGACGTGGGGTGCCTGCAACTGCCTTCCGCAATACTAAATTCAATACCGTAATTTTAAGTTTACTGCAGTAATTGAGTTATACACAAGGGGCCTTCAAGAGAGATTTCTCTCAAAAGTCTCAGCCATGGTAATGTGTTTTACACAAATTGTATATTAATTGTATTTGGATTGGCTAAATAAAAAATGTATTATTATTATATATTTACTCTCGTAATTTGAAGCACACTTTTCGCCAGCTCTTCAGCCACCAGAACACCCACTCCTCCTTTCGCTTTATCAGTCTCCACCCCTGTCCAGTAGATCCTATATCTTTTCTTTCTTCCAACAATCCACTGTACCGCAGGCCCTTTCCAGAGTGTTTCCTGGGCACAGCAGACGTCCACTCTCCTCCTCTCACACATCTCAGCCACTTTATTTGCACGCAGATTCAAACTGCCAACATTCACACTAGCAAGTCTGAGATTGTGGGGGGAATTTGTCCTTATCCTTTGCGGTTTGGGATCATTGGACTTACGTTGTTTCTCTTTAGGTTTAGTCATATTCACCAGAACCAGCTGCAGGGACGCACCCCGTGAGCGTACACGGCATTACGACTGGTCTGGTGTTTTTCGCCCAATGACAGGGCAGCCTCCTGGAGCACTACCACCAGGTTCGGGCTCCTATGCTATTGGGCGGAAAGTGCCAGTCCGAGGAAACACTACGCACTGTACCCTCTGGATCCATTTCGTCCAGGTTGGGCCCAAGGCGCCAGGTCCGGGTCCAGAGGGAGCGACATCCACCGCCAGTGTGCCGCCATTAGGCAACTTGGAACTAGAACAATGAAGCCTTATCACAGCACTGTCATATGAAAAAAATGCCAGCGCCAATAACAAGGCTTTATTGTATAGTGATGGCTGTTGGTCCGCAAGTCTAACGCCATCCCCCCCATTAGCCGCCTTGTACGACACGACACACACGCAGTAGGATGTGTGAGGCATATTTTGTTTTTTTCCTCCACCATAGGTGAAGGCCCCTTACCCCCTGGAAGGTAAGGATAGGAAAGCAGAAGGCTATCTTCCCACCCACCACTCCCTCCCACCAAGTGACGGCATGAAATACTGCTGGGAAAAAAAGGCCATCAGTAGAATGAATAGATAAGGCAGGAAAAAACGCTTGTGTGTTTTTTCGTTAAAAGCGATAGCGTAACTTACTGGGGTAAACGTAAATGGTTCATCGAAAAAGAAATGTCAAGGGAGGGAATATAAATTATAATAGAGGTTAATGTATAATAAAATAACTTGAAGACCGTCGAGAGGAAACGGTGTAGAAGAACAATACAAGGAAAATAACTAAGGCTACAGAAGAGAAAAAGTCACAGAAGAAGAGAAGGAAAACACATTTTGGAAAAGAATTACGATAGACAATAAAGATTCAGAGAAGTAGGCAATAAAAACAGCAACACAGATTAGTAGAATAGAACAAGCCGAAGATAAGTGATAAAAGTAGAATATTGAGAGTAGATGGCAAAAATTCATCATAACAAAATAATATAATGACAAATACAAACGAAATGAGGAGGGGATGATATAGGGGACAAACGAAAGAAAGTGGACAAACTTCGGAAAATGGGAAATCCAAGGAGAGTGAAGAGTGCTGATGACGAAAAACGAGAGAAACCATAAAGAGAAGATCCTAAAAGGAAAGCAAAAAGAGAAACACTAGTGTTTTAAAATAATAATCAAACTGAGTGGGAACGAATGAAATGTTCAGAGCAAAGACAAGGCAAATGGCATATACAAACAAGAAGACATATAATAAAGTTGAAAGTGAGAGAAGTGTATAATTATGTAGACCACACAATAATGAACAAATATCTCAACTAATAAGCAAGGAGGGTGATAGTTAAACATTCGAGAGAAACCTAACACGGAGCTAGACATTATCATTATATAATCAATCTGTTTTTAATGTAGGTGAATATATCATAAATTATCACTATTCACGTTAAATGAAGCGAAATAAATTGTATGATTCAGGCATTTGTATGATTCAGGCATTTGTATGATTCAGGCATTTGTATGATTCAGGCATTTGTATGATTCAGGCATTTGTATGATTCAGGCATTTGTATGATTCAGGCATTTGCACTACAATTTCAGCAATATATAACAATATTGTTCATCCTAGACATAACCTTTAACATTTATTTAGGCTCCGCAGATCCTACCTTAACTAAATTAATGTGCCTTAAGATAACCATAATAGAGTGTGTAAAGGACTCATCGAACACAAATGGTTCAGAGTAACTGTGGCTATTAAATGAACATGAAACAGATTGACATTAATGATAGAATAACGAAACCAATAGCATTACAACCACATATGGTATGTGTGTATATACAGAATATTATGTGGGTTGAAGTGCTCACTAAATGTAAACACAACTGCCATACATTACTAACAATTACAAATAAACCTGTGGAATTAAGCCAAGATAAGGTCCATTACGGTGCGCCAAATGTCCACCATTTACATACGGTAAACTACATTAACAGTTTCTGCATACAGTACACTTGTGTGCACGTGTTTGTATGTATACATACTTATACGATCTCTTCCAAAGTTAATATATACACCATATGAGGAGAAGCACTTCATTGACAACGTTTCGCATATAACTTCATCAGGCCAACCCTCTCCCCTCCCCATCCACCCTGTGTGTTAACTCTGCATGTTTACCTGTCAGTTTCTACATATTATCACCTTGCATGCCAGTCCTCCTCATGTGTACGCTTGTTTATAATATTGCAGCATCTCCCCCATTTCCTGATATATTCGTTTATGCGCTATGCTATGTTATATCTTTCTTACTTTTATTGTAATATTATTATTATTATTATATATATATATATATATATATATATATATATATATATATATATATATATATTAAAATAAAACCAAATATTTTATTGCAATAAGAAGTTTATACATATATAGTCTTTACAGTGTTAGTTAGGCTCGCCTAGTCTGATAAGCCAAGGCTCCTAGGCAGACATAAGAATTCTCAAATGTTAACAAGAAACTAACATAGCAGTGCAAAGAGAATACAAAACTCTATTTTACTCAAAATTCCATATTTAATTTAACATACCATGCTCCAAAATACTCGGTATCATATAGATGGACAAATATTATACACACACAACTATATACTTTACGTATATAGTTTATTCAAGTACATTGGGGTTTGTATTTGATATTAATGTTAAAGAACGGTGTGTTACTTATATAAAGGATATTATTGACCTCAACCATTCCCGAACAAAGTGTCGAACAGAATACACTGTTGAACTGAACCAAAACCACGTACGAGATGCTAAAAGATATCTCGCTAGTTTATGACATTCGTAATTTTAGGAATGTTGGGAAACAAGAGGTGCCTGGGTGTTGACCATAAATCTTAATATTTAGGAAGGATAAATAGTAGCTAAAAGGATGAACTGAAATAGGCTGTAGCTTTTTAACTGGGGGACGTCCTTCTTAAGCTGAATAGAATCAAATCATTGTTGCCAAAATATAACAAGAAGTACATCACCGGTACAGAAGGGGTTAATGAGTCGTAGGATTCATATTCTAAGATACCATACCGGGATTTTTATAAGTACCTCCATACAACTTTGGTTATTGAGATTTCATACAATTATTGTCCAGTCAAACACTCCATGGTGTAGTGGATTACAACATGGACACTCGTCCATATTGTCGGTGGTTCGAGTCCGGCTGGGAGTGTAAAACATTTAGTAGCACACGTGTATTTGTGAGATATACTTGATATTAATGACTCGTGTTTGGCTGGGCATGAATTTAATTACATATCTATAACCAAAGATGCGTGGGGCTCCTAAAATACAGGTTTGCTATCGCTCGACACCTAAATGGCACGACATCTTAATATCGACAAAGAAATGGACGAAATGATTAGAATTTGAAAACGAATGGGACTAACCATGAAGGAGAAGGATGTTCATCAAACAAACGAATGCTTCCACTTGAGAATCATCTGTGGTAGTAAAAAGGGTCAAGTTAGATAGTTCGAAGTCTATAAATTGTGGGAGGCCATTTTTAAACTGAATAATATAGTTTCATAGTAGCCAAAAGAAGGTTAAATGGACGACACCGGTACTGGAGGGTTAAGACGACCCCTCTCCAAGCCAAGTGTCTAGACTGCTTAAAGGGGTAGTGCTTGGTTTTTGGTCTGTACATTTAGTTTATAATATATTTTTGAGTTTTCTCACTAGACCCCCATCAAGCTTAGAAAAACACCCCCTAGACCCCCTTTCAAGATATATTTGTAAATTTTTCCTTCGAAAATTAGTATATGGGAGGTGGGGTAATGAGGAAGAGGGATGTGATGGAGGAGGGAAAAAGGTGATAAAGAGGAGAATGGGAAATTGCTAGAAGTAGAGGGAATGGCAAATAGGTGAGTAGAAGGTAACCGGAATAATATGTGGATAGTGGATGAAGTGGGGGAAAAGTATAGAAGAGGAGAATGGTATAGGGCAAATAACAATAAATACTAGAATAAGGAGGGAATGAGAAAGGGCGAATAACAAAGGAAGAAGAAGGTGAGGACAGATATTAATGGGAGAGTTTTTAGGAGACGAGGGAGAGGGTTCGGGGAGTGGAGAGAAATAATATAAATGAAGAAGAGAAGAGGGGAAGGATAATGAAATAGGAATGTAAAGTGAACTGAGGGAGTCGGGTGGTGAAGAGGAGAGTGAAAACGGGGGAAAAGAGGAAGGGGTAAAGAATATGAAATGACGAATGGAAGGAAAAAAAGGGTACAAAGGAGTACAAAGGAAATCAAGCAACAACAGGTCTAGTGACCCTTCTAGGTTGCTTGTCCTCCAAAACACTGAGGATCAAGTGTCCAAACAGTGGTTTAGAGTGGGTAAGGGAACATTGGAAAGGGAACTACTGCCCTGCCACTAACGTGGCAGGACTAGGAAGTTAGTAGGGGACATATGGGTTAGTAACTGAGGGGAGGATAAAGTTATTCATTTACAAACGCAGTCAGTCGCGGGTTTGATGCGAGATATTTGTCTATGCGGAATTTAAATGAATCAACGGTGCTGCAGTCTATAACGTCTCGGGGAAGCCCATTCCACAAGTTGACAACTCGATTGAAGAAGAAATTCTTAGATTCGTGCGAGTTAAAAGATTTACCAATAATTTTGCAACCGTTTCCCCGCGTGTAATTAGATTGGTCGATAGTGAAGTACTTACTACAGTTCATATTGTCGATGCCTTTGATGATTTTGAACACTTGAATTAAGTCGCCTCTTAATCTGCGCTGGGTTAAAGGAAATAGATTTAATTCTCTAAGACGTTCTTCGTATGGTTTGTTCTTTAGGCTAGGTATCATTTTGGTAACTCTACGTTGAACTCGTTCTAGCTTGTTTATATCTTTTTGGTAATAAGGGCACCAGGATTGAACGCAGTATTCCAGAAGAGGGCGGACTAAGGAATTGTAAAGGGTTAGGATAACTTCTTTGGATTTATGCTCAAATGACCTGCCTATAAAGCCAATTATTTTGTTTGCCTTCTTAACAACTTCTGAATATTGTTGACTCGGTTTTAGGTTACTCGATATTGTTACTCCCATTTGTAGGGTGAAAGGGAAATATTATTGAAAAGGGAAGAGAGGAAAACAGATGTAGTGTGAAACATGTACAATTTACAAGGATAGAAGCAGAGATGAGACTATAAGAATGAGATAGGAAGGGCAAATGAAGAAGGGAGGTGTAACAGAAGAATTAAGGGAGGGGATAGAGAGAGAGAGAGAGAGAGAGAGAGAGCCGCGTAGTATGGGAGAAGTTGACTACAACAGGGGACATAACTTATAGCACGTTAGCTAATATCGGATGTAGCGGTGAGAACAGGGGTTATAGTGAAGCTTAAACAATATTTGAACACAATAAAACACTTTGAGGAAAGTAAACAAAAGAAAAACAAGGGAAGAGGCAGGAAAAGGATAGGAGACAAAGCATACAAGAGGAAGATAAAGAGTAATACAGAGTTAAGTGGAAAGTAATAACAGAATGGGAGGGCATGAGTGCATGAGAGAGGAGATGGGGAAGAATATAGGAACATAAATCATGATACGAGGAGGAAGGACTTGAAATAGTACCAGAGGAGAATAAGAGGAAGGAAGGAGGTAAGAACGGCAAGGGGAGATGGAGGTAAAGAGAGATATAGTGTTATCTCTTTATAATGGTCCCTAAGTACTCGTTACAGGGACAGAGAGTGAGCAGGGATGGGGAAAGTGAAAACTGAGATTGCTACAAAATACACCGTAAGTCAAGGAGCTTGAGGTCATTAATTAAACGAAGCACTATATATACAAAATACATGTTCATATCTCAGTTCATTGAGAGCAAACAAAAAAATTATTGGAATATCTACCCTACCCAGCTTGAACTACTGTACTATATTCAAGAACTAGTGGAAATTTCCGTGGGAAGTTTATTCCAAATATAACAGAAAAACTATGTGAAAACACATTTACTATGTATCAATATTGTTTGATTGGGACAGAGTTGTTACTGTCAATGCCTCCAAGACATTATTTCACCTTCTATTCATCCACAACACTTATCAATTACTCTTCTACAATACTCAAATTAACCCTTCATCTTCTCTCATTGTTCTTGGTAAATATTTGTCTCACAACTGTTCATGGAAAGTTAGGTGTGCTCAACTGTCTCCGTGGGTTCTACACCCCTGCACAGTTTCTGGCTCTGTATATGGACACAGTGCGCGGCCTATGTATTGAGTATTGTTCGCATGTGTGGGGTGGTTCCACCTATATTGCTCTTCTCGGCTGAATAGAGTCAAAAGCATTTCGCCTCATCAACACACTTCCACTTACTAGTTCGCTACAATCTCTTTCTACACGCCGCAATGTTGCATAATTTAATTCATCTATCACTATTACAAATATCAGTATTTTGCAGAGCTCTCTCAGTGCATTCTCCGTCCTTTGTGGCAAGTATGGAGCACCCGCCTTTCAACACAGTTCCATACCTATTCTGTTCAGCTCTCCAAGCCAAGAATTAGCAAATTTGTACAGTCTTTGTTCTGCTCAACAAGTGAGCTCTTGAACTCTCTCCCTCAATCAACCTTTCCTTCATCCTATGACTTATGACTCAATAAGTAGTTGGAATATATAAACAAATACAAAAAAGTTAACTCTTGAACTCTCTCCCTCAATCAATCTTTCTTTCATCCTATGACCTGTGAGTCCTGGCACTTTGACCCCAACGTCCTTTGAATTTGGCTCTGTGCCACTCTTTTGGCTACACACATCCAAACATTAGTACCGGTATCGATAGTGAGATAGTGAGGTCTTCATCCAATCACAGTACTTCAATAAACTTTCACTTATAATGGACACATTATTATGACTATAGTTCGTTTTCCTGTTTGCAGTCGATTGTAAATTGACAAATTTGTTTCGATGATATTGCAGCAATATATATAATTGCTCATGAAGACTTGGCATTAACATGATGCAGTCATAGTCGTTTCATATAGTCGCAATAATTAAGTACCAACAAATCAGCTGCTAAGGGGTAAAACTTTCCGCCAGGTGAAAGTATAATAAGGCTATGGATATTGAATAAATGCCATGATAACTTTAGTCAATGCCTTAATGTGGAGGCACTCCAGTGAGGAGAGAATTATTGCCTTTAAAGGAGAACTTGTTCATAAAGGGCTCAGCATAAATCACATTACGAGGTTATGATGTAATTCACATCAAATACAGAATTCAACTCCAATATCAATTTCACTATTGTGCAACATATTAACCCCATTGGTTGATTAAGGGGCCCACCTCGTTTTTTATATATATATATATTTTTATCTCTCCCACTCTCTCTGGTTTGTATCCATTCGGCCCCATTCAGCCTACTGTTTTAAGACGTATATCCCCATCCAGGTGTCGATTTTGTTCATGGCAAGCGGTAGCGAGCCAGCATATATGTTTCAATTTTGTTGACAGCAGGCTAAATTTGTAATTTTTTTAAAATAAAAATGTCTCCGGCGAAGCCGGATTTCTTCAAACAATGCTGGCTCGCTATCGCTCGCCAGGAAGAAATCGACACCTGGATTGGGATAAACGTCTTAAAACAGTAGGCTGAATGGGGCCGAATGGATACAAACCAGAGAAAGAGAGAAAAAAAGAGAAAACAAGCAGGTGACCCCCTTTAATGTGTCCAGTTATTATATGATTCATTATTACTGCTTCACTTTGGCCTCTCAACAAACCCGTACAGGATAACTACTGTATCATATATTATTATTATGATTGAATACTGTTGACGATATGTATGTCTTCAACACTCCCACCACTAGTAATACTGTTGACGATATGTATGTCTTCAACACTCTCACCACTAGTAATACTGTTGACGATATGTATGTCTTCAACACTCCCACCACTAGTAATACTGTTGACGATATGTATGTCTTCAACACTCCCACCACTAGTAATACTGTTGACGATATGTATGTCTTCAACACTCCCACCACTAGTAATACTGTTGACGATATGTATGTCTTCAACACTCTCACCACTAGTAATACTGTTGACGATATGTATGTCTTCAACACTCCCACCACTAGTAATACTGTTGACGATATGTATGTCTTCAACACTCCCACCACTAGTAATACTGTTGACGATATGTATGTCTTCAACACTCCCACCACTAGTAATACTGTTGACGATATGTATGTCTTCAACACTCCCACCACTAGTAATACTGTTGACGATATGTATGTCTTCAACACTCCCACCACTAGTAATACTGTTGACGATATGTATGTCTTCAACACTCCCACCACTAGTAATACTGTTGACGATATGTATGTCTTCAACACTCCCACCACTAGTAATACTGTTGACGATATGTATGTCTTCAACACTCCCACCACTAGTAATACTGTTGACGATATGTATGTCTTCAACACTCCCACCACTAGTAATACTGTTGACGATATGTATGTCTTCAACACTCCCACCACTAGTAATACTGTTGACGATATGTATGTCTTCAACACTCCCACCACTAGTAATACTGTTGACGATATGTATGTCTTCAACACTCCCACCACTAGTAATACTGTTGACGATATGTATGTCTTCAACACTCCCACCACTAGTAATACTGACGATATGTATGTCTTCACTATCAACACTCCCACCACTAGTAATACTGTTGACGATATGTATGTCTTCAACACTCCCACCACTAGTAATACTGTTGACGATATGTATGTCTTCAACACTCCCACCACTAGTAATACTGTTGACGATATGTATGTCTTCAACACTCCCACCACTAGTAATACTGTTGACGATATGTATGTCTTCAACACTCCCACCACTAGTAATACTGTTGACGATATGTATGTCTTCAACACTCCCACCACTAGTAATACTGTTGACGATATGTATGTCTTCAACACTCCCACCACTAGTAATACTGTTGACGATATGTATGTCTTCAACACTCCCACCACTAGTAATACTGTTGACGATATGTATGTCTTCAACACTCCCACCACTAGTAATACTGTTGACGATATGTATGTCTTCAACACTCCCACCACTAGTAATACTGTTGACGATATGTATGTCTTCAACACTCCCACCACTAGTAATACTGTTGACGATATGTATGTCTTCAACACTCCCACCACTAGTAATACTGTTGACGATATGTATGTCTTCAACACTCCCACCACTAGTAATACTGTTGACGATATGTATGTCTTCAACACTCCCACCACTAGTAATACTGTTGACGATATGTATGTCTTCAACACTCCCACCACTAGTAATACTGTTGACGATATGTATGTCTTCAACACTCCCACCACTAGTAATACTGTTGACGATATGTATGTCTTCAACACTCCCACCACTAGTAATACTGTTGACGATATGTATGTCTTCAACACTCCCACCACTAGTAATACTGTTGACGATATGTATGTCTTCAACACTCCCACCACTAGTAATACTGTTGACGATATGTATGTCTTCAACACTCCCACCACTAGTAATACTGTTGACGATATGTATGTCTTCAACACTCCCACCACTAGTAATACTGTTGACGATATGTATGTCTTCAACACTCCCACCACTAGTAATACTGTTGACGATATGTATGTCTTCAACACTCCCACCACTAGTAATACTGTTGACGATATGTATGTCTTCAACACTCCCACCACTAGTAATACTGTTGACGATATGTATGTCTTCAACACTCCCACCACTAGTAATACTGTTGACGATATGTATGTCTTCAACACTCCCACCACTAGTAATACTGTTGACGATATGTATGTCTTCAACACTCCACCACTAGTAATACTGTTGACGATATGTATGTCTTCAACACTCCCACCACTAGTAATACTGTTGACGATATGTATGTCTTCAACACTCCCACCACTAGTAATACTGTTGACGATATGTATGTCTTCAACACTCCCACCACTAGTAATACTGTTGACGATATGTATGTCTTCAACACTCCCACCACTAGTAATACTGTTGACGATATGTATGTCTTCAACACTCCCACCACTAGTAATACTGTTGACGATATGTATGTCTTCAACACTCCCACCACTAGTAATACTGTTGACGATATGTATGTCTTCAACACTCCCACCACTAGTAATACTGTTGACGATATGTATGTCTTCAACACTCCCACCACTAGTACTGTTACACTCCCACCACTAGTAATACTGTTGACGATATGTATGTCTTCAACACTCCCACCACTAGTAATACTGTTGACGATATGTATGTCTTCAACACTCCCACCACTAGTAATACTGTTGACGATATGTATGTCTTCAACACTCCCACCACTAGTAATACTGTTGACGATATGTATGTCTTCAACACTCCCACCACTAGTAATACTGTTGACGATATTATGTCTTCAACACTCCCACCACTAGTAATACTGTTGACGATATGTATGTCTTCAACACTCCCACCACTAGTAATACTGTTGACGATATGTATGTCTTCAACACTCCCACCACTAGTAATTGTTTAATGACCATGCTTTGTCGTCATTCATAAACGGCTATAATACAATGTTTGTATATTCTTGAGAAGAAGTATAATATCAATAACGTTATTCTTTTCACCACAGAGATAATTTCATGTCTTCCACTCAGTAACGCTTTATTTATCATCGCTTATCAGTAAGGTGTCTCTTGGGAAATTACGTTACCAAAGAGAAAGCACAAATTGTTGATATGAGGCTAATTTAATCAAATGTAATACTTTCTTTACTTAATGTTGATAGTTTATCTATAAATCAGGTGCTTACAAGCAATATGTAAATTAATTATACAAAGATTTACATAGAACACCTACTAAAGCCAAGATTTTTTCGTTTAAGTCCGGCGCATTATTTTTATTATTTCAGTTCAGGTTCTTGGTTCTGTTATTAGACGACATACTTGTATCTGCACTTTATAATATATGTTTGTTTATCCTGCCTTTTTCCATTCCTGGTCCAAGCTTCTGAATGTATAACATAATTGGGCAGGCTGTTCCACGCATCAACTACTCTATACTTAAACGATCATTTCCTAATGTCTTACCGAGGTCTCACTTTCTTGATTCTCTGTCTATCCCCTCTTGTCCTTGTTTCTTCAATTATCTGATACATAATCTTAGCATACTTCCGTGTCGTATTTTTCATGAATTATCATAAATGTCTCAATCATATCTCCCCTGGTTCTCCTATATCTCAGTGAAGGAAGATCTAGTTTGATCAGTCTTTCCGGATATGACAGACCTTTCAAGGAGGGCACCATTCTCGTAGCTCTCCTCTGCACATTTTCCATGCATTATTATCCCTGATTTTGAGATGCCAAATTTGATTTTCCAATTATAGTAGTGGTTGTATCTCATTTAACCGTCTCTGGGGTTCCCATTATTCCTTTCTAAATTAAATTAAATTATCTAATGATAGCCTTAATGAAAGAAAGAAGCGCGTAGTGTTGTGTAGGCTTTACAACGGTGATCTTGGTATTAATACAGCAGTTTTGGCGAGGAGAACTTAAGGGTAGAACGGTTAAGGTTTACAGTCCTTTTCATTTCAATGTCTCTCTTTAAATTTCATCTTGGTTATAGTCAGTCAGTCAGTAGCCAAACCCTTTTTCCCTTAAAGGGGTAAAGATGATCAGCCAGAACTGGGTCCTTTGCAGGAAAACGGCCCACCTCCGAAGCATTCTGATCCATCAGTGGGAGTTCATTCTGGAGGTGGAACTCCCAGGTCCAACCTCCAGGGGCTATCTGCGCCACACAAATGAAAGGCGATGGGGTAGCCAAATCCCTACGCCCCTTTATACATTTCCCGAAATATCCTGCAAGGCCGTTATATTCCAACTATCTATGTTGTATGACTATTGGATGGACAGTTGGAGTGTGGGGAGAGAGCCTTCTTCTATGCTATCCATGTCTTCCTAAATTTGGAGTTCTGCTATTTATACTAGAAGTAAGTCCTGATCACTTAGTTTGACCGCAAGATTAGTGTGATCAGTGTATTTACGTAAACTTATGTCAATCATCTCTCTCTCTCTCTCTTACACACATACACACACGAACACAAAGTGAAGGTGTGGCCACAACACTAATGATAATAATGAGATGTAAACAGAGGGTGGTGGTGTGCTAACGTGTAAATGATCATTAACGGCAGTAATGAAGAGGTTGATAACACAAAGCCTGTCTTACTTGGTCTTTCTTTATTAATATACTGTGTATGAAATACTGTTTATTATAAATAGTCTGGAACTTCCCTTTTTGTTTATGTATGTTGATGTGTCCTATGTGTGTGTGTGTGTATGTGTATGTGTGTGTGCGTGTGTGTGTCATAAGCTCGAATACAACGTAAGTGCAATCTTATTAATTTCAGTGTTCAAGAACCCACTTATTCTTATAACTTTGACTACTGTTAGACGACATTATTAAGATTGGGATGGATCTGTGGGAGATAGAGGGTTAAGTGAACATTTGTGTATCCCTCTGATTGTTCTAGGTCATTCCTATTCTGGCACAATATCGTCTAGTGATTGCCAGATTAACTGTTTACACGCATCATAATCCTCAAGGGGTTAAGTTAATATTAAACTGATTATCTTTAAACATTGTCAGCACCAGGCGGGATTGATTGTTTTCACTCGGAGGTGGAGTAGATGATGTTGACTGAGATAAACCTCTCTGATTTAAATCTTTGACGTGATAAATATATATTTAGGATAACATAATTATCTTAGCTGTATTTGTGCCTTCCGTCTCCTTTAATCCACCACAAGATAATTTAGAGTAACTCTCTATCATAAAGAGAATGAATGGATGATTTTTTTTAAATGTTGTGATATCCATTATTTTTTTGTATTCAGAATTTATGCCACCGTCACTCTCCATAAGAAACTGAAAGTACTAGCTGACCAGCAACTAGCTTCACGTTGCACGAATACAAATGATAAAATATAGTGAGTCGGGGTACTATTTATCGTTATCTTATATAATTTGGTAATCGCGCCGTGGAAGAGTATAACTATAGTCTGTTTTATTTGAGCTGAGGGTAAATTGAATCCCCTAGCAATTGATTTGCCGATAACAATGGCAAATTATGAATCTACTATGTGTCTGCGACGTATTAATGCCAAATTTACATTATAAATGACATATTTCGCCACAAAATCTACGCAATAGCTGAGTAACGAAGATAGTACCATAG
Source organism: Paralithodes platypus (assembly GCA_032716605.1). Lineage (NCBI taxonomy): Eukaryota > Metazoa > Arthropoda > Malacostraca > Decapoda > Lithodidae > Paralithodes > Paralithodes platypus. The sequence goes on along the minus strand of CM064567.1, from coordinate 42,725,344 downwards.
CAATTTAACATCAATTGGAAAAAAATAGACTACAGTGATGTACAGTTAATAATTTCGGGGCTGATGTATGATTTGTGATTCCATTAGGTAATGCTTGCATTTTGAGGATAACTATTTGTTCCGGGTTTGGTTACTGACTTGTATGTTCTTCTATTGTACAACTCTCTAGACATTGCCTCAAATATTTTGAATCGATGCCTGGTTCTATACAAAATAATTATTTACTTTCGTTTACTACACATGCAGCTATAGTTGAAATTGCTGGGGTAAAATCCAAACTGTGGTTCAAATTTCACTGATCAGTTCTAGTTGGGCGATGAAACCATTTGAGACATTTCCTTTAAACACACGCATTAACCAGTGTTGGTTATACTGGTACACCAACTACGTGTACAGGCAACTAACTGTACATCGTCTAAGTCATTTTGATGTTTCATTAAAACGCATGTGTTTCAATCAGTATAACCCATGTTATTCGGAGTTTGAAGTTTACCATTAATGTGCAGGGGGGCGAGTGCGTTGGTGCGTTTGTCGTGATGGGGTAGATGGGGGGGGGAGGTTTGGAAGTGGATAGGTAGGAGCTAGAACAGTGGTAGAAGCTAGAACAGTGGTACAGTGATGGTAACTAGAACAGTGGTAGTAACTAGAACAGTGGTAGTAACTAGAACAGTGGTAGATATAGAACAGTGGTAGGAGCTAGAACAGTGGTAGAAGCTAGAACAGTGGTACAGTGATGGTAACTAGAACAGTGATAGTAACTAGAACAGTGGTAGTAACTAGAACAGTGGTAGATATAGAACAGTGGTAGGAGCTAGAACAGTGGTAGTAACTAGAACAGTGGTAGTAACTAGAACAGTGATAGTAACTAGAACAGTGGTAGATATAGAACAGTGGTAGGAGCTAGAACAGTGGTAGTAACTAGAACAGTGGTAGATATAGAACAGTGGTAGGAGCTAGAACAGTGGTAGGAGCTAGAACAGTGATAGTAACTAGAACAGTGGTAGTAACTAGAACAGTGGTAGTAACTAGAACAGTGGTAGGAACTATAACAGTGGTAGTAACTAGAACAGTGGTAGGAACTAGAACAGTGGTAGGAACTAGAACAGTGGTAGTAACTAGAACAGTGGTAGTAACTAGAACAGTGGTAGTAACTAGAACAGTGGTAGGAACTAGAACAGTGGTAGGAACTAGAACAGTGGTAGTAACTAGAACAGTGGTAGTAACTAGAACAGTGGCAGTAACTAGAACAGTGGTAGGAACTAGAACAGTGGTAGTAACTAGAACAGTGGTAGTAACTAGAACAGTGGTAGTAACTAGAACAGTGGTATATATAGAACAGTGGTATATATAGAACAGTGGTAGGAGCTAGAACAGTGGTAGTAACTAGAACAGTGGTAGTAACTAGAACAGTGGTAGTAACTAGAACAGTGGTAGGAACTAGAACAGTGGTAGGAACTAGAGCAGTGGTAGTAACTAGAACAGTGGTAGTAACTAGAACAGTGGTAGGAACTAGAATAGTGGTAGTAACTAGAACAGTGGTAGTAACTAGAACAGTGGTAGTAACTAGAACAGTGGTAGGAACTAGAACAGTGGTAGGAACTAGAGCAGTGGTAGGAACTAGAACAGTGGTAGTAACTAGAACAGTGGTAGGAACTAGAACAGTGGTAAGAACTAGAACAGTGGTAGGAACTAGAATAGTGGTAGTAACTAGAACAGTGGTAGGAACTAGAACAGTGTACAAAGGAGTACAAAGGAAATCAAGCAACAACAGTTATAGTGACCCTTCTAGGCTGCTTGTCCTCCAAAACACTGAGGATCAAGTGTCCAAACAGTGGTTTAGAGTAGGTAAGGGAACATTGGAAAGGGAACTAATGTCCATGGCAGGATTAGGAAGTTAGTAGGGGACAGATGGGTTAGTAACTGAGGGGAGGATAAAGTAAAGTTATTCATTTACAAACGCAGTCAATCGCGTGTTTGATGCGAGATATTTGTCTAGGCGGAGTTTAAATGAATCAACGGTGCTGCAGTCTATAACGTCTCGGGGAAGCCCATTCCACAAGTTTACAACTCGATTGAAGAAGAAATTCTTAGATTCGTATGAGTTAAAAGATTTACCAATAATTTTGCAACCGTTTCCCCGCGTGTAATTAGATTGGTCGATAGTGAAGTATTTACTACACTTCATATTGTCGATGCCTTTGATGATTTTGAACACTTGAATTAAGTCACCTCTTAGTCTGCACTGGGTTAAAGAAAATAGATTTAATTCTCTAAGACACTCTTTGTATGGTTTGTTCTTTAGGCTAGGTATCATTTTGGTAACTCTACGTTGAAATCGTTCTAGCTTGTTTATATCTTTATGGTAATAAGGGCACCAGGATTGAACGCAGTATTCCAGAAGAGGGCGGACTAAGGAATTGTAAAGGGTTAGGATAACTTCTTTGGATTTATGCTCAAATGACCTGCCTATAAAGCCAATTATTTTGTTTGCCTTCTTAACAACTTCTGAACATTGTTGACTCGGTTTTAGGTTACTCAATATTGTTACTCCCAGATCGGTTTCTCTGTTTACATTCTTAAGCTGAGTGCCATTCATCGAATAGTTTGCTTTCTCATTTAGGTATCCGATATGTAGTACTTTACATTTATCCGCATTGAAACTCATTTTCCAAATTTGGGCCCAACATGACAGTTTATCTAGATTGTGTTGCATATCGTCAACTTGTTCTTTTGAGAGTACGCTATTTGCAATTTTTCTATCGTCAGCAAATTTTGAGATTGTACAGGTGAGACCCTCATCTATGTCATTGATGTAAATTAGAAAGAGAATTGGTCCTAGTACCGATCCCTGGGGTACCCCGCTACTTACATTGGTCTATTTAGATGCCTTACCGTTTATGATTACTCTTTGCTTTCTGTCGCTGAGCCAATTTTCTATCCATTTCAACACACCGTCTTGTATTCCATGCGTTTTTAGTTTTAGCAGTAAACGTTTGTGGGGAACTTTGTCAAAGGACTTTTGAAAATCAAGGTATATAATATCTACAGCTTTATTGTCATCGTAGAGGTTGAGGATATCATGGAAGAAGGCTAAGAGGTTTGTTAAACAGGAACGTTTTTTACGAAAGCCGTGTTGAGTATCTATAAGTATGTTATTTTCCTCTAAGTGATTTACGAGTCTGTCTCTTATGACTGTTTCTAGCATTTTACGTACAACTGAGGTTAAGCTAATTGGACGATAGTTACTGGGTAGGGATTTGCTGCCTTTTTTGAATATCGGTGTTACGTTGGCTAGCTTCCACTGATCAGGCATAGTTCCAGACTGCAAGGATTTATTGAATAGTAATGTCAGTGGTTTGGAGAGCTCATCCTTAGCTTCCTTTAGAACTCTATGCGAGATTGTATCAGAGGCGTTTTATTTACCATGAGTTTATCTAAACAGTTCAATACTTCTCTCTCTGTAATGGTGATATTGCTTAGAATATCTGAATTATCAATCTGAATCGGCGATGGTCTAGGGATATCACTGAGGTCTTTTGTTGTAAAGACTGAGGCAAAGAAGGTATTGAGGGCATTACTCATTTGTACTTCGTCTTTGGTGTATTCTCCATTTTCATCGACTAACGGTCCAACAGTTGAAGTAACTACTTTTTTCTTTCTGATATAACGATAGAATTCTTTCGGGTTTGTTTTACTTTGATTCACAATATGTAACTCTAGGGTCTTTTTACTTTGCTTAATTAACTTTTTGGATTTGTGTCGTAGCTCTACAAATTTCACCCATTCTTCGTCATTTTGTGAGGATTTAAATCTATCATTAGCAACATTTTTAGCAAGCAGACAGTTTGAAATATCTATATTCCACCATTTGGGCTTATTATTATGGCCTGGATGCCGTATTTATGATGGTATGCAGTCTTGCACTGCTTTTAGGTAAGTGGTTTCGAATAACTTCCAAGATGTATTTATGTCGTTATTGTTAATTAAAAAGCTCCAGTCAGTTTCTTTAAACATAGCTCTAAGTTTATGGAAGTTTGCTTTCTTGAAATTAGGGACTTTTTCGATGCTACTATTTGGTTCGTTACTAGTAAACTTTAAAGTGAAAGTTATCGTACGATGGTCGCTGTTACTGAATTCATCACCAACATTCAAATTCTCTATTAATTCTTCTTTTGTTGCAAGTACACTGTCAAGAACATTATTACCACGGGTCGGCATTCAAACAAATTGATAAAGCGAACTCTCTTGCAAGTTTATATACAAGTCATGTCCGGAGTGTGAAGTAAGAGTATCGCCCCACTTGGTCACAGGTAAATTAAAGTCGCCAAAAATTACGGTATCTTGTGAGTTACTTACATCTGCATTTGTTCGTAAATTTCTTGGTCAGTTTGCACTGATTGAGCTGGAGGTCTTTATATTACCGCAAGTATTATTTTGGTACCTTTATTATTCTTTATTAGCACAAAAGATGTGTCGACGTTCACAATTTGAGGTTTTGACAAGAGGGTAGGGTTAAGACTGTCTTTGATATAAAGTAAAACGCCACCTCCATTTCTATTTATTCGGCTTTTCTCAAACATTGCATAACCGGGAAGTGAATATTCTGCTAAAAAGTCTCTATCTTCTGTATTGAGCCAAGATTCTGTTATGCCAATCACATCATAATTTTCTGTATGCACTAGCTCCTCTAAATCTGAAAATTTATTGCTATGCTACGAGCGTTTGCATAGAAAACCTTAAAATTTGTTATTTTAGAACTCACGGAACGCTTTTTAATAATATTTGTGGTTCTTGTCGGATCTACATTTATGTTCATGGCTGTCCTCGGTCCTCGCTGTCTTCGGTCCTTATCGCTGGTGGGCCTCGGTTGCCTCTGTTTTTTGCTTGGCGTTAGATGATTTATGTCACTGCTTCTTTTTCTCGGATGGCGTTTTTTTGTCCATGGCAGCAGACTGCTACGTGTAGGAGACGACCCATGCGTGCTGAACCCACAGGGTTTAGATGAGTGCCATCCTTGCGGAACAGAGTAGGCTGGTTATAGAAATTATCCCAGAGGTTGATGAATTCAACTTGTTCCTTCAGACACAAATATTTAGTCGGCTATTTGTGCTGAAGGCCTTGTCGTAGAATTTGTCAGGTGCGTCGATCTTGGGGAGAATGCCTGAGATGATGATATTCCTTGACTAGTTTTTGTAGTGCTGGATCATCTTGCAATATTTCTCCATCAGCTCTTCGGATCTGGTGCGCATGACGTCATTTGAACCAGCATGGATGACAAAAAGGGTATTTTCGTTTGCATCCTTTGTGGTATTTTCGAAGGCTTCCACAATGTCGTTCAGTACAGCTCCTGGGATGCAAAATCTTTTTTGTCGATTTGGGAATCTGTCGCAGAACTCTTCGATCTGTCCTCGTAGGATGGAATCCCCAACCAGCCTGGTCTCTTCTGGTTCGTCTTCCATCTCTACCAAGATCTCAAATCTGTTTGACATTGTGACTGGTAGAAGAACCTTTTTCTGAGTTGGCCGTGCACTGGTGTAAATCCGGAAAACAGTGGTAGTAACTAGAACGGTGGTAGGAACTAGAACAGTGGAAGTAACAACAACAGTGGTAGTAACTAGAACAGTGGTAGTGACTAGAACAGTTGTATTAACTAGAACAGTGGAAGTAACTAGAACAGTGGTAGTAACTAGAACAGTGGTAGTAACTATAACAGTGGTAATAACTAGAACAGTGGTAATAACTAGAACTGGTAGGAACTAGAACAGTGGTAGTAACTAGAACAGTGGTAGCAACTAGAACAGTGCTAGGAACTAGAACAGTGGTGGCAACTAGAACAGTGGTAGGAACTAGAACAGTAGTAGGAACTAGAACAGTGGTAGGAACTAGAACAGTAGTAGGAACTAGAACAGTGGTAGTAACTAGAACAGTGGTAGTAACTAAAACAGTAGTAGTAACTAGAACAGTGGTAGTAACTAGAACAGTGGTAGTAACTAGAACAGTGGTAGTAACTAGAACAGTGGTAGTAACTAGAACAGTGGTAGTAACTAGAACAGTGGTAGTATATAACTAGAACAGTGGTAGTAACTAAAACAGTGGTAGTAACTATAACAGTGGTAGTAACTAAAACAGTAGTAGTAACTAGAACAGTGGTAGTAACTAGAACAGTGGTAGTAACTAGAACAGTGGTAGATATAGAACAGTGGTAGTAACTAGAACAGTGGTAGTAACTAGAACAGTGGTAGTAACTAAAACAGTAGTAGTAACTAGAACAGTGGTAGTAACTATAACAGTGGTAGTAACTAGAACAGTGGTAGTAACTAGAACAGTGGTAGTATATAACTAGAACAGTGGTAGTAACTAGAACAGTGGTAGAAAATAACTAGAACAGTGGTAGTAACTATAACAGTGGTAGGAATTGTGGTAGTAACTAGAACAGTGGTAGTAACTAGAACAGTGGTAGGAATTGTGGTAGTAACTAGAACTGTGGTAGTAACTAGAACAGTGGTAGTAACTAGAACTGTGGTAGTAACTAGAACAGTGGTAGTAACTAGAACTGTGGTAGTAACTAGAACAGTGGTAGTAACTAGAACAGTGGTAGTAACTAGAACTGTGGTAGTAACTAGAACAGTGATAGGAGCTAGACCAGTGGTAGGAACTAGAACAGTGGTAGTAACTATAACAGTGGTAGTAACTAGAACAGTGGTAGTAACTAGAACAGTGGTAGTAACTAGAACAGTGGTAGTAACTAGAACTGTGGTAGTAACTAGAACAGTGATAGGAGCTAGAACAGTGGTAGGAACTAGAACACTGATAGGAACTAGAATTGGGGTAGTAACTAGAACAGTGGTAGGAACTAGAACAGTGGTAGGAACTAGAACAGTGGTAGGAACTAGAACAGTGGTAGGAACTAGAACAGTGGTAGTAACTAGAACAGTGGTAGGAACTAGAACAGTGGTAGGAGCTAGAACAGTGGTAGTAACTAGAACAGTGGTAGGAACTAGAACAGTGGTAGGAACATATCATAATCTTCGGTAATTGACCACTTGCGAGTTTCATTCTATAAGGAAGTTGGAGCTGTAGACAGCGATATTTAGCGGAATTACCAGCTAAACAACGGTTATAGTACATTTATACATACATATAGCCAAGTTCAGCATACTATTCATCCATCAGAAACCTACATAATTATTGTATTTGTGTTTAATGTCGATGTTTACAGGGCGAACTTCCTTATAGCTTGAAACTCGCAAGTGGTTAATTGACTACCAATATATTATGCTTGATTTTATTTACCTTATTATTCCTTGTTTGCAGTTTAAGAGAACCTCGTCGTGATTTGTTAAGGGTGAATTATACTGGTTTACCTTCTCCCTCATGTTTAGACCTTTTAGTTTATATAGTTTAAGATGTTAGGCCAATTAGTTTGGCGATTGTAAAAAAAATCGACCCATTTCTGTGTAAAATGTAATACCTTTTGTGCCATTTAAGTGTCAAATTTTTCCTGGCGAGCGATAGCGATCCTGTAATTTTAAGAGTAACCGGCCTTTGGCCGGCACATTTTTCTACCGAAAAATGTACAAATTTATCTTGAAGGGGGGTCTAGGTTTTTTTTTTAAGCTTGATGGAGGCCTAGCGAGGAAACTAAACAAATATATGAGTAAAAAAGTAAATAGATAAACCAATATTGACAACCCCCTCTTAAAGTGGTGTGAGCGGGCAAGGGAGTGTGGTGGTGCTGGTCTGGTATTTTGTTGTTGTTGTTGTTGGTGGTGGTGTTGTTCTTGTTAATTATGGAACTTTAGTCTCATTATGCGGAGACCAGGTTAAGCTGTGGCCGGTTTGTGGAGAGAGAGAGAGAGAGAGAGAGAGTGTGAGAGTGAGAGAGAGAGAGAGAGGGGATACAAAATACGACTATGAGAGGGGAAACGAGTGTCATGGTAACAATTATACAGGCACAAACCGATAAGAAATTAAAAATGAATATATGCTGCAAAAAAACAATATTAGGACAAGGAAGAAATGGAGGACATTTACAGTTAGACACACGCAGAAAAATCTCTGAGAAAAAGGGACAAAAAGGAATACAAAAAAGGAGCCGATTATATAATTTAAGAAAACAAAGCAAGTGGATACGGGAGAGGTAGGGAACGCTATAGAGCAGTAGAAATAGAAGGAATATCTATATGTAAGAGAACAAGACAGATGGGATACGCCATGATGAGACGATGTTATGCAACTTAGGAAGGTTCTCTTGGAATATAAGGGTCAAAAGCCAAATTGAATATGCTTTTGACTAACACAGATTCTTCCTAAGTAGCCTTAATAATCCACTAAAATGCGTCATAGACCTCAAGGGATTAAAACAAAACTAATACTAGGCTTTTGAATGTACAGAATTAACAGTATATCAGTTAAGGGGGATAGGTGTGGTCGATTATTTCATATACATAATATTTGTTAGTTTCCTCCCTAGACCTCCATCAAACTTTAAAAACATATCTATTTGATCCCGCTTCTAGATTAATTTGTACATTTTTTGGTAGAAAAATTTCCCCGCCGAAGGCCGATTCTACCAAAATTACAGGCTCACTATCGTTCGCCAGGAAAACAAGTCGACACCTAAATAGCACGAAAGGTCATAATATTGACAACAAAAATTAGGCGAAAGGTCTTAAAATCGACAAACTAATGGGGTAAACATCTTAAAACCGGAACACTAATGGGGCTAAACATGAGGGAGAAGGTGGTGTAGAAAAACAACCCATATCTTCTTAATGATGTATTCCATTTGTACTAGAGTGACAGGGCAGAGTGAAGAACAATGTTGAAATGAAAAAGGAAACAGAAAAGTATAAGGTGACGGATTGTCCATCTATAACAATAAGGTATTGTGGCTAAATATTGTTACACATTTAATGATTTTTAAACAAGTATATTTATTTATATATAGTCAAAGGTATACATATACAGTATATGATCACACAATATCAGCTTGGTATTTCTAACATTAGGGCGCCAAATCAAACTTATTGATATTTCTTTAACCCATCCCTGTATGACTAACATTTCTGTTCAGGATATGTATAAACAAAGAAAACAAATCTATATAGTTCCATTCCCCTGTATTGAAAGCATTGATATGCAGTACCTTTATCCTAAACACATATATATGGGGAATTTGCTATGGCTGATACCTATGTGCCTTTCAATATTCAGTTCGGTATCTCAAAAACGGATTACAAAAAAAAACGTCGTATCCACAGCTGATATCGTGGTCGCTAAGCAGAAGACAAACAAAACACTCGTTAGTCTCTTAAATGCTTGTTTAGATAAATCCTAGATAAACATATGTTTGCTCGTTTTTACGTCAGCAACCTTTCCTTCGGTAATCACCGCAACGCTACAGGCAAAGATATTGTTGAAGAGGTGTATAGTTGTCTATGTACAGTATGTGCGTGTGTGTGTGTGTGTGTGTGTGTGTGTGTGTAGTTAGTGAGCGTATATGTTGTGTGTGTTTCTGTTATATTTGCATTGTTGTTGTTTTATATGTATCTTTCATTTCAGGCCCTAATGTTTAAGGGAACATTGTGGTTGAAGGCCATATAGATACAAATACAGTTATGTATCATACATTATATAAATTATAGCTATAGATTATCATAAGGAAATTTAGGACAACAGATACATTGTGAACACTATAGCGAACTTGATAGAACCATACACACACACAAACATGTATACAGTATAAATGTATATATACTGTACATATATATATATATATATATATATATATATATATATATATATATATATATATATATATATATATATATATATATATGAATATTAAATATCAAAGCGCCATAATTATAATGTCATAGAACGCAAACAAATAAAACAGAAAATGGATGAACAACTAAATATATATGCTGCATACTTGGGTACCGATGAGGAAGAAGTTCAGCATAATGCAAGGTCGATATGTAGAAATGGACAGATAAAGGAGAGACAAATTGTGTGGGTATGTATGCGTACAAATGGACACTGGCGTTATTATATGAAATTAGCATAACAAGTGAAAACATAATCGAGGATTGTAAGATGAGAGATGATGTAGTTACACAATTTATGATATGGATAATATGACGATTTTGGGACCTGTAAGGAACAATTGAAGGGTAGCAGTTTATGTAATGATGTACTGTAGAAAATCACAATGGTAAGTTATTTTGGAGTGTTTGCTTTTGGCGTAATGCTCACATCTTCAGGAAATACACATACTACGACACCTACTGTGTTTTCCCTGTTCTTGCTCTGTCTTGAGTCGGCTACCCCCAAAATGGAGATTGGGCCTGAGCATATAGATAGATAGATAGATAGATAGACGACACCTACACCCAAAAGAGTAGCATCCAACATAATAACATTGTGAAGCCAGTACAGAATAAGAGGGTACGCCAAACCATTCTTCTGCAACCCAAAAGGCAGCCCCACATTCTTTCATAGCATACCTGCCTAGTTCTGCCCTCAATCCAATCCTTGCTGACGGTACACCGCACCTGTACCTCATCTGTCACCTGCACAGCTACCTATATCAGAGCTAGCCAGCCCAAGGTCAAAGGGATATAACTCCTCCTTTCCACACTCAGATGAAAGTGACCCTCTAACCTCCAAAGTCGTGCAAGAAGAGCAAAAAAGAACTAATCTCTCAGTACCTCATTGACGCTTTACTATGTCGACTACCTGGGGCGTCACAAGACCAATTGGGTGCCTTATGAGCCCAACACTAACCTGAAGCTTTACAATCCAAACCTTTTGGTGCTTTACAAGGCAGAGAAGGAACCAGCACTTTACAAGGCTGACCTGATGCTTAACATGGTCTTCCTCTTCAAACTGGTGCTTTACAAGACTAACAAGATAAGAACTATAGATGACCATAGTTAGCAGTCACCTGTGTCAAGTAGAGAGAGACGTAACCATAATTATCTTACCTGTCACACCTGGGAGACACATTGCTGTCTAGTTAAACATTTACCATAATATTTGTTATTCCCTGTTTTAGGATTTCTTCCAATGTCAAAGCTTATTGCAATCCACACGCTACCCCCTTTGCCATTTTTGCCTAGGCTATTGATACATTTCATTCCTGTAGGTGACTCCCCCATGATGATCAAGATATTCTGTTTTAGTTAACCCTCTCACTCTCTGGGCATTACTTATGGATATCTTTATCAGGAATTTTAGCCTTAACCGTACTTTACTATGCATCAGAAGATAAAGGGAAGGCAACGCTAACATATTTATGAAAGTAAATCCATAAAACGTCTAATGATTATCGTGAAAAATTGAATCTTAGCAATGTTTCTGAAATATAATAATGATCTTCCGCACTTGAACTTAAGATATTTTGGAACTCATTAAACCATTAAATGTTTATGTAATATGAAGTCACAAGTTTTTTCCCTCTCTTTTTGATAGTTCATTTGTATTGGGTTTTGTATATATTTTCTAATATAACCGTTTTTTGCTCGATTTTAGACCACATCAATTACTTATTATAAACCTCTCTATGCATACATATAACGATGAAAGGCTATTCTACAATAAACAGGTAGACTCAATATCAAAACCTCGAATTATCTTGGTGAAAATGCATGCCAAAATTAGAATATGATCCATGCATAATTAAACGGACACTATCAAGGACATTTTCAGTGTCAACATAGGCTTTGTAGGAGTGCACTAAATATTTGTTGTTCTGCACTTTCCATTGGCATGATCAAAATTTAGGTCCCATAAATATTATATTTTATATAAATATTTTCATCCCCGACATGCAAAGATTCATTACGAACAAATTCCCTTCATTGTATGCGCGCATTGAACCTATCTGGTAAACTATGCAGCTATGATATATAGTTCCAGACTTACGGCAGTATATTAGGAAGCTTTGAAAACAAGAACCAAGTCTTTACCCCTAAAATTATATTTCATAGGAATATTTTTGTATCTGTATATACCAGTGACCGTTAGCACTACTTTACAAATACGATAGCTTACCGTAGATCGTACCTGGGACAATATTTTGTTGACCATATTATAGGTTTGAGTCCCGGAGGGAAGAATGAAAACTTAACATTTAGTAGTGGCCCCAAAATCATTGACGATATGCCTATTAGTATAATAGTCCCCTTTCAAGCACCCGCGGTCAGCTTGTTTGAAACACCCGCCGCAGGGGAAAGAGTACTACATCATAAGTGTAACGCTAATTCTCTTATGGCATCGTCTTCATGATTGGGTACTCACTACGAAAAACCTTTGTAAAAAATAAAAAATAAAATGTAACCTAAAATTTGTTATATTAAGGCTTTCCAGCTCGTGAAAGTCTTTTGTGGATTCTACCCGAGATGCTGAACCAAGCGACGCCATTCTCTCTTCAATGATATATCAAGATTAAACTCAAGACATCAACGATTGGGAAGGGGATAGAAGGGAGGGCCCTACATCGTCAATGATTTCGGGGCCACAACTAAATATTAGGTTTTCATTCTTCCCTCCGGGACTCAAACCTATAATTTATTAGTGGCCCCTCCATCATTGACGATATGCCTGATATCTCAAGTCTGGAGGGGGACATTTGTGACAATATAAAAACCACTAACAAACTACCATAGGTAGAGAAAATGAAATATATATAACAAACTTAAGTCTTTATTGTTTACATACAATAATATAGAACAAATGGAAAGAAAGCAGTGCGTTACTTCGAACAAGAGCAACTTAAATTAATAGTAACCATACAGGTACATCTGTTAAAGAATATCACATTGAGATTCGATAACATTAAAAAAAAAAAAAAAAATCCAAGAACATTCTTTAATTCTTGTCCAACATTTTAAGGACATAAGATATAATCAAATTATTTATTTGTGCCATTAATAATAATTTGTACATACCATATACTTTGTACAATTTATACTTAATATCCTATAGTTGCAACTATGATAGATATCTTATAAACTAAAAAATAAAATTTTGAGCTGTATAACCAGCTCGATTTATCAAGTATCACAGCTTGTGAACTTATCACATAGTCCGGCGGAGGGTCTAGGGGTCCTGAACACTCCAGCAACCACCCCTCCTTTTCACCATTAAGAATTAAACTTAACTTTAGTAGCACATAGACCAACTAGACCCTCTGGCGTAAGGCCACGCAGGTAAATTTTGGTTTATCCAAAGCAACATGCTGGTATCGCGTCATGAAAGTATGATTGGACGCCCACAACTTAGTGTTAGCTATGTCATCAATTGAGAAATTTTGCAAAAATCGTAAAGAGACTGCCCATTTTCTGATCTCGTGGGCCCTTCCCACTACACCAGGATTACTTTCACGAATTACATCTACGAGCAAGGAAGTCAATTTTCTTCTTGTGACGCGATTACCTGTACTATTGACCCATAAGGCTCCCTGCTGTTGGGGCTGAGAAACCCTCATAAACTATATTAAAGCTTGAACAGGGCATAAGACATGGTGTGTAGTCCCGCATTTCAGTGCCGGGACCGTAAACTCAGAAAGCATATGATCACCATGTTCGTTTTTGGCAACGAACGTGCGAGATGGAGCAATTTGTAAATTCTCATTGAGTCTCCCAAACCTGAGGCAATTAGGTTCGTTGCTCATCGCCGCCAGCTCAGACACCCTGTTACCTGTGGCCAAAGCCATAAGGAACACAGCCTTCTTTAATAATGAGCCAAAATCCGGCGCATGATTATACTTGCGCGAATGAAGCAAAGACAAAGCCTTGTCAAGTGACCAGGTAGGCATGAGCTGATGGGGTGGCGGGTGAAGCTTGAAACATGCCCTCATGAGCCCTTTCTCCTCCGCCTGCAGTATCGATAGACCTGTTAGGTCATAAAAAGGGGTTCTAATAGCAGACAGATGATTCTTCAGTGTAACTACAGAAAGCCGTTTTTGTTCAAACAAATTGGTCCAAGTACTTGAAAACCAAAGCTACTGATGCATCAGTTTGCGCCGTTTCTACTATCCAGGTTGGGAATGACTTCCAATGCGATTGATATTGTCTCCTGGTAGACATAGTATACTGATTAAGGAATTTATTAGTAACACTCTCTCCATACGGAGTCAACCATTTGGCATTCTGAATGTCCAAAACGCAAAGTCAGCGAGGTCTCTAGGTTGCCAATTGTCTCCAAGTTGAAGTACGAGATCGGGAGCGACACCGGGTTCTCGCACCACATTTTCAACTGGTGGTACCACACTTGAGCCGGCCATAGAGGTGCGATCATCGAGACTAAGCCCTGGTAACCCCGTAGTTTGTGAACTACCTGACACATGAGTGAAGCGTCGGGAGGAGGAAAATGATAGATGGAATTCCACTTGTTCCAGTCCTCCAACAATGAGTCTGGCACCCCCGCCGAAGTCATTCCTCGGCGGGTAAGGTAGAGAGGAAGCCTGTGGTTCTCCTCGGACGCAGATAGACCCACTTGTGGATGGTATGGCTCTGCAATCATCTTAATGAAGATGTTTTGCTTGATTGCCCATTCTACTTTGGTGCTCTGTCGCCGGGACAGAGCGTCCGCCCAGACGTTAGCTACATCTGGGAGGTATGATGCATGGAGATGAATGTTCAGCTCTTCGGCCAGAACAAAGATCTCTCCTGACAAGTCTAGCAATTTTCGAGACCTCGTTTACCCTTGCTTTTGAATGCAGTGCACCGCATTCAAAGTGTCCATTCGAAAAGCTACTGATTTCCCCCGCAAGGAGGAGCCGTGAGTTTGAAGGAAAATCAAAGGGACTAAGGGACTCTTGCTCGTTGATATGAAAATTCTCGGTTTGGGACCAAAGACCTGACCCTGATAGTCTAGGCTCGACTGATAACCCCAGCCTATTGTCCCTGAGGCATCTATGTCTACCCATACCGTAGGTGGGGGAGAAGTCCACCTCATTATTGAGTGCAATATTTCTCTCCTCGCCCAGACCGACAGTAAGTTGTGAATTAATGGAGGAATTTTCAACAATTTTCCCACCGCCAATAGCGGGAAATATTTGTTTCCTTCCAAGATTAATCTCTTTACTTTCAACCGGCCAAACTTTACAGTTAGTTGAATCCAGTTGAGAGAGCCGACCAGGGATTCCCAAGTCCTTCTCGTGGTGTTCAGGACTGTGGAGAAACGCAAACAATTTCTTTCGAAATCTGTTGCGGTTGTCCACACTCTGACTGAGAATAAGATTGGCTGTGTCCCAGACCAGTCCTATCCACTGAATTACCAGTGTGGGAACAAGATGTGACGTTGCCAAGTTGACCTTGAACCCTAGGGATTGTACATGATTTATAATGTGATTGACATGGATTTTGCATAAACTCTCTGACTCCGCCACTACCAGCCAGTCGTCTAGGTACCACAACACCTTGATTCCCTGATTTAACATTGGCATGAGGGCCTGCCGGACTAATTTTGTGAATATTCTCGGTGAAAGGTTCAACCCGAATGGCATTCTCTGAAAGACATCAATCTCTTGCCTGATCCTCAAGGCGAGGAATTTTTGGAACCTCTTGTTTACTGGGACAAGCCAATACGCGTCTCTCAGGTCTAACGAGCACATCCAACTTTGCGGAGGAAGTGTTAGCCTGATGTGATTCACAGTGAGCATCCTGAAGGGTGTATTGTGAATGTGAGTGTTCAAACAAGATAGGTCTACGGCTGGTCTCATCTGAACATTGTCCCTCTTTGGTACAAGAAAAAGTCTGGACGTGAAAACAGGGCACACCACCTCTAAAGAAACATGTTTGAATTCTGGAGTTTGACGTAAACGAGGTTGCCGGAGCCACCGCCAAGAGATGCCCTTGCGTACCACTGTTCTTGCCCTGGTTCGCCGGGGCCAGGCCCGGTGACACGTCCGAAATTACTCAGTTATCTGACTGGGTCTGTCCGGTGGCACTACCCTCGGATCCAACTAGCCTTCGATAGGCCCCGGGAGAGAGAGAGTTTGAATAACTAGTTTTTTGCTGGTGGTGGGGTAGGGTTAGACGGCTGACTGCTTTTGGCAGATGCCGATCCCTGACCTGACTTGTGTTTTGATTTATTCTTATTATGCCACTTACCTGATTGTCTTCCCTGTTTCGGCTTGTGCAGAGTACTTCCTTGAGCCGGGGGAGCCATGGGGCCCTGAAAGGGCTTAGAACCACTAGGTTGTGACTTACCTCCACTCTTAGGCTTGGAGTATGGTTTCTTAAAGTGCGCTTTCCTAGCCTGGGAAGTATTCGGCTGCAAGCTGTCAACCATATTATACACTGCCTTCCACGTCCCAGGGTTGAGCAGAGAGGCAGTTAACACAGGTGAAAGGGTTACCCGGCGACTAATGTCGTCAGGTAACTTCCTAACCATATACACTTTCAAGTCCTGACGTGCATGAACAGCCTCCAACAAGGCTATTCGGATGTCACCCAAGGACTGGATGGAATTCTGTAATAGCAGCCGCCGGGATAAATCGGTGGCCTTCCTCACATCCTGATCAGAAATAGCGGCTATGGTCCTCGTGAGGGACTGGGCTATTTGGCGACTTAGGATAAACTGTCAAAAATAGTCTAAAAGCTTTATTCCTCAATCTAAAGTCTCTGTCTAGATGTGCCGAAGGTGGGGTAGAAAAGGGTTCATGCAAGTCATAAAGAGACAATTTAGGGGCAGAAAGGAATTCAAATAGAGCAAGAGGAACCCCTCCGGCTTGATTTATAGGCATTGAGAACCAAATGTGGTTGTCCTGAGGTATTTGATAGAAGGATTTTGATGTTATCGTAGCTGCAAACTGTTGCGCCTCAGCCTCCCAGTCAACCCACGGGCCTAAACCTACCTGCTCCACCTGTGGGACTGGATTGTGAGACTGATCTAAAACCAGAGTTGTATCCAACTCCGGCTTTAGCGTATTGAGCGATTTGATATCGTTCACGCCGTCAGACTTTTCCCAATCCGCAAAGAGTTGTGCAGAGGAGGCAGGAGGTAATGCCGGAGTAGATGAATACACAAAAAAATAATGCGAATAAACATTAGGTATAGCTTTAATAGTAACATCCAATAAATTACCGTGTTTATCTTTGGCCCTCAACTTCTTACTTTTACTCAACTCAATTACCCACTCACTAGGAACTGGTTTCTCCCCCGAAATATTTGTTTGTGAAATGTTCGGGTTTTTTGCCATGACTTGAATCCACGAGCAGTCGGGACCATACAAGAGAGGCATAGGGCCTTTCCTATGGGGAAGTTTATCAAGAGGAGGGGGAGTCATGTCCGTGATGACACGAACATTGGTAGTTGTTAAGGAGGTGGGCACTGCAGTGCCACTCGCCGATGTGGTCGCCTGATTGACGTTAATAGGGGAAAGTGATATATTAGGTGGCACAACAACTCTGGCTGGCTCTAGATGCCACACAACTGAACCTATCGGGGGACCTCCCGGCGTAGCTGTGGAACATTGTTTAGGAACATTGTATTGGCGCATTACCCTGTGTAAAATATAATCAAGGTCATCAGCTGTTATACATTTACTGTGGGACCCCTTTGAAGATTCAGACTCCACTTCTGACCCTTCCTCAGTGTGTCTTGGTTGTGCGGAGGACAGTTCAATTTCCTCCGGCTCATCCGGCACCTCCATAATTTCCGGTTGATGCAGGGGTTCAGACACTTGACCATTCCCAGGCCAAAGTAAGTCAGGGACCGATTAAGGGATGGTCTCTACAATATCACTTTCCCTAACATTATCCTGAAAAAGAACAATGGGTTCCACATTTGAGGGTTCAGACTGTCTCCATACACTGCGTCCCTGTTCAATAGGATTTTGGGAATCTGGTATCACTTGACTCACCTGAGAACCATCATAGTCTTGGTGTCTGCAGGCCGTGTAGCCACGGTATTGTTCTGCTAACACCCTTTGCGAAACTATTGGAGGCCTACTCACTGGCAAGTTAAAGTTCAATTTTGGAATGGCAAACTGTACCTCTTTAAGTTCCCCCAAAAACTCCCTAGATTAATCCCTGGGAGTCGACTCAGTTCCCTCCGTCCCTACCTTGGAGCTGCCAGATTGGACGTTAGACAGTTTGGAGGTAGAGGCGGAGGGAAGTGGCCGTGACTCCGGCGTTAGCCGGTGCCGCGAATGCGTCTCCTCCATGCGGGAACTTTTGTGACCCTATCAGATTTCCTGTGTCTTGACGACGCCGCGTCATCCTTATGTCTCTTGTGAAACCTAGACGTCTCCACTGAAGACTGCCTGGACTGCTTGAGGGGAGACCTTGACCAGGACCTAGAGTGGTCACGGGGTGAAGGAGAACGTCCCCTCTTGTGGCGGCTGGGGGGGGGGGGGGGGGTTGCCTTACTTGAGTCACAACTATCACTGCTACTCACTAACTCTTTTGATAGAATTTTAGGCTTAGCCATAGATTTGGAAGTTGACTTAGATGGCGATGATTTAAGAACAGGTGACTTTATTACTAGGTGCTCCCAGAGAGCTTCATCGTCGCAATGTTTTTTTTTTTTTTTTTTTTTTTTTAAGAGACAATGAACGGAGGAAGGAAAAACACAGATAACACAAAAAGGTCCATGTGCCTAAAGGCATCCTCCATTCATAAAATGTTTGTAACAACTGGATTTAAACATTTGTTGATTGTAAGTTTGTGGAAAGCAATTCGAGGGAAGTGAATTCCAAAGAGTAGTAACTCTGGGGATAAATGAATTCTGATAAGCAGAAGTTCTGCATTGTGGAGGAGAAAGTGTAAATTCATGGGCGCTCTCAGCTGCCCTAGTTCTGCGGGGAAAGATGTGGAGAGGCGGCACAATTGAAGCAAGTTCTTCGGAACAATTGCTGTGAAAATATCTGTAGAATAATGCAAGTGATGCAACGTTTTCTTCGTATGGCTAATGTAGGAAGGTCCTGTGTGATTGCAGGGTTATTGATTAATCTAATAGCTTTATTTTGAATTTTGTCCAACTGCCTCAATGCAACCACTCCACTTCCACTCCACAGAGGTGAACAGTAATCCATCTGAGAGCGCACATGACTTTTATATATTACGGCCAACTGCTCGTCAGTGAAAAATTCTCGAACTCTGTATAGGAGTCCCAGTTTTTTAGAGGCATTCGTAGCAATGCTTCTAACATAATGTGTCCAGCTCAAGTTAGTAGTTAATGTTACACCGAGAATGTCAATACTAGGGGAAGTGGGAATATTTACATCATTAACAAAAAAATGGGAGTCAGTGAGATTCTGTCAGTTAGAAAATTGAATGTACTTGGTTTCTGTGCATTAAAGGAAACTAGATTCTTTTGTCCCCATTCATTAATTCTAGAAAGGTCCTGGTTCAGAGAAATTGCAGTGTTTATTTTTGAATTTATAAGATCGGGTTGGGTGAAAGAATTGGTAAATGTGAAGGAACTGTGGAGTGTTGATTCATCTGCGTAGGAATGTATTGGATTATGAGTGGTAGATATGAGATCATTGATATGAATGAGGAACAGAGTTGGGGCCAAAACTGATCCCTGGGGAACACCAGCATTTATTGAGTGAAATTGAGAATAAAGGCCATCTACCATTACACGTATGTTTCTGTTATGAAGATAAGAAGAAATTAGTGGAACTAATGATGCACAAGGCCGTAGTGTGACATCTTCGACAATAAGGATTGATGCCAGACTCTATCAAATGCCTTTGATATATCCAGTGCTATTGTAGGTGTTTTCACCATGTTGGTCTGTAGCTTGGTTGATTTGATGCGTAAGAAGGCAAAGAATGTCTGCAGTTGATCGACATCGTCTAAAACCATATTGCCTATCACTGATTAATTTATTATTCTCCAGATGCTTAATTATGTGATTATTTAATATAATTTCAAAAACTTTGCCAAGAGTGGAAGTTATAGCTATTGGTCTGTAGTTTGATGGATCTGAAGAGGCACCTTTTTTAGGAACTGGATGGATGTTTGCTTCTTTCCAGGGTACTGGGAAGCATGAGGTATGAGTACACAGACGGAAAATTTTTGCCAATTACAGGAGCGAGCACCAAGGAGCAATTTCTTAAGTACTATTGGAGGAATTTCATCTGGACCAGGAGCCTTATCTACTGAGAGATTCTGCAAATAGTTTTGACATGTCTGGTGTGGATCTTAAGTGAGGGAATTTCAGGTGAATTAAAATTAAGTACAGGGACATCTTGATTTATGTCATCTAAGGTTGAGTTGGTGGAGAAGAATATCTGCAAGAAGGTTAGCTTTACCTCGTGGGTCACTTACAAGATTGCCAGTCGGAGATTTTAATGGTGGAATGGATGAAGCAGTAGTGAAGTTGGATTTGAATGAGTTAAGAGTAGACCAAATATTTTTGTATCATCATTGGATTATTTAGAAGTTTTTATTTGCCTGCTTATGGAGAAAGTTTGATTTAGTTAGGTTTTAATACAGTTTTGGCATGATTTCTGATGTTTCTAAAGTAATTAAAGGCTTCATGTGTTTTGATCTTGTGTATGCATTGTAGGCTATTGCTTTTTGTTCAGTTACTCTAGCACAATTATGGTCAAACCATTTAGGTGAATTAGATCTTTTACTGTACTTTTGATGAGGAATAAAAGTTTCCATTCCAATTTTTACAAAATCTTGTATGTGGCTCAAGGTGGAGTGTGCATCATTAGAAAAGAAAGAGGTCCAGGGAATATCAATAAAGAAACCTTGAAGACCCTCCCAGTCTGCCCTATCGTAATGCCATTTAGTCACCAAAACAGGTTCAGAGTGGGAAGGTGTGGTAGGTGATAGACAGGTGTAAAGCCTTATGGGCAATGTCTTTCGAATAGGCATTAAAAATGTTCTTAATTTCTTTTAGTGCCACTAGGCACGAATGATCTCTCTTGCTAAATAGTGCGGAACGTAGTTCAGTGCAAATGGAACACTTCTTAGATACCCAGAGGCCCCGTGATCTATCGAGGCACTTCACACACTTCACGCAGAGTTTATGTGCAAAAACTGGAATAAGAGAGCAAGTAGGTGTAGCACAAAGATTGACTAGAGGCATGATGGAGCTAAAAAAAAACTCCGCCGGGATCGGCCCCTTCCCCTGCCGACCTGTGCCGCTACTGATGTGCTGTGATCTGGAAATAGAAAATTTCCAGGAATCAATGCTCATAAGGATAAACCAAGAGGTTCACACATCACACACCCCAAATATGCCGGAAAATTAGCTGTAGACCAACCGCTATTCTAACCTTCCGCTGTACTTGTATATGAAAAAAATTTGATGGCTTCTTCGTCTTTTTGAACCGCTTACCTGTGACACAGTGTCACTGGCCCGTATTAACCATTTTAATTCACTATCGGATCGTCTATTAGGACCTGAGAGTGAGAGTCCGAGCCTGGGGGATGAGACTGTGAAGCACAGAGGCGGAGCAGCTTCAGATATGGAGTTGCTTTGAGCCGTGAAGCTTCGCATGTCTCACTCCCTAGACTAGAGCAAGACCTCACGGGCCTCACTGTGTTCAGCGGTAGAGTGTAAAGGCTATCAGCCTATGCCCGAGAGGAAGTAGTCGGAATATATATAAAAAAAAAAAAAATAATAATAATTACCTCACTGGACTTTTCCGCCGGGTGTTATAAGTCAAATCATGCCGCGTGAGGCTATTGGTTAGGGCGAGCTCACTCGGCCGGGCCGAGATTACTTCCCTTAGGAATTTGCATTTCCGCCGGGAGTCAAGTGGTACAGCACGCCACGCCTAGACCAGGAGCATTACAGATGGACATGGACAAAAAATATAGAAAGCTGATTTTTTCAGGGATGCTACTCTATGGCCTACTGATTCAAAATCCATAAAGTCCCCAAAAGTCACTAGTGAGCTAAATGTTCGGGAGCCCAAAATCCCTCGCCTCTGTCGAGGCGACAAATATAACTTTTTAATCATTCAGCTCACAAACCTGTGTAATACCTCTTTTCCAACTAATTTGATGATGAGAAACTCAATTATGACCTTATTTTTAAGATATAAGGACAACCTGACCTAAAAAATCTAGGTTAAAATTCAAAGATTTATTCCTAATATTTATTTATTTAAAATTGTAAAATTGTAAATGGTGGGGAACGTTTTTTAGATTCTGATGCCCTGATGGAATGTTTTAACATATATATATATTTAATTGTGCTGTCAATGTACTTAAATATACATGGTATTATAATCACTGATTAATATAAACACTGATGGGGATGGCACATGGCATGCTATGGGAGGAATTGTTGGCGTCACACCAGCTGGAAATTTAAATTAATTTGAACTGCAACGGTCAACTAATATCCGTGCTGCAGTTGAGGTAGGTAAATTTGGTGAATTGCCTCTCAAAAGGTATATTAGACCAGTGGTTCCTTGCCTCAAGAAGGTGATGGTTGGTCCATTAGAACCACCCAATACTGAACCCTCTGGTCTTCTCTTAGCAACAGCCCTAGACACTGTGTGGCTATCTAGTTACTCCATATGCGACCCACTGAAGTGTCCTTCATGGACTGGTTTCAACCAATCGGTAATTACACAGGGAGAGTTTGATGTAAGCCGCATTGAAGTACTCCTTTTTATAAACCACAACCCAAGCCAACTGGACACCATTTACACAGCCCTTTGTTTTGCACAGAAGCTGACAGAGAAGTACAATTTGGGTGTTTCACCAGTTACATTTGACCAGCCATTGTATGCAAAAGCCACTGAAATCGCAGAGAGTTCTTCCAATCTGCCAAACATTTTCATCAGACTGGGCAGATTTCATTTATTGATGTCATACCTAGGCTCTATTGGTCATATCATGGGTGAGTCTGGTTTGAGTGAACAATGGAAAACAGTATATGCCCCGAACTCTATGAAGCGCATGCTCAGTGGCCATGCCTATGCACGAGCTTTGCGCGGCCACATGCTTTCATCTGCATCAGTCATGGCTAGGATACTTGCGACTCCCGACTGTCTGAGTGGCATAAACCTTGATGAAGCCAGAATGGTTCATGAGATGCTTTTGAATCACTCATCCTCACCTGGGAGTCTTGTTACAGAGCGTGTGACTACCCAGGTGTCCCAGATAGTCGAGGATCTACAAGAGGAACTATCTCTGTCCAGTAGAACCGGGAAGCTCTGGATCCAGTACCTGAAGATGGTCAAACTTTTATTGCTCTTCATTCGGGCAGAACGTACAGGGGATTGGGAACTTCACTTACTGTGTGTTTCAAGAATGATCCCGATTTTCCATGCTGGAGGGCATACAGCCTATGCAAAGTGCTCAAGACTCTACCTAGATCAAATGAAGCGACTACCACAGGTTATGAGTGAAGCCCAGTTTGCAAAGTATCTTCGGGAGGATATTGGACAATTATACGATCCCATAGATTCTGGTCTGGTATTTTCACAGACCAAACAATTGAACAAACACTAATGAGAATGCTCAAGACAAGAGGAAGCTTAGCTCACGGTCGGGGAATAACTCCAAGTACCCAGTCAAAAATGGTCTGCATTCTGCCGCAAACTACCCCTGTGTGTGCCTCCCTCGAAAGTTTCTGTGGTACACACGTTTCCACTACAGATCAATACACAGACCTCAGGCCTACTGCTACTGCAAGGGATGGTGAACATTTCATCAAGTTCAACTCCTACTTATCCACGCATTCACCATTTTCTTACAACGGAGAGTATGCTACTAAATTGGTAAGCGTTGCCACAGGAGTTGTAGCCCCTTCATCTGCCAATGCGGACAGTGCGTTTCACTTTGGTGAGGAAGCTGCAGCAAGGCTGACCGGTACGAACTATGCTGACGCTAAACTCAGCAGAAATGACAGGGTGGTGTCAATTGGTTCAGCAAATAACAGTGCAGAAGTTCGTGGTCAGTAGGTGGAAATAAAACCTCTCAATCTCTTCATGCGTTTAACATGCATCATACGGAATCGCGCAGAGATGCAAGGTCACCTAAACTATGAGTTCAGTAAACAGCCCCCTGCCCTTTTTGAGAATGGTGCCATGAGGAAGAATACCAAAAGTGCTTTTGCCAAAGAGTTAAAAGCCAGTGTGGAAAAGTTATCAGCAGAAGCTTTACCAAACGCCACACATGTGATAGACGGAGGCCATCTTCTGCACAGTGTGCTCTGGCCACCGAGCTGCACTTACATGGATGTTTGTGACAACTACGTCAGTTATGTCATCAACAACTATGAACCTGATTCTGTCGTGTGCTTTGATGGGTACCCTGATTTCAGCATGTCAACAAAGGTGGCAGAACAAAGCCGCCGTGCCCAACGCCAGAATGTATCCCAAGACATTCTATTTGAACTGAGCTCGCAGGTAACCGGCAACCAACACTCAATTTTAGCAAATCGTCAAAATAAGGCAAGGCTCATTGCTAAATTGATGATGGTACTTACCGCTGCGGGCATACCATGCCACCAGAGTACAGCAGATGCAGACTTTCTGATATGTAGCACTGCAATTGAAGTTGCTGGTAGCACTCAAAATCCCATTATAGTAGTCGGGAGAGACACCGACTTACTCGTCATGCTGGTTGATAAAGGTCTCCCGAATCTATACATGCAATATGCCAGACATGATATCTATAGCACAGACAGTATCAAACAAGCACTGCATCCAAGGGCAAGGGATCACCTGCTTGTTGCTCATGCAATTACAGGGTGTGACTCGGTATCCACACTCTACAATATCGGGAAAAAAAAGGCTTTAAAAGTGCTTGTCAGAGAGGACTGGCAGATCCTTGACGTCTTCAAAAGGCCAGATGCAACAAATTATGACATTGCCAGAGCTGGTGAGATGTTTCTTCTCAAGATGTATTGTGCAAAATTTAATGCTCGCTCAACAACTCTAGACAAGCTGAGGTTTATCTTGTATTTGAAGAAGATGAAGACGTCACTTTCAACGTTTGACCTTGCCAGCCTTCCTCTAACATCCTCAGCAGCCAAATTCCATGCATATCGTGCTTACTTCGCAGTTCAGGAGTGGCTAGGGAACCCAGGACAATTGGAGCCAATCAAGTGGGGCTGGCAGCTGTGTGATGGCACGCTAAATCCAATATTTAATGACAAAGACCCAGCTCCTCCTCATATCTTACGCATGATTTCATGTGGATGTAAGACAGGATGTGGTAAAAGATGCATGTGCAGAAAATCAGGAATAAACTGCACGGAAATGTGGTCCAACTGTATCGGGTTAAATTGTACGAATGCTTCCCCCGTTGACGGTAATGAAGATGAATAATTTGGAATGACAGAACAACCACATACTGTTTAGGTTAGTAATCTATTTTTTAGGTCAGGTTGTCCTTATATCTTAAAAATAAGGCCATAATTGGATTTCTCATCATCAAATTAGTTGGAAAAGAAATATTACACAGGTTTGTGAGCTGAATGATTAAAAAGTTAAATTTGTCGCCTCGGCAGAGGCGGCCATCTTGGATTTTGGGCTCCCGAACATTTAGCTAACTAGTGACTTTTGGGGACTTTATGGATTTTGAATCAGTAGGCCATAGAGTAGCATCCCTGAAAAAATCAGCTTATATATTTATTTTTCCATGTTGCTGCATTAATTGTGTTAATGCTCCCGGTCTAGCCGGGTTATTTGGAAGTTTCCTTTCTCGCCTGCAAAGCGAGTATCCGGTAACAATACACAGAAAGATACGCCGGAAGAAAAAAAAAAACTAGTGGAGGTACTGACTTATCTGAGTAAGTCAGCCACCCCTAATAAACAACGCCAAATAAGTCAGAACGTCTCCTGACACCCTGTTAACATGTATAATATCACCACATGAAAACGAGGGTCACATCTTAGGGCTAAAACACAGTATCAACCCCTTCTGTACCGGCGACGTCTTTTTAACTTTATTCTGGCTGCAATTAGACGAATATATTCAGCTTAAATAGGGCCTCCAGCAATTAAAAGGCTTCGAACTATCTCACTTAACTATTTTTACCACCTCAGATCCTCCTTAAACTGCACAAAATAGTTTCAATATAGCTAGAATAAAATGAAAAAGACGTCGCCGGTACAGAAGGGGTTAATTAAGCAATAAAAAATACCCCTAGCCTACTAAGAATACCCCTACTGAGGCTGGCCAGGAGGCTCATGGTATTAATCACACTGAATTCGTTACCCTTACCTCTGAAGACACAGCAGCAGCGCACGTAGAAAACCCCACGTCCGAGAGGAAAAGTAAGCAAAGACGGACTCTGGAAAATTCCACACCACGTCACCCACGTGTGACAACTCTTGAACCAGAGCGTCTGCTAAAAAAATTAATAGAATGCAACTACCTCATAGAGATGGCCTGAAACATCGTCTCGCGGATATAATAGCCTCATAAATAACTTGTAAAAGCAAAGCAAAGGCGCAGAAACAACAATATGAACACATGAGGCATAGGCCCGAAGCGGACCGATATGGCGACTATACTTTAGTAAACTAATTTAACACTTCCCTGCGGGCATAAAAATGGGGCTGCCAGTTCTAGCTAATCTAAACGTATCCTTGAACAACTCGGATATATACAAATAAGCAATGGACTCACTAGAGTTGAGCGAACGAAGAATAAAGCGGAGCACTGGCGAGCCACGTCCACACAGTATGTGCGCAGGGGAAGGAAGAGAGAATGGCGTCACTTGGTTCAGCGTCTCGGGTAGAATCCACAACAGACATCCACGAGTTTGAAAGCCTTAATATAACACATTTTAAGTTAAAATTTATTTTGTATTTTACGAAGTTTTTTCGTAGTGAGTACCCAATCATAAAGACGATTCCATAAGAGAATTAGCGTTTCACTTATGATGTAGTACTCTTTCCCCTGCGGCGGGTGTTTCAAACAAGCTGACCGCGGGTGCTTGAAAGGGGACTATTATACTAATAGGCATATCCTCAATGATGGAGGGTCCACTAATAAATACTGTATATGGTGACAACATCCAAGAATTAATATGTAATTTTCAATGCTTAATAAATATATTTGAATCCCGTATAGACACACAAATTGCATGTAATATCAGCGATTTCTGGAATTTACAGGTCCGCTGTGGCCAACCTTCCCATTGAAGAATACTCAGTACTAGGATAGATATCTTTGAACCTTTGCTTTCACACTGTTTTGGGGCATACGGTTGTTTCTTAAGCTTCTGACAGCAGGCAGAAGGTGCGATTTGCACCTTTCGGTGAGTTATGCCTACTATTTTAGTAGGCGCAAATTTCCCCTGGTGCATTTAGAGGGTGCTATGGAAAGATGCAACTTCTGGTGAACAAAAGGATTAACTTCCCGCCACCAAAACACCCGCATTCTACAATAACAAACACGCCCCTGAGCTCCTCCCATCACATACCCAGTATCTCCTTAGCAGGTTATATTATTTGTCTTGTTTTCCATTATGTTAAAGTCTATTTATATTGTTATCCTTATTGTATCTCATATTATTCTATCTATCGATTGTTTTTGTAAATAAACTAATATATGATGAACCCTGCGTATCTGTTATAATATTAAGTACTTCTATTAGAGAGGTACTTAGTAGAAAATATAACAAGGAGAGATAAATTATAAAGCGAAGGAGGCAGGCAGTTAGGAGAATAGGAAGACACGATCAAAGGAGAGTAAAGGGACCGCGAGAATCAGCCCAAGTAGCCAACTGGGACACCATGCCTTTGGTCTTGGATGAGGGGGAGGGAGGGAGGGGGAGGGAAGTGGAGGTGCAAGAGAGAGATCGAGATAGAACAAAAGAGAGCTTGAATGTATTGTGTGGTAACAAACGTTAGAAGTCGACGTGAGTGCCATGGGAGTAAGATAATAGTTTTTACCCATTTAATTTTGGCAATAAAAGTAATGCGTCACTTAATGAGGGACTGGTGAATTGGAATATATATATGGAAAGAGAGAGAGAGAAAGAGAGAGAGAGAGATAGGGGGGGGGGGGGAGGTACTTAATTCCATAGCAACACGGACTAAATATAATTTACAAATAGAGAGAGAGAGAACGTGAATGATGATAATTAGTTATTGGTAGTCTTATTGTCCCGGTAACAGGGCTTGAAGCAACTCTGCAGATATGTCACTATGTACAGAGTTTGTGAACAATATACTCCATGGACTAAATACTTTGTATCCATGGCAAGGTATATGAAGTAGGGGTCTTGCAAGGGTTCGACATTTCATTAGCTTAGCTAGGCTTATCTAATATTAGTAACGGTCAGAACAACTGGTTGCATACATTCGGTGACCATAGGTGCCCAATTATGGCTCCTACTACAGTCTGGGATCTTCGTGGTGGGGGAGACGTTGAGTCGGGACTCTTGACCAACTCTAGAGATGATACTGGTGCACAGTTAGGTCCGTAGATGCTCACTGGTATTGAAGATTAGAGCTGTGGGTGTCGTTCAACAATCCTCTACATCTTAGTTTACTTTTTCATCGTTGATCGGTGGCAAAGTAGGAGATTGGTTCGGGATAATGTGCATAGGCACTTTGTACGACCTACTGCTGGGTTTGCACGCTTCACGCAAAGAACTGCTACTATGGTAAGCTTCTTGCAATGCCCTGTTGCTATTGTGTGCTCTTTAGGATGTACTGCTGGTGGTGGTATTATTGTAACTAACCTCTTGTCTCGCTGGCAGAGGTCATATTTTCCCTTTAGTTTGTTTCATGGCTCCTTTAGTATGTGTGCTGTTTGTAGTTGGTTACACAAACCTGCCGAATAGAGTTGGATGGGAAGTACTTTTATCTATTGCAATGGCACCGCCTGTGGAGGTGTTCAGTGGAAGAAACATAGTCTGGAGCAGCGGGAGTAGAAACATAGTCTGGAGCAGCGGGAGTAGAAACTTGTGGAATCTTATTTTTACAAGTGTGGCGTGATCAATGATCTCTTGGGGGTGATTGGTGCTGGTGTAGGATAGCGTCCATGTTGATCGTTAGTGCTTTTTTGAGCACATAGCAGTTCACATTTTCCTATACCCTAGTCAAGAAAAGTAGATTTGATTATCATATGTAGAAGCAAGAAACGAGTGGAATAAGAGAGTTGTGATATAAAAACACACATAAAACAGCAACAATTTCGAAACACATTTCGGATAACTTTAAAAAAAAGGAAAACATAGAATATATTCGCTTGGCAACAGAATGATAAGAGTTGGGGAAAAACACGAACTAAGCTGTACACCATAAAGAAAGAACAAGTTTTACACAGACTGAGAAGAAGTAGAATGGCAAATATACTCAACAAAGTTAGAGAAGAAAAACAAAAATCAGGAAGCAAATATGCATCAACAAAGAAGTAAAGCTGAGAAACTATATTGTAATTAGAGAACATATAAGAGGATTTACAGTGTAGTTAAAATATGCTTGGTTAATATGATGTAGTGAATGTGTGGTGTTGTGAATGTGTTATGTAGTGAATGTGTGGTGCAGTGAATGTATAATGTAATGAATGTGTGATGTGAATGTGTGATGTAGTGAATGTATGATATAGTGAATGTATGATGTAGTGAATGTATGGTGTAGTGAATGTATGATGTAATGAATGTATGGTGTAGTGAATGTGTGGTGTTGTGAATGTATGATGTCGTGAATGTGTGATGTAGTGCAGGTATGATGTAGTGCATGTATGATGTAGTGAATGTGTGGTGTAGTGAATGTATAATGTAATGAATGTGTGATGTGAATGTGTGATGTAGTGAATGTATGATGTAGTGAATGTATGATGTAGTGAATGTATGGTGTAGTGAATGTATGATGTAATGAATGTATGGTGTAGTGAATGTGTGGTGTAGTGAATGTGTGGTGTAGTGAATGTATGATGTAATGAATGTATGGTGTAGTGAATGTGTGGTGTAGTGAATGTATGATGTAGTAAATGTATGATGTAGTGAATGTATGATGTAGTGAATGTATGATGTAATGAATGTGTGATGTAGTGCATGTATGATGTAGTGAGTGTATGATGTAGTAAATGTGCGATGTAGTGAATGTATGATGTAGTGAATGTGTGGTGTAGTGAATGTATGATGTAGTAAATGTATGATATAGTGAATGTATGATGTAGTGAATGTATGATGTAATGAATGTGTGATGTAGTGCATGTATGATGTAGTGAATGTATGATGTAGTAAATGTGTGATGTAGTGAATGTATGATGTAGTGAATGTGTGATGTAGTGAATGTGTGATGTAGTGAATGTATGATGGCATGAATGTGATGTGTAGTTAATGTGTGATGTACTGAATGTGTGATGTAGTGAATGTATGATGTAGTGAATGTGTGATGTAGTGAATGTATGATGTAGTGAATGTGTGGTGTAGTGAATGTGTGATGTAGTGATTGTATGATGTAGTGAATGTATGATGTAGTGAATGTGTGATGTAGTGAATGTATGATGGCGTGAATGTGTTATGTAGTTTATGTGTGGTGTAGTGAATGTGTGATGTAATGAATGTATGATGTAGTGAATGGGTGGTGTTGTGAATGTATAATGCAGTGAATGTGTTATATAGTGAATGTTGAATGTATGATGTAGTGAATGTGTGATGTAGTGAATGTGCGATGTAGTGAATGTGTGGTGTAGTGAATGTATGATGTAGTGAATGTGTGATGTAATGAATGTATGATGTAAATGTGTGATGTAGTGAATGTATGATGTAGTGAATGTATGATGTAGTGAATGTATGGTGTAGTGAATGTATGATGTAATGAATGTATGATGTAGTGAATGTGTGATTTAGTGAATGTATGATGTAGTGAATGTATGATGAAATGAATGTATGATGTAGTACAAAGGAGTACAAAGGAAATGAAGCAACAACAGGTCTAGTGACCCTTCTAGGCTGCTTGTCCTCCAAAACACTGAGGTTCAAGTGTCCAAAGAGCGGTTTAGAGTGGGTAAGGGAACATTGGAAAGGGAACTACTGCCCTGGAATTAATGTCCGTGGCAGGACTAGGAAGTTAGTAAGGGACATATGGGTTAGTAACTGAGGGGAGGATAAAATAAAGTTATTCATTTACAAACGCAGTCAGTCGCGGGTTTGATGCGAGATATTTGTCTAGGCGGAGTTTAAATGAATCAACGGTGCTGCAGTCTATAACGTCTCGGGGAAGCCCATTCCACAAGTTGACAACTCGATTGAAGAAAAAATTCTTAGATTCGTGTGAGTTAAAAGATTTACCAATAATTTTGCAACCATTTCCCCGCGTGTAATTAGATTGGTCGATAGTGAAGTACTTACTACAGTTCATATTGTCGATGCCTTTGATGATTTTGAACACTTGAATTAAGTCACCTCTTAATCTGCGCTGGGTTAAAGGAAATAGATTTAATTCTCTAAGACGCTCTTCGTATGGTTTGTTCTTTAGGCTGGGTATCATTTTGGTAACTCTACGTTGAACTCGTTCTAGCTTGTTTATGTCTTTTTGGTAATAAGGCACCAGCATTGAACGCAGTATTCCAGAAGAGGGCGGACTAAGGAATTGTAAAGGGTTAGCATAACGTCTTTGGATTTATGCTCAAATGACCTGCCTATAAAGCCAATTATTTTGTTTGCCTTCTTAACAACTTCTGAACATTGTTGACTCGGTTTTAGGTTACTCGATATTGTTACACCCAGATCGGTTTCTCTGTTTACATTCTTAAGCTGAGTGCCATTCATCGAATAGTTTGCTTTCTCATTTAGGTATCCGATATGTAGTACTTTACATTTATCCGCATTGAAACTCATTTGCCAAATTTGGGCCCAATGTGACAATTTATCTAGATTGTGTTGCATATCGTCAACTTGATCTTTTGAGAGTACGCTATTTGCAATTTTTGTATCGTCAGCAAATTTTGAGATTGTACAGGTGAGACCCTCATCTATGTCGTTGATGTAAATTAGAAAGAGAATTGGTCCTAGTACCGATCCCTGGGGTACCCCGCTACTTACATTGGTCCATTTAGATGCCTTACCGTTTATGACTACTCTTTGCTTTCTGTCGCTGAGACAATTTTCTATCCATTTCAACACACCGTCTTGTATTCCATGCATTTTTAGTTTTAGCATTAAACGTTTGTGGGGAACTTTGTCAAAGGCCTTTTGAAAATCAAGGTATATAATATCTACAGCTTTACTCTCATCGTAGAGGTTGAGGATATCGTGGAAGAAGTCTAAGAGGTTTGTTAAACAGGAACGTTTCATCGAAAGCCATGTTGAGTATCTTTAAGTATGTTTTTTTCCTCTAAGTGATTTACGAGTCTGTCTCTTATGACCGTTTCTAGCATTTTACATACAACTGAGGTTAAGCTAATTGGACGATAGTTACTGGGTAGGGATTTGCTGCCTTTTTTGAATATCGGTGTTACGTTGGCTATCTTCCACTGATCAGGCATAGTTCCAGACTGCAAGGATTTATTGAATAGTAATGTCAGTGGTTTGGAGAGCTCATCCTTAGCTTCCTTTAGAACTCTAGGCGAGATTGTATCAGGTCCAGGCGTTTTATTTACCTTGAGTTTATTTAAACATTTCAATACTTCTCTCTCTGTAACGGTGATATTGCTTAGAACATCTGAATTATCAATCTGAATCGGCGATGGTGTAGGCATATCGCTGAGGTCTTCTGTTGTAAAAACTGATGCAAAGAAGGTATTGAGGGCATTACTCATTTGTACTCCGTCTTTGGTGTATTCTCCATTTTCATCGACTAACGGTCCAACAGTTGAAGTAACTACTTTTTTCTTTCTGATATAACTATAGAATTCTTTCAGGTTTGTTTTACTTTGATTCGCAATATGTAACTCTAGGGTCTTTTTACTTTGCTTAATTAACTTTTTGGCTTTGCGTTGTAGCTCTACAACTTTCACCCGTTCTTCGTCATTTTGTGAGGATTTTAATC
Source organism: Paralithodes platypus (assembly GCA_032716605.1). Taxonomy (NCBI): domain Eukaryota; kingdom Metazoa; phylum Arthropoda; class Malacostraca; order Decapoda; family Lithodidae; genus Paralithodes; species Paralithodes platypus. The sequence goes on along the minus strand of CM064567.1, from coordinate 42,692,442 downwards.
TATCATTAGCAAAATTTTTAGCAAGCAGGCAGTTTGAAATATCTTTATTCCACCATTTGGGCTTATTATTATGGCCTGGACGCCGTATTTTCGATGGTATGCAGTCTTGCACTGATTTTAGGTAAGTGGTTTCGAATAACTTCCAAGATGTATTTATGTCGTTATTGTTAATTAAAAAGCTCCAGTCATTTCCTTTAAACATAGCTCTAAGTTTATGAAAGTTTGCTTTCTTGAAATTAGGGACTTTTTCGATGCTACTATTTGGTTCGTTACTAGTAAAGTTTAAAGTGAAAGTTATCGTACGATGGTCGCTGTTACTGAATTCATCACCAACATTCAAATTCTCTATTAATTCTTCTTTTGTTGCAAGTACAATGTCAAGAACGTTATTACCACGGGTCGGTGTTCGAACAAATTGATAAAGCGAACTCTCTTGCAAGTTCGTATACAAGTCAGGTCCGGAGTGTGAAGTAAGAGTATCGCCCCACTTGGTCAAAGGTAAATTAAAGTTGCCAATAAATACGGTATCTTGTGAGTTACTTACATCTGCAATTTGTTCATAAATTTCTCGGTCAGTTTGCACTGATTGAGCTGGAGGTCTGTATATTAATGCAAGTATTATTTTTGTACCTTTATTATTCTTTATTAGCACAAAAGACGTGTCGACGTTCACAATTTGATGTTTTGACATGAGGGTCGGGTTAAGACTTTCTTTGATATAAAATATAACGCCACCTCCATTTTTATTTATTCGGCTTTTCTCAAACATTACATAACCGGGAAGTGAATACTCTGCTAAAAAGTCTCTATCTACTGTATTGAGCCAAGATTCTGTTATACCAATCACATCATAATTTTCAGTAAACACTAGTTCCTCTAAATCTGAAAATTTATTGCGTATGCTATGAGCGTTTGCATAGAAAACCTTTAAAGTTGCGGTTTTAGAACTCACAGAACCTTCTTTATTCAAATTTTTGGTTTTGGTCGGATCTACATTTACATTCATGGCTGACATCGGACCTCGGTCGTTATCCCTGGCGGTTTTGAATTTGGGTCGTGTTGGTGGAGCTTTATCCAAATTCGCGGTTCTTGACAGATTAGCATTTAATTCCTTCGCAGGTTGCCGCCCTCGCTGTCTTCGGTCCTCCTTCCTGGTTGTCCTGTGCTGAGTCGACTTCTTCTCCGAAAATCCTTCACCGCATCGTTGAGAAGACGCCCAAAACGTGCTGCTCCCACCTGGTTCAGATGAACTCCATCGTCCGAAAACAAATAGTCATCGTAGTAGAATAAATGTATGATGTGATGAATGTATGATGTAGTGAATGTGTGATGTAGTGAATGTATGATGTAGTGAATGTGTGATGATGTAGTGAATGTATGATGTAGTGAATGTGTGGTGTTGTTGTGATGTATGATGTATGATGTAGTGAATGTGTGGTGATGTGAATGTATGATGTAGTGAATGTGTGGTGTTGTGAATGTATGATGTAGTGAATGTGTGATGTAGTGAATGTATGATGTAGTGAATGTGTGGTGTTGTTAATGTATGATGTAGTGAATGTATGATGTAGTGAATGTGTGGTGTTGTGAATGTATGATGTAGTGAATGTGTGATGTAGTGAATGTATGATGTAGTGAATGTGTGGTGTTGTTAATGTATGATGTAGTGAATGTATGATGTAGTGAATGTGTGGTGATGTGAATGTATGATGTAGTGAATGTGTGATGTAGTGAATGTATGATGTAGTGAATGTGTGGTGTAGTTAATGTATGATGTAGTGAATGTTTGATGTAGTGAATGTGTGGTGTTGTGAATGTTTGATGTAGAGAATGGGTGTTGTTGTGAATGTGTGGTGTTGTGAATGACGTGTGATGTACTGAATGTATGATGTAGTGAATGTATGATGTGAATGTGTGATGTAGTGAATGTATGGTGTAGTTAATGTATAATGTAGTGAATGTGTTATGTAAATGTGTGATGTAGTGAATGGATGGTGTAGTGAATGTATGATTTAAATGTGTGATGTAGTGAATGTATGATGTAGTGAGTGTGTGATGTAGTGAATGTATGATGTAGTGAATGCATGATGTAGTGAATGTGTGTTGTAGTGAATGGACGGATGATTATTGTAATGAAACCACAACTGATTGTATGTGTGTGTGTGTGTGTGTGTGTATTTTATTTGTAAATACATTGATCGTGAACAAAACACCATAACCCATCCACCACGGCACCACCACCACACCACAACTACATTTCCAAAGCACCACCTTCACCATCCTCCAATTACACCAATGCAACACTCCAACCACCCCAACGTATTTGTACCACATGTCCAACAAGAAACCACCTCACTCTCACTCACTCTCTCTCTCTCTCCTTGTTTTGTTTTATGTCGATGGAGGAGACAAAGGGAAAAAGCTGCCTGTATCAAGTGTCTCCCCCAAAGATAAAAGAATGACAGAGACAGTGTTAGGGATGCAACATTACGATGTGTAGAAAGAGATTGTTGGGAATTAGTAAGAGGAAATGATTTGATGAAAACAAATGTTTTTCATTCTACTCTTTCAAGAAGTGTGGTGTTCCCCTATATAGAGCAAGAAGCTGTGCGGGGGTGAAAGAACCTACAGAGACAGTTGCGCACACCTAACTTCTGAGAAGCTGTTTTATATATAGTGGTATTATGATCTTTTCAAGAAACTTTAGGAGAAAAAGAAACACCAAGAATATTGAGAGAAGGTGAAGGGTTAATATAAGAAAGAAGATCACCACAAGAGCTGCCCTTAACCCTTCTTTGGCGGCGCCCGGCTATAGCCGGGCAAGAGAACCAAGGACTATGTGGCGGGGCCCGGCTATAGTCGCATGCAATTTTGAGCACGTAATGTGCTCTGAGAGAGAACGGAGCGGTGGGAGGAGCATAGATTACCTCATGACCGCTCGCCACGGTGGCCGTGGAGATACTGAGATGTACTCCGCCCTACTCCACCCTCCCTCACTCGTTTCACACATAATAATGTAAGGAAATTACCGTATTTTACCGATTTTGCCCTTCGGTTGCACGATCGTTGCTAGACAACCAGTGATCGTAGAAGGATGGCTCTGGTGTCATTGGAAAGCTCATTTAACGCCCTTTCAGGGATACATACTTGTATTACACTCTGGCTCTTGTTTATGCGTGAAAACGAGCACGGAAACAAGCTCGTTTACGGTAAAACACCCCCCGCTGGGTGGCACAGTTAAATACACTCCGCCACCTGCTCTTTGAGTGTTAAGGAAAGCATAATGGTGATCTGAAAGTAGATCTGAAAGTCGAGTTTAGCACTACTCCGAAATGAACACTTGGAGTCTGGGGTGAGGTAACAGCTGTGCTTCTTTTGAGTCTCCGTCTGGCCGTCTAGGTTGGCCTGTTGTGTGAATCAGCTAGATTGATTTCAGGTAGAGTATATCACACCAGATAATTTATAAGTTCCCTCTCACCTGGAGTACTGGGAATTTATAGGATTAACGCAAGGGGTTATCCTGATCGTTGTGTTACTCTGTGCTGGAGCTCTGTTAAGGAACTCTTGAAGTGTGGTCTGTTATGACTGAGGTTTAAATATATCAGGGTTCTTATTCATTGGACTAGTAATGGCATAAATGCTACAACGGAAAGTGCTAGATCCAACCTCTGATGTATATTCCCAGTGAACAAAGAACACAAATACTCTCCAGAGTTCTATATGCAATAATAGGTTATTAAACTCTCAATAAATGTGCGTCTACTCTAGGCTTAATGTTATGTGAAAACAGCCTATTACTACCTATAACCGAAGGTGCTTGGTTATGGTGTGCAAAGTAAGGTGGTAAGAGAAGTTACAGCTTACGTTACTTTAATCAATAAATGTCAGGAACTCCTGCATGAAAGAAAGTGCACTAAAGTCCTTCAACACCAACAAGGAATCTTCTTTAAATGTTAGATGCTATCAAGATGCTCGAATCGGAAATGGAACCCAAAAAGGCAGGCAGCGGAACAATGCTCGTGCACACAAAAAGGCAGGAGATATAATGCAGTCGGAGCCAAAAATATCCTAAACGCCACAACAATAATAATAATCGCCACGACAATGCAGTATTCCTATCAACAAAAAGAGCCTAAGTCGTTTGTGTCTCAATACATCAAACTAGGCTGCGAAATGCTTGTGTAATCATAAACGGGTATGCATAAAAATAGTAATTGGTTTGATATACTTAATGTCTACTGTGACTGATAAAGTCTAGCTAGAGTCAATGATACGAGATACTGGTGCGCATGGCATGCCGCATAGCCTAGTGCAAATCTCAAGTCTGTGCGTCAAGCATTACGTTATAATGAAGGGTAGCTCTCTTGAGAAACCTTAATACCGAAGTATTAAGCGTTCTCCTGGCGTACCTCAAAGACAAACGACGAGCTTAGAACAGTGAAGAATGGTATAGGCAAAAAGCCCTCATTCGTGCATGCTCTACTCTCAATGGCACACAGACTAGAATTTACCCAATCAACTCCAGTTCTCAGGTATGTCGTGCAGCTTTTAACTAAAGCCAGCACCCATCGGAAACAATACCTTATAGTATCAGACTCCTAGTCTAGCATTATCTAATCCAGCAGAACACTAATAATTATAGGAAGCGGTACTGAACAATATGAATGCCAACCAATGCTTCGTGATCAACTTATCTTAACAACTAACATACATGGGTTATAAATGACCTTAACGCACAATACAACTGGCCAGCATGAAGCTGATTATGCAGAGTTAACCAGAGGGGATATAATATTAATAAAAGGTGGTTAAAGATATGGAAAATGAGAGAGATAGGCAGAGGAAAAGGTTCTTAGGTGCGGATAGGGAGCCAGATATCAAAGGGATAAGAGGGATGCGTTCTAGAAACCAGATCTGAGGGAGAGAGTGGCGAGAGAGCTGTATATATACTAGCACTAGCTCGAGCCACATAGAAAAGCGGTAACAAGTCCTCTAGCCAATGCTAAAGAAGCTAGCCAAACATGACGTCACCAAGCATGGTAAAAAACTCCTCCAACGAATCCCCACGAGGCCAGCCAGCTATGACGTCATCGAGTATAGCAAAACACTGTGCGCCTCCCCACACTCTGTTCTACTCTCTCTCTCTCTCTCTCTCTCTCAAATCCTATCATTACTACTTAATGATAAAACATATACTTTGCAATTAAATATATAAAACCTTGACATGGGCGAAAACAAAGAGCCTTTCTGGACTGCCCATGACACGAGCTTTCATATGAAATAAAGCACACAATAATACATCAACTGTAGCCACATCCACTGCCCTGGCGATCCTAGCGAGTCACTGTAGGACAAGCCATGCGGTTCTAACGGAGTGGTTAACGTCACACCCCCCCCCAAGATTTTTCTCAGAGGCCCAAAGCTCAAAACAAATCTGATTGTTAGAACCAATGCTATATCTCTACTTCCCATCACCCAGCGGCAGTAAAATATCTGGCACAGTTCTCAACAAAACATTTTACAAAATTATAACCCTCCCCAATACAATAGGTTAAGTCATATGTAGTTATGCTCCTCAAGAGCGAGCTTCTCTAGCCCAGCATTCTGAGAGGAGTGCAACTCAGAATTACTGCTATAACATACTGAAAAAATTCAACTATCAAAGAAAGAGTTTTTATTTGATTTTTATGTTTTTAATTTGTTTATTTCGGCTGCACTATAGGGGCAAGCCTAGTTTTTTCTTCTATACCAAACGCTCAACTCCTGCTTTACGACCCAATACGCTGGGCTACAACCGCGAGCCAACAAGCACCAAGCGCAAAATACTATTCAAACTAAAGCAGGAGGCTACCCGTGTGTCAATCTACCCAGGATCATATACCCTTGAAAGACAATCTGCAACCACGTTGTCACAACCGGCAATATGGCGTATGTCCAGGTTATATACCAATAACCTTAGTGACCACCTGGTCAGCCTCATATTCCGATTGTGAAACTGGTCCAAGAACTTGAGAGAGTGATGATCTGTGTAAACTACAACGACCGGACCATAGGCTGGAACATAGACCTCGAAATGCCTCAGTGCAAGCACAACTGCCAGCAGCTCCCTCTCGACAACAGAGCAGCTTCCCTGGGCTGAATTGAACTTCTCCGAGCAGAAACTAACAGGATGTTCCAGCCCATCATCGTCCATTTTCATAAGGACGGCACCAGCCCCCACACCACTAGCATCCGTTGCTAGTTGGAAAGGTAGGCTAAAGTCAGGGGCCCGGAGGATCGGGTGAGTGCACAACAGGTTTTTTACTACTACTCCAAACGCCTTCTCACACTCAGGCGCCCATTTGAATTTCTTATCCTTCCAGTTATCCTCCACCTGAGCTTGACTGTCCCGTTCTCCTTCTCCACCTTGACTGCTAAACGTCCTCACAGGCACAGTGAGAGGCTCAGGGGGGTGCCTCACATACTCCTTCATGAGATTAACGTGACATAACTGATTGCGCTTACGTCTGTCTGGAGTGGCTACCAAGTAATCCAGGTCCAATAGCTCCTCAACCACCCTATAAGGACCAGTGTACTTCGTGGATAAGGGATGACCTACAAGGGGCAGTAAAATCAACACCTCCTGACCCACGTGAAACTCCCTGAGTTTAACCTTGAGGTCGTACCTGTCCTTCATGAGGGCCTGAGAGCTAGTCAAATTACGACCAGCCAACTCCAGACTGCGCAACATCCGTTCTCGACTGTCGAGGACATACTTGAGCATAGAACAAGGTTTTCCTGCGCCCTCCCATTTTTCTTCAACCATATGGAGAGGCCCTCTGACACGGTGTCCAAAGACGAGCTCATTAGGGCTGAATCCCAAACTTTCCCCAGGTACCTCCCGTGCAGCAAACAAAACATATGGCAGGACAAGATCCCAACCTTTCCCACCCTCAAAGCAACAATAACGAAGCACAGATTCCAAGGCTGAGTGCCATCGCTCTAACACACCCAGGCTCTCCGGATGACACGCAGATGACACAACCGTAACAATCCCATGCTGCGGCACTGCTTGAACAAAGAGGCTAGAAGTGAAGTTGGATCCTTGGTCTGACTGAATCCCCTGCGGATAACCATACCGGGAAAAATACACTAGCAAGTTTCGGACCACCGTCTTCGCTGACCCATTTCTCATAGGGTACGCGTCAGGATACCTTGCTTGTACATCTCCCGACTGTGCATCACTGTCCTCCTTCAACTCGACAGCACCGGTACCACATTCAAGAACCTTCGGGTCTTCTAATTGCAATTTACGAATGTCCGAAGGAGCAATCTTATCTAAGTGTTTGCGAAACAACTCATGCCCCCCTCCTACATTGAATTTAGCCTCCCGTTGCTCTCTCTCTGTGTATCGTTGCTGTCTCTTCGTCTTTTTAAGCCCATCCTCTGCCTTCTTAGTAACAGCTAATGGGTCTTCTCCAGACTCGAAAATCGGTCCTAATAATTAGTCCCCGAGAATGTCCGTTGATACTAAACTCTCAACCGCATCAACTTTCAACCCCTTCTCGGTACCTTTCCTCTGCTTGTCTAAAGATTGTTGACCAGAATGCGACTCCCTGGATGCAAGAGATCTAGTGACAACACACGCCATAGGTTGCACCTGACACCTCTCAACCCACTCCTGCTCCTCCCTACTCACGTCGGCCGGCTTCCCGGCAACGACCAAGGGTGGAGCCTCAGAAGTAGGCCCCGCAAAGTCGTTGCCGAGAAGGAGGTCGACGCCCCCAACAGGCAACTTCTCCACAATTCCTACATCCAGGTCAAGAGTCACACCATCAACTTCCATCTTCATTCTTACAAGCGGGTATGACCTTGTTGCATTAACTCCCTGAACCACAACCACCCACGCCGTATTTACAGGTTTACCAGTGAAATTTCTCAACAATGTTTGCGATGCCCCAGTGTCACGCAAAATTCTCACCTCATGTCTTCTACCCCCCCACTCCACACAACCGAGTCCCCTGTGGTCACTAAAGGCATCACGGACAGGGAATAAGCCTTCCGGATCCTTCTGCACTGGCAGTGTATTTACCTCGGAAGAATTGCCTCTAACAAACTCCGATGTCCTCTTGAACACTCCAATGCCGTGAGCAAAAGACACGGCTGCCGGAGGAGGTCGACTAGGGCACTCATTTGCCTTATGACCCTCCTGGTGGCACTTAAAACACATAAATGTCGGTTTCGGCTTATACTGTGATGTAGAAAGCCCCTGACTTTTCTCATACGGCGTGGCGTTCGGTTTGGATTCAGTTTTAGTGTCATTGCTCTTTTGTTTAAATGTGTCATTGCTACGGGGAGGGGGAGGATAACGGTCCCTAGCACTTGCATCGTACTTCTGTGAGGACCCGCAACCCCGAATCAATGACAGCCGTCGATCAGCCATTTCTGCTGCTTCGACTAGAGTTCTTGGGTTTTTCTCCTTTAAGTTCAAAGTTAGATCACCGCCCGTGCTCTTAAAGAACTGCTCCATCATTAACTGCTTAACTCCATCAAATGTTGTTACCTTCTCAGATCGGAGCCAGTTCCCCATAGCATCGGACAAGTCCCGGGCGTGTTCCAAGAAGGTGCTATCTCTTCCCTTGGTTACACCCCGGAACTTCAAACGGTACGTTTCTGGTTGCAGTTCGTAAGCCCTCAGGACAGCCTCCTTGAGATCCTCATACACAATACATGACTCCAAAGGTAACGCATCGTAGGCTTTAAGACCCTTGCCTATTAATCTAGAGGATACAAGTGCTGCCCATTTATTCTCTGGCCACTGGTGTTCCTGGCACTTCTTCTCAAAGCGTGCGAAAAATTCTGTTCCACCACTCTCATCATACACCGGAACCAGTTTCAATAAGTGCGAGAGAGATTGATCATTAGCACGGTTACCAGCCCCAAGTCGCTGCCCCGTTGTCTCTACTCGCGACTTCTCTACGTCCCTGTCGGCACAGTACCTAGTCGACTCTGCTTGGATTTTTGCTAGCTCTATTTGCTGGTGACTTTTTCTCTCTTCTATCTTGGCTAATTGTAATTGCTGCTGATGCTGAAGCTTAGCTAATTCGAGCTTAAACAATAATTCTGGAGATAACCCTTGAGGAGGTGAGGGTGCTACAATGCTTGAAATTACCGGTGGTCCCCCCAGGGGCAACCCACCCTGCCAGTCACCACCCAACTGTGGACGCGTACTCGGGGTCGGCAAACTACTGGGATGGCTGGGAGTCGAGTGTAGGGGAAGCATGGCCGAAGGGCTCTGAGCACTCAACCCATCTCGCTCACCAGTCACCCTGCCCAGTACACACAGCCCGTAGCCTAGTAGGTAGAGCTCTCGTCTCACACACGAGGGGTCGGGGGTTCAATCCCCGGCCGGGCGGAGACAAATTGGGCTTGTCTCCTTTCATGTGTTAGCCTCAGTTCACCTAGCTGTAAATAGGTACCTGGAATAAGTGGACGACGTTGTGACGTCCCTTCTGGGGTTGGCAAAAATGGTACAAGGCGAGATGGGTACCATATGGTTCACCTAAGCTGATGGCTACCTAAGCCTTCGGGCGAGACGGTACCGTCTATAGTGAGAATGGTACCATACAGATCCACCCTAAGCCTTCGTTTCCGATGTCGCCAATTGGCTAAAATACAGACTACACACACATCCACAGCCATTCAACCAACCCACCCGTGTACCAGATAATCCTAATCATAATTCCCACCTACTGGACTTATTTTTAACAACCAATTCAGAAAATTATGATGTTACAGTGAGGTCCCCACTTGGATCTTCTGATCACTGTCTGATACAGGCCACCTGTCTATCACCTACCACACCTTCCCACTCTGAACCTGTTTTGGTGACTAAATGGCATTACGATAGGGCAGACTGGGAGGGTCTTCAAGGTTTCTTTATTGATATTCCCTGGACCTCTTTCTTTTCTAATGATGCACACTCCACCTTGAGCCACATACAAGATTTTGTAAAAATTGGAATGGAAACTTTTATTCCTCATCAAAAGTACAATAAAAGATCTAATTCACCTAAATGGTTTGACCATAATGTGCTAGAGTAACTGAACAAAAAGCAATAGCCTACAATGCATACACAAGATCAAAAACACATGAAGCCTTTAATTACTTTAGAAACATCAGAAATCATGCCAAAACTGTATTAAACCTAACTAAATCAAACTTTCTCCATAAGCAGGCAAATAAACTTCTAAATAATCCAAATGATAAAATATTTTGGTCTACTCTTAACTCATCCAAATCCAACTTCACTACTGCTTCATCCATTCCACCATTAAAATCTCCGACTGGCAATCTTGTAAGTGACCCACGAGGTAAAGCTAACCTTCTTGCAGATATTTTCTCCACCAACTCAACCTTAGATGAAATAAATCAAGATGTCCCTGTACTTAATTTTAATTCACCTGAAATTCCCTCACTTAAGATCCACACCAGACATGTCAAAACTATTTTGCAGAATCTCTCAGTAGATAAGGCTCCTGGTCAGATGAAATTCCTCCAATAGTACTTAAGAATTGCTCCTTGGTGCTCGCTCCTGTATTGGCAAAATTTTTCCGTCTGTGTACTCATACCTCATGCTTCCCAGTACCCTGGAAAGAAGCAAACATCCATCCAGTTCCTAAAAAAGGTGCCTCTTCAGATCCATCAAACTACAGACCAATAGCTATAACTTCCACTCTTGGCAAAGTTTTTGAAATTATATTAAATAATCACATATTAAGCATCTGGAGAATAATAAATTAATCAGTGATAGGCAATATGGTTTTAGACGATGTCGATCAACTGCAGACATTCTTTGCCTTCTTACGCATCAAATCAACCAAGCTACAGACCAACATGGTGAAACACATACAATAGCACTGGATATATCAAAGGCATTTGATAGAGTCTGGCATCAATCCTTATTGTCGAAGATGTCACACTACGGCCTTGCATCATTAGTTCCACTAATTTCTTCTTATCTTCATAACAGAAAAATACGTGTAATGGTAGATGGCCTTTATTCTCAATTTCACTCAATAAATGCTGGTGTTCCCCAGGGATCAGTTTTGGCCCCAACTCTGTTCCTCATTCATATCAATGATCTCATATCTACCACTCATAATCCATACATTCCTACGCAGATGACTCAACACTCCACAGTTCCTTCACATTTACCAATTCTTTCACCCAACCCGATCTTATAAATTCAAAAATAAACACTGCAATTTCTCTGAACCAGGACCTTTCTAGAATTAATGAATGGGGACAAGAGAATCTAGTTTCCTTTAATGCACAGAAAACCAAGTACATTAAATTTTCTAACCGACAGAATCTCACTGACTCCCATATATTTTTTAATGATGTAAATATTCCCACTTCCCCTAGTATTGACATTCTCGGTGTAACATTAACTACTAACTTGAGCTGGACACATTATGTTAGAAGCATTGCTAAGAATGCCTCTAAAAAACGGGACTCCTGTACAGAGTTCGAGAATTCTTCACTCACGAGCAGTTGGCCGTAATATATAAAAGTCATGTGCGCTCTCAGATGGATTACTGTTCACCTCTGTGGGGTGGAAGTGGAGTGGTTGCATTGAGGCAGTTGGACAAAATTCAAAATAAAGCTATTAGATTAATCAATAACCCTGCAATCACACAGGACCTTCCTACATTAGCCATACGAAGAAACGTTGCATCCCTTGCATTATTCTACAGATATTTTCACAGCAATTGTTCCGAGGAACTTGCTTCAATTGTGCCGCCTCTCCACATCTTTCCCCGTAGAACTAGGGCAGCTGAGAGCGCCCATGAATTTACACTTTCTCCTCCACAATGCAGAACTTCTGCTTATCAGAATTCATTTATCCCCAGAGCTACTACTCTTTGGAATTCACTTCCCTCGAATTCTTTTCCACAAACTTACAATCAACAAATGTTTAAATCCAGTTGTTACAAACATTTTATGAATGGAGGATGCCTTTAGGCACATGGACCTTTTTGTTTTATCTGTGTTTTTCCTTCCTCCGTTCATTGTCTCTTAAAAAAAAAAAAAAAAAAAAAAAAAATTCCAACAGTACATAAAACACTTAACATGCATTTCACGCAATACATTCCCAGTTAAGGAGGAGCGATAATAATGAGCTTAGCTCGCATTGCGTGGATTCCCCTTGACGAACAAGTAACTGAGTAACTGAGTAACACGTTATCAAGTAATCCCTGGTCATGCTGCTAGTACCCGCATGACCGATAGCTGTGGCCAGGCATTGGAGACCGTACCGATCCATACCCTCCAACCGCTCGCAGTAACAGGCCATTGCAAAAATATCCTAGCATCCTCCTCACAGTTCACCTGATTAACCATTTCATCCTGCTGCTGTTCTTCAGTTTCGACATTACGTACTGTGTCTCCATTCTCCTCTGATCCGGTATAAGACATGATGCTCACAAAAATTTCCCACCTCAATATTCAGAAAAGAAGCACCCCAAACTCTTATTCCTCAATATACACACAAACATTCTCGGAAATACTCAAGGGCTATACTATGTTGCAAAAAAAAATATTCTTGCTGATCCCCGCAAAATATTCCCCAAAACAACAAATGTTCCCTGCTAATAAATGTAGGTTCACCAAATCCTAGGTAAGGTCGCCATTTGTTACGACTGAGGTTTAAATATATCAGGGTTCCTATTCATTAGACTAGTAGTAATGGCATAAATGCTACAACGGAAAGCGCTAGATCCAACCTCTGATGTATATTCCCAGTGAACAAAGAACACAAATACTCTCCAGAGTTCTATATGCAATAATAGGTTATTAAACTCTCAATAAATGTGCGTCTACTCTAGGCTTAATGTTATGTGAAAACAGCCTATTACTACCTATAACCGAAGGTGCTTGGTTATGGTATGCAAAGTAAGGTGGTAAGAGAAGTTACAGCTTACGTTACTTTAATCAATAAATGTCAGGCACTCCTGCATGAAAGAAAGTGCACTAAAGTCCTTCAACACCAACAAGGAATCTTCTTTAAATGTTAGATGCTATCAAGATGCTCAAATCGGAAATGGAACCCAAAAAGGCAGGCAGCGGAACAATGCTCGTGCAGGCTATGCACACAAAAAGGCAGGAGATATAATGCAGTCGAAGCCAAGAATATCCTAAACGCCACAACAATAATAATAATCGCCACGACAATGCAGTATTCCTATCAACAAAAAGAGCCTAAGTCGTTTGTGTCTCAATACATCAAACTAGGCTGCGAAATGCTTGTGTAATCATAAACGGGTATGCATAAAAAGAGTAATTGGTTTAATATAGTTAATGTCTACTGTGACTGATAAAGTCTAGCTAGAGTCAATGATACGAGATACTGGTGCGCATGGCATGCCGCATAGCCTAGTGCAAATCTCAAGTCTGTGCATCAAGTATTACGTTATAATGAAGGGTAGCTCTCTTGAGAAACCTTAATATCGAAGTATTAAGCATTCTCCTGGCGTACCTCAAAGACAAACAACGAGCTTAGAACAGTGCAAAATGGTATAGGCAAAAAGCCCTCATTCGTGCATGCTCTACTCTCAATGGCACACAGACTAGAATTTACCCAATCAACTCCAGTTCTCAGGTATGTTGTGCAGCTTTTAACTAAAGCCAGCACCCATCGGAAACAATATCTTATAGTATCAGACTCCTAGTCTAGCATTATCTAATCCAGCAGAACACTAATAATTACAGGAAGCAGTACTGAACAATATGAATGCCAACCAATGCTTCGTGATCAACTTATCTTAACAACTAACATACATGGGTTATATAAGACCTTAACGCACAATACAACTGGCCAGCATGAAGCTGATTATGCAGAGTTAACCAGAGGGGGTATAATATTAATAAAAGGTGGTTAAAGATATGGAAAATGAGAGAGATAGGCAGAGGAAAAGGTTCTCAGGTGCGGAAAGGGGGGACAGATATCAAAGGGATAAGAGGGATGCGTTCTAGAAACCAGATCTGAGGGAGAGAGTGGCGAGAGAGCTGTATATATACTAGCACTAGCTCGAGCCGCGTAGAAAAGTGGTAACAAGTCCTCTAGCCAATGCTAAAGAAGCTAGCCAAACATGACGTCACCAAGCATGGTAAAAAACTGCTCCAACGAATCCCCACGAGGCCAGCCAGCTATGACGTCATCGAGTATAGCAAAACACTGCGCGCCTCCCCACACTCTGTTCTACTCTCTCTCTCTCTCTCTCTCAAATCCTATCATTACTACTTAACTCCTTGCGACATATATGACACGATCGCGTCATATGGAACTTATAACCAAAAACTCATATGATGCGATCGTGTCATATGGACTTATCTCCATGCCTCTCCAATAAGTTTATGACGCGATTTTGCGTCATATGAGCTCAGTAAGTCCGATAAGTTAGCTTACGATAAAACCGTTGGTGGCAACCTCAGCATCCTCCGATAATTCTAACGGTCGCAGTGTTGTTGTGAGTGTAGTGCGAGGCAGTGGCAATGATCCTGGGGCTGCCGCCTCCTCGGACTTATTGGAACATAATATGTCTGAAGGAGTTAATGATAAAACATATACTTTGCAATTAAATATATAAAGCCTTGACATGGGCGAAAACAAAGAGCCTTTTTGGACTGCCCATGACACGAGCTTTCATATGAAATAAAGCACACAATAATACATCAACTGTAGCCATATCCACTGCCCTGGCGATCCTAGCGAGTCACTGTAGGACAAGCTATGCGGTTCTAATGGAACCTGCAAAAAGCAGGTAATTCGGTACTTTCAGTACATAATTGAGTATGTAGCGAGTGAGAGAGGGAGGAGGGAGCTGAGATTTGTGTCAGTAGGTTCGCCGCGGTGGTCTGGAGCAGTCATACGCTCGCTAGTCTCCTGCCACCACTTGTCTCTCTCTCTCAGCCACATTACGTGCTGAAATTGCCACTCGAGTTATGTCGAGCGCTGCCACATAGTCCAGCTTTATTTAACTCGACTTATGTTGCTCGCCGCTAAATAAGGGTTAAAGAGGTTCAAGGAGCTTGGTGTTGGAGTTCTGTTCAGGTAGTGGGACCTTTAATGTGCTGCCTGTGTTATTACATACTGACAGGGCATCGGGCTAACACAAGAGGATAGTACGGTCATGACCAATGACCATGTAGTATTTCTCTTGGCGGCCTCTGGCCTTTATAAGAGGTTCAAGGAACTCAAGACGGTGTTTAAACCTTTTTAGTAATATTTACCATGGCATGCCAATGGGTAAGAGCACTAAGGACTTCTGTGTGCAGAGTGCCGGTTAAGGAATCTTGCGAAGCCCTGAACTATTAGAAAGAACTTAGCATGCCAATCTTCCTTCGTAGTTTGAGTTATGCTGTTTTAACACCTTACGAGCGGCCTATGCGGTTTATTTATGTGTACCGCACAGCGGGGTGTTTTTAGCCAAAATAGGGCTGTTTACGTGATCATTTTCATGCCTAAATAAGACCCAGAACGTAAAACAAGTACCTATCCCTGAAAGGGCATAAACAGAGCTTTCGAATGACACCATAACGATCCTTGTATGATGGATAGTTTTCTTGCAATAACCGTGCAACGCGAGTGCAAAAAGCAGGTAATTCGGTACTTTCGGTACATAATTGAGTATGTAGCGAGTGAGAGAGGGAGGAGGGAGCTGAGATTTGTATCAGTAGGTTCGCCGCGGTGGTCTGGAGCAGTCATACGCTCGCTAGTCTCCTGCCACCACTTGTCTCTCTCTCTCAGCCACATTACGTGCTGAAATTGCCACTCGAGTTATGTCGAGCGCCGCCACATAGTCCAGCTTTATTTAACTCGACTTATGTTGCTCGCCGCTAAATAAGGGTTAATAAAAGGTGTTAGTTGGAGACATGTCCTATTCTGTCAACTCCTTTTACTAAAGGTGCATTCCTAGTTGGGATGTCTATATTATTAGACGGCCATGGCCATATCAATAATAATGATTCCTTCAAGGTTGAAGACCGAAGGGATAATAGGCATGACTGTTCAATCCCACTGGAAGTGAAGGTTAATTTTAGGGCTGGTAAGAACACTGGTATGTCAATATATTTTTGGTAGCCCCAAAATTGCTTGCTTCTTCCAGATTTCTCTAGCATACTGATGACTTCTTCTGATACGTCCTGGGTGGTCGTGTGGAGGCTAAAAGGTCACAAGTGCTGGCTAGGGATAATGAGGGGGATTAACCCTTTCATTGCGGGTGACGTTCTGGAACGTCCTGGCAAGTTACAGCAATTTCCAAGCTTTAACCCGGCAAGTGCAGGAAGACTCTTAAGAGTTTCCCCGGGCGACTGCGGGAAGACTCTTAAGATCCTGGGCCTAAAAAAATCCATTTAACACACCCCCAAAAAACTTGGATTTTGTTTTTTGTTTTTTTTTGGCCCCTGGGCCATGCCAAATATCAGTCTTCCACATCCCCTCCAACTCCACTCCCCCCCCCCCCCCCCCTCCTTCAGTTATCACCTATTTTCCCTGTTATTCCCTTATTCTGTGGTTTATTTTCGTGCTAACATTAGCGAGTTGCAAGCAGGACATTGTCATCACTGTTACCAAGCGAGTGCAAGAGAGAGAGAGAGAGAATCAATCGACAATCTCTCTCCAGACTTTGGGAGGAGTGGAGGGGAGGGAGGATGCCTCAGCCATACATTATGTATCTCCCGGCCTGTATCGCCGATTTTGACCATCCAAACGCTGTTTCCACTTGTTTTATTGCTGTAACAGGTTAATACCTTTATAATCAACGTAAAATAGGCGCATATGGATAAGTATTAATGCTATTTATGGTAAAATAACGATGTTAGTAATGGGAACAGCTCAAATACGTGCACACAGGCGTGTGGTGTCTCATACCCCCATTCGCACGTCTTAGGTTAAAAGCCTGTAAAAACCGAGTGTCAGTGGGCGGGAGCGTGAGGCGCCCACCTCCGTTCCTCAGAGCAGCGAGCGGCCCACTGAGGTTGACTGTGTCTCGTGCGGGTCTCTCTCTCTCACAACAGTGTAGCCAAGCGAGCGAGTGCTACCAAATAGCGGGTTTCCCGCGTTTCACTGGCACCGCTGCGGGTGAACCAGACCACGTATGGGGCCCGTTCTGGTCTCATTTTGAAGCTATTTTCGCCTAGTTTTCGTCAGAATACAGTTCATTTAATGCAGATGCCTGATTTATCATTCAGGAGTGCCTGAATATGCCCTAAATAGCCCGAACATAGCCGCAGCAAAAGGGTTAAAGGGTCCCTACTAAAAGAGGTTGGGTCAGTATCATGGTTCTTGGGAGGACAAAGGGTGTAAGTGCTCTTCCTCTCAGGGTGATGTTGGTCCTTCTAGTCCTGGCGGAACTTATTCTCCCTTTTAGAGGATGCAGGGGGGGGGGGGGGGGCAGGTGGTGTGGTAATATGTCTTCCGGGTGTAGGAGGACAGTCCTTTGTATTACAGGTGTTCTTGGCCTCTCTCTTGATGTTGGAGACAGATGAAGTGGTACGGGAGGTAGTGATGCTCTCGCGCACTAGTTTCTTCCCGGGTGCGAGTCTTTCTATTGGCATCGTGTGTTCTATGGGGAGCCTTCGAATTCCTTTCTTATTCTTCTTGTCTCCTCAGTTCTTCTTTTGGTGTTTGTTCTTGTGAATCACTTTGTAGTTAGGGGAAGGGACTTTGTTTTCTCTCTGAATGCCTGCAAGGGAGGATGAGGTATTCTTTTTGGTGAAAGGGTTGCGAGTATGGTGGGACTCATTCTGTATCACTCCGCGGTTGTATCCTTCCATAGGATCTATTTCGCTCTCTATGGGGAGTCTTGGATTTTTCATGGTTAGATTATCCTCTCGAGTTTTCTCCTGCTTTGATTCTTCTTTCTTCTTGGGTTTGTCTTCTTGATATTTTTGGTTGAATTGGCGAGGGTCTGGAATGTGGTGTCTGCTTTCCTCTCGGCCTTCGTTATTTGGTTTCTTCGCAGTTATCTCTTCTGTCTTAGTCTCCCCTTCTTTGTGTCGTCTTCCCATCTGGTCTTCCTCTGGGGCTTTCCGTGTCTTCGTTATTTTAAGGTTGAGCAAAAGTCCTCTTGTGATACCGGTGTAGGCCTTAGCCTTAGGTAGCTGGACAGAATTTATTCCCCATGAATAACCTAAGCTTTCCCTACTCTACTATTAACTCATACATTCACACTCTTCTAATGCCATACTGCAGGTGACAGTTACACTCTTCACCATACAGCACCGCAGTTCTTCATCCAACACACCAGCCTTTTGTTTATCTAATTAAAAAACTGTCTATCCTCCACTCAAGTGTGGTTGGTTAGAAACACTGGTAGGAGTTCCAGATTTTTCCTTTTGACCATTGCAGCGGTATAGGTGATAAGACCTCCTGCCTTTAGAGGTTTGAATCCTATCCCTGGCTATTATATTTGTCATCAAATAAGCAACACACACACACAGGTGTGTGTGTGTGTGTATAAATCCAATATAATACACACATTCTAACTCAATCTCTCAATTTCTCTTCCTGTGGCACTCTCTTTCCACTATATTTCCCCTCACTCACACTCACTTAAACCCCCTCTCTCTCAGCCAGCCCTCCATCACCCACGACAGCACTCCGTCTATTGTCATATCCCTCCTCTCCCCTTGTGGCCCCTCCTTCCCCCTCATTCACACACTCGCTTCGACGTTGACCCTATTTCATTCGCTCTCCTGTCTCCTAGAATATGCTCTCTCTCTCTCTCTATCTGGGGGTTCTTATATCTGAAAACATATACACCTCAGATCAATGTGCAGCAGTGGCGAACACTGTCAATCGAGCATTGGGATGTATTAAGAAAAATTCTACTTATGAAAATGAGAACATTATAGTACCTTCATTTAAAACAATAGTGAGGCCCCATCTTGAATATGGCGTCCAATTTCGTCTCCTTATCTGAGTAAGGACATTGAGAAATTTGAGGTGGTGCAGCATAGAGCGACAAAGTTGATTATGTCACTAAGAAATAAATTTATCATGAAAGAACAAAATAAATTTGTTTTCACTTAAGAAAAGAAGATTGCGAGGTCAATTAATTGAGTGTTTCAAGATGCTAAAGAGATTTGACAACATTGATGTAAATTCCCTTTTCAAAATATATAATAGTTCATTAATTCGAGGAAAGGGAATTAAATTAAAAACCAGGAGGGCGAATCTCGATGTCACAAAGCACTTCTTCACCTACAGTGTGGTCATCGAGTGGAATAAATTGCCTGAGAAACTGGTACAATGTAAGATAATTGACACATTCAAAAGAAGTCTAGACATTCATTTTGAGGAGGTGGGGATAATATAGGTAATACAAAAAAAAAGAAAACAAAAATTAAGCATCAGCAGTATTCAATATTTCTCAACTTCGTTCTTTACTATAAATTTCCCAGTAGAAGTTTGTTTCATTCTGCTGGGGGACTTCTTTCCCCAACTTAATTTCATGCCGACCAACGGTCGGAGGAAGAGGTGGGTGGGGAGAGAGCCTTCTGCTTTGCTATCCTTGCCTTCCATTTTGTAGCAAATTCTATTTTAGCATAAAGTCCAGAAGGTGTATGTATTCTGTGTATCCATGTAATCAATGTAATTTGTTCTCACTCTCTCTCTCTCTCTCTCTCTCTCTCTATATATATATATATATATATATATATATATATATATATATATTGAGAATATATCACAAATACATGTGAGCCACTAAATGTTTCTAGTCTCTCAGTGGGGATCGAACCATCGACCATCAGAACGATAGCCGACGCTTAATCAATTACACCACGGCAGTCTAAAAGACACTCAGCCTTCTATCCTATTTATGTTAGGGAGAAGGGAAACCCACTAGGCGAATATATTTCAATTCAAACCTAGGATAGAAGGCTGAGTGTCTTTTAGACTGCCGTGGTGTAATTGATTAAGCGTCGGCTATCGTTCTGATGGTCGATGGTTCGATCCCCACTGAGAGACTAGAAACATATATATATATATATATATATATATATATATATATATATATATATATATATGTATATATAATAATTATATATATATCTATATATATATATATATATATATATATATATATATATATATGTGTGTGTGTGTGTGTCTGTGCACTTTGTCATCCTTAAGCTCGCATTTTCACTTACATTTTTTCTCTATAAAGGCCACACTAACCCGCCTGGTCTCTCTCTCTCTCTCTCTGTCTCTCTCTCTCTCTCTCTCTCTGTCACCACCACCAGAACACGTAAAACTCCCGTAGAGGGTTGTCACTCCGGTCCTTCCCGAAAGGCCGGAAAAAAGCTGAATGGTAAATGTTACATTGCAGATATGTTCTACTGTCACTGGTCAGCATGTTCAAAATCACCGCTACTGGAGAGAGAGAGAGAGCGCTTTCCCTCTGCCGTATTAGAATAGTATGTTTCCCATCAGACTAATAGGACGCACAATGGTTATTTAATAAACCCCACCCACACAGTGAAGTAACCTCGAAACGGCACCATACTATTTTTGCCGACTTTACATTGACACACAATTACAATTTACAATTTTAACAATCACATCCGAACTGCGTCTGATGCAGAAATTCGCCCAAAAAGTTTTTGGGCGCGGCCAGGCCGAGATTCGATGTTGGGCCCACCACGTGGGAGGCGAGCGCCTTAGCCACTACACCAAGAGAAGTACTCCACTTGGCGTGATGGCTCAAGAAGATTTCAGCATCGAATGCAGTTACAGATACTTTGGCCCAATCCAGGCATTACATCACATTATCGTCCAGGTAGCGAAGACTCCGAGCGAGCGAAAGCAAGCGAGGCACAAGTATGAGCATGTCAACTACAGCGAGGCTCCGAGACAACGATCACCAGCGACATTCCTTATATCCGTCACTTGCCGGGCGGGTCACACACCATGGCGAGGAGGCAGTGCAGGAAATCTGCTACCATACCTCCCCAATGAACCGGAGTCACTGGGACATCATCTCTGAGAATTTCTGAGAGCTCTAGCCTTAGCAACTGTGGTAGCCAACCAGTTAAGGCAAGCCAGTACACCATGGGAATTCCCCAACTAAGTCTCTCAGAAATCCCTTTACAGCTGCCACCAGTGAAGTGACCTCGAAACTGCGCCATACTATTTTTGCCGACTTTTCATTGACACACAATTACAATTTACAATTTTAACAGTGGTGATGGGCTGGTCTATCAAAGTGATGTTACATCCTGGGATATATAAACACTGGGCTCTTTCTATTGGACTAGGTATGCGGCAACAAGCAACAACGGAAAACGCTAGATCCAACCCTTATCTATAAACCCAGGCAACAAACCACCCTAAACCATCAAGAGTCCTGCCTGGACAACGAAGTATCCTATGACTCGGTTACAGGGTGCACGCACTATAGACTGCTGATAGTCAAACAGGCTATATAAAAGATCACACAATTAAGTTGACTTAAAGCTTCAAGGAAAAGATAGATAACGGAATTAAATTGCAGAAACAAATTAATAACAAACTAGAAGAACGTACTTTTAACGTTACGTTAATTAATACAACTAATCACCCCTGCGTGAAAGAAGGTGAAAGCAAACAGTCCTCAAAACATCGTACAGGTAGACAAGATGCGGGTCTCTAAACTGCATGCGGCTACTGTAGGATCTGATGCTTAGCAAAGAAAATACGTTACGGATTTAGAGAACTCTTAACTCATAAGCAGGAATAAATACTAGTGATAGGACCTACAGTGTATAATGGCATAGGTATAATTAAATAAAGGTAGCAACTTGCAACATAACCACATACAGGTGTGCTTCTCACTCTTAGTCAGGCAAGCCTGCTCGGACAGAGTCTCTAAGCCACACCCTGACTCACAATGCTCACAAAAACTGTAAACTGTGGCACAATAACAAGCATACAGAGATGATAAACCCCTAGCTGTTAATCTAACAGGTGGCAGAGGTCTAGCCGGAAGGATATAGGCTTCGGATACCCGGGCTGAGCCACCTGCTCTAGCCTAGGGACGTTCCCAAGTCTGTGCGCCAAATTACTCTAATTGAAAGGGTGCTCTCTTGAGAGACTCAGATCGCAAGTATCTGACTCTCTCCTGGCGACCCTAAAACAAAAGCAAGACGTGCTAGCGCAGTGCTGAGTGGACTAGGCAAGGGCCCTCACACAACACAACACTAGACACACAGGGACACAGACAAGAAAATGCCCCCAGACTCCCACGGGTATCCTAGTAAAGTCGTGCGGGCCCACAGGACTTGCACCAGCAGACTTTACTTAACCTAACAAGTGTGCATGGGGGTAATTAGACACCTCTCCCTGTGCGCATGTATTTGAGGTGTATCCGTCACTAAAATATTCATTGTACCATTAATAGCATTAATACTTATTCATATGCGCCTATTATGGGTTGATTATAAAGGTATTAACCTGAAACAACAATAAAACGAGTGAAAGCAGCGTTTGGATGGTCAAAATCGGAGATATAGCCCGCGAGTTGTATAATGTATTGGTGAGGCAAGCTGCTTTCCCGCCAATTTCCCCCCAAGGCCACTGAGACACAGTCGATCGATACTCTCTCTCTGTCTCTTGCATTCGCTTGCTATCAGTAGTGACCACACCCTGCAACCGGATTTCTAATGTTAGCACGAAAATATACCTCAGAATAAGGGAATAACAGGGAAAATAGGTGATAACTGAAGGAGAGGAGGAAAGTGGGGAAGGAGGGGAGGTAGAGGACTGAGATTTTGCATGGCCCAGGGGCCCAAAAAAAATAAAAAAATAAAAAAATAAAAATATATATATATATTTTTTTTTTATGTCAAAAGTTGATTTTTTTTTTCTCTGACTCTTAAGAGTCTCCCCGCAGTCCGCCGGGGGAACTCTTAAGAGTCTCCCAGCAGTTCCCGGGTTAAAGGATCGCAAAAAGCCTCCCCTCCGGTCTAGCCCCTGCTAACCTGACACAAGAACACACTAGCAAGCATGAAACCACCAAATATGAGACAACAAAAAAGCTTCCTAGGTCTCATTAACAATTCCGTCTCTGCATAAGGCCCAAAATCCTATCTAGTTATCTGAGAGCTCGTCGTTAATACAATAATAGATATAAGGTCTATCAAGGGGATGGGATAATTAAATAGATTGGTGAGTTTTTTTTTTTTTTTTTTTTTTAAGAGACAATGAACGGAGGAAGGAAAAACACAGATAAAACAAAAAGGTCCATGTGCCTAAAGGCATCCTCCATTCATAAAATGTTTGTAACAACTGGATTTAAACATTTGTTGATTGTAAGTTTGTGGAAAGCAATTCGAGGGAAGTGAATTCCAAATAGTAGCTCTGGGGATAAATGAATTCTGATAAGCAGAAGTTCTGCATTGTGGAGGAGAAAGTGTAAATTCATGGACGCTCTCAGCTGCCCTAGTTCTACGGGGAAAGATGTGGAGAGGCGGCACAATTGAAGCAAGTTCCTCGGAACAATTGCTGTGAAAATATCTGTAGAATAATGCAAGGGATGCAACGTTTCTTCGTATGACTAATGTAGGAAGGTCCTGTGTGATTGCAGGGTTATTGATTAATCTAATAGCTTTATTTTGAATTTTGTCCAACTGCCTCAATGCAACCACTCCACTTCCACCCCACAGAGGTGAACAGTAATCCATCTGAGAGCGCACATGACTTTTATATATTACGGCCAACTGCTCGTCAGTGAAGAATTCTCGAACTCTGTACAGGAGTCCCAGTTTTTAGAGGCATTCTTAGCAATGCTTCTAACATAATGTGTCCAGCTCAAGTTAGTAGTTAATGTTACACCGAGAATGTCAATACTAGGGGAAGTGGGAATATTTACATCATTAAAAAATATATGGGAGTCAGTGAGATTCTGTCGGTTAGAAAATTGAATGTACTTGGTTTTCTGTGCATTAAAGGAAACTAGATTCTCTTGTCCCCATTCATTAATTCTAGAAAGGTCCTGGTTCAGAGAAATTGCAGTGTTTATTTTTGAATTTATAAGATCGGGTTGGGTGAAAGAATTGGTAAATGTGAAGGAACTGTGGAGTGTTGAGTCATCTGCGTAGGAATGTATTGGATTATGAGTGGTAGATATGAGATCATTGATATGAATGAGGAACAGAGTTGGGGCCAAAACTGATCCCTGGGGAACACCAGCATTTATTGAGTGAAATTGAGAATAAAGGCCATCTACCATTACACATATTTTTCTGTTATGAAGATAAGAAGAAATTAGTGGAACTAATGATGCAAGGCCGTAATGTGACATCTTCGACAATAAGGATTGATGCCAGACTCTATCAAATGCCTTTGATATATCCAGTGCTATTGTATGTGTTTCACCATGTTGGTCTGTAGCTTGGTTGATTTGATGCGTAAGAAGGCAAAGAATGTCTGCAGTTGATCGACATCGTCTAAAACTATATTGCCTATCACTGATTAATTTATTATTCTCCAGATGCTTAATTATGTGATTATTTAATATAATTTCAAAAACTTTGCCAAGAGTGGAAGTTATAGCTATTGGTCTGTAGTTTGATGGATCTGAAGAGGCACCTTTTTTAGGAACTGGATGGATGTTTGCTTCTTTCCAGGGTACTGGGAAGCATGAGGTATGAGTACACAGACGGAAAAATTTTGCCAATACAGGAGCGAGCACCAAGGAGCAATTCTTAAGTACTATTGGAGGAATTTCATCTGGACCAGGAGCCTTATCTACTGAGAGATTCTGCAAAATAGTTTTGACATGTCTGGTGTGGATCTTAAGTGAGGGATTCAGGTGAATTAAAATTAAGTACAGGGATATCTTGATTTATTTCATCTAAGGTTGAGTTGGTGGAGAAAATATCTGCAAGAAGGTTAGCTTTACCTCGTGGGTCACTTACAAGATTGCCAGTCGGAGATTTTAATGGTGGAATGGATGAAGCAGTAGTGAAGTTGGATTTGAATGAGTTAAGAGTAGACCAAAATATTTTGTTATCATTTGGATTATTTAGAAGTTTATTTGCCTGCTTATGGAGAAAGTTTGATTTAGTTAGGTTTAATACAGTTTTGGCATGATTTCTGATGTTTCTAAAGTAATTAAAGGCTTCATGTGTTTTTGATCTTGTGTATGCATTGTAGGCTATTGCTTTTTGTTCAGTTACTCTAGCACAATTATGGTCAAACCATTTAGGTGAATTAGATCTTTTACTGTACTTTTAATGAGGAATAAAAGTTTCCATTCCAATTTTTACAAAATCTTGTATGTGGCTCAAGGTGGAGTGTGCATCATTAGAAAAGAAAGAGGTCCAGGGAATATCAATAAAGAAACCTTGAAGACCCTCCCAGTCTGCCCTATCGTAATGCCATTTAGTCACCAAAACAGGTTCAGAGTGGGAAGGTGTGGTAGGTGATAGACAGGTGGCCTGTATCAGACAGTGATCAGCCAAGTGGGGACCTCACTGTAACATCATAATTTTCTGAATTGGTTGTTAAAAATAAGTCCAGTAGGTGGGAATTATGATTAGGATTATCTGGTACACGGGTGGGTTGGTTGACTAGTTGAATGAGATTAAATGAGTCTGCAAATAGCTCACATTCAAGACCAGCATCATCAGTCCTGGCTGAATGAGTGAGCCATTCAACATTATGGACATTAAAATCACCCAACACAGTGATTTCAGAAGAAGCATTTAAGTTGAGGACACTGAGTTGTGAGGACAGAGAATCAAAAAGGACTTTGCTCTGGAGGAGTATTTGGGGAACGGTAGATGCAACATATGTATTTAAATTTACCAGCAGAAATTAATTTGTATATAGAATAATCAAAATAGGGACAATTGAAACTAGTAACCTCCTCCAGGGCAATTTCAGATTTTGCGAAGCAACATACACCACCTTTAGGTCTGAAATTTTGGAGCAGTTGATAACCTGGAAAATTAAATCTAGATGTGTCAGATGTGGATGTTACTTGAGTCTCTGTCAAAAAAAAAGGAGAGTAGGGGATTCTGCTTGAAGAAATTGGTGTACAGAATTGATGTTAGAGTGAAGTCCCCTTATATTACTAAAGAAATAGCTGTACTGACAAGCAGCTTTGGGAGTAGTGGAAGTAGTGGAAGGAAGGTATACAAAGTAAGAGAGACAGTTTCTAAGTGGGGTTGAGAGGGATAGATATCAAGGGGGTCCGAAGGGTACGACAGTGAGGTGAGCTCTGAGTCTTGAATCTGTCTGGACCCCACCCTAGGCATACAAAATACATCCCAGGCTTGGCAACACTCAACACTGTTGCCTGGTCAAACTCCTCTACCCCGTGCGTGAGTCGAAACTAAGCCTAACGTTGCAATCAAATGCATATGGCAACGCTTCAGGCTCGTCCCAAGCTGGCAAGCGAAGCAACGTCCCAAGCCGGTCTCTCTCTCCCGCTCGTCTCCTCCCGCCCTCACTAGACTTACATCTTATATATTATAATGAAATAATCAACTATCGAGAATAAAATATACGAAGATGCGTTGGTTAAGAATAAGGGCAGCTTCAAGCTGTGAAACAACATAAGAATATCCCAGACATTAGTTACTATGTCGTAGGATATATACTAAGGAAAAGCCTGCCGACCGGCTGCCACCAGCCGGTTTCTAAACGGCTGGGCAGCCGACGCGCGCGCATGCCCGCACGTGGCTACTATGCAGAAGCGTCACACCTCCCCCAAGATATAAGACCCTTGACTAAGTTCTTCATATATAACAGAAAGCTTCTCATAGTACCACACACTGTTGCGACACAAGGCACTATATAAATAAAATAAAGACTGTTGCGCTCCACCGAGCAAGTTCAACTAACTTAGCGACAATAAGCGAAAACATTCAACTTAGATACTGCTACAACATCTTATACAAAATTGTACACGTTATAAAAAATAAAGAGTTTTTATAAGGTTTTGCTTTTTTAATTTGTTTTTTTCGGCTGAACTACAGTGACAGCCTATTTTCCTCCACACTCAACCCTCTATCCTGTGGCAGTCTAACCAACATCATCCACCCTTGATAGACAATCCGCTATCACGTTATCAGAACCGGCAATATGGCGTATGTCCAGATTATACTCCTGAAGCATGAGTGACCACCTGGTCAGCCTCATATTCCGGTTATGAAACTGATTCAAGAATTTCAGAGGGTGATGATCGGTATAAACCACTACGACTGGTCCGAAAGCAGGAACATATACATCAAAGTGCCTGAGCGCCAGCACTATCGCCAGGAGTTCTTTTTCAATTACAGAGTAATTCCTTTGTGCACTATTGAATTTTTTACTGTAAAAACTCACTGGATGTTCGATACCTTCATCATCTGTCTGTAACAAGACAGCCCCAGCCCCTACGCCACTGGCATCAGTCGCCAGCTGAAAAGGTCTGCTGAAGTCCGGGGCCCTGAGTATGGGGTGGGTACATAACAGGTGTTTCACCAAGGAAAACGCCTCTGCACACTCAGGAACCCACCGGAACTTCTTGTCCTTAGATAATAAGTCAGTTAAAGGTGCAAGTACAGTCGAATAGCCTTTGATGAAGCGACGATAATAGCCCATCATACCTAGAAACCGCATGATTTGTTTCTTAGTCGTAGGCTGGGGGAACTGATCGATGGCTTTGATCTTTGTCTGTGGAGGGCACACCTGACCCATCCCCACCTCGAACCCCAAGTACAAAACTGTGGCTTTGACAAAATCGCACTTACCCAGGTTTACCACCAAACCTGCTTCATTCAGTTTATTAAAAAGCTGTCCGATGTGAGCACAGTGACTGTTAAAATCATCGTCGTATATTATGACATCATCTAGGTACACCGTGCAGTTGGGAATGTCGGCTACAATGTCGTTCATTCATTTCTGAAACGTTGCAGGGGCATTTTTCAGCCCGTATGGCATAACATGGCAACGATATGTGGCACCGTCCACCACAAACCCACACACCTCTCGCGCTCGCTCAGACAAGGGCACTTGCCAATAACCCTTAACAAGGTCTATCTTAGTGAGGAACTTGGCTTTTCCTATCTTATCCACACTGTCGTCCACGCGAGGGAGAGGGTAGTCATTTGTGGGGGTTAAACCATTCAACCTGCGGAAATCTATACAAAACCACACCTTGCCATCTGGTTTGGGCTCCAGTGTGACTGGGGAAGTCCACCTTACTGCACCCTCAGAAATCAGCCCACGTTTCAGCATATAATCCAGCTCTTCCCTAAGTGCTGGTAATTTAATAGGGGGAACACGGTATGGCACTGATTTAAAGGGCGGGTGGTCCCCAACATCGACATCGTGCACCGCTTGAGTAGTGAGGCCAGGATGCTCCGCGAAAACAGCTGGGTTTGAATCAACAAGTGCTGCACAGCTACACGCTGTTGCTCAGGCAGGTGCAATATCAACTCGTGAGCCACTTGTCTAGAATTCCCCGCCCACTGATCCGCGGAAGCATGACAATCCCAATTATCCTCCCCCGCAGCTTGACTGTCCCTTCCTCCTTCTCCACCATGATCGCTGCAGATCAACACCGGGACAGTGAGAGGCTCGGAGGGGCGCCTCACATACTCTTTCATCAGATTTACATGGCAAAGTTGGTTCTTTTTCTTACGATCAGGAGTAGCTACTAAATAGTTGAGATCAGAAACCTTCCTTACAACTCGATACGGACCAGAATACTTGGCAGACAAGGGGTGTCCCACTAGAGGCAGTAGTATCAGTACCTCCTGATCTACTTCAAACTCCCTCAGCTTCACCTTCTGGTCGTATCTGTCCTTCATCTGAGCTTGTGAACTCTTAAGGTTCTGACCTGCTACCTCCAAGCTCTTTAGCATTCTCTCACGGCTTTCAACAACATACTTTAGAAGCGAGCATGGCTTTGTGACTTCCTCCCAGATATCCTTAACTATGTGGAGGGGCCCCCTGACCCTGTGTCCAAAAACCAACTCGTTCGGGCTAAATCCCAAGCTCTCCCCAGGTACTTCTCTCGCAGCAAATAAAACGTATGGGAGACCTAGATCCCAGTCCTTCCCATTTTCCATGCAATAACACCGCAACATACTCTTGAGAGTCGAGTGCCACCTTTCCAAAACTCCCTGACTCTCGGGATGGTAGGCAGATGACACCACAGACACTATCCCATGTTTGCTGCATGGTCTGCTTAAACAGAGCAGAAGTAAAATTGAATCCCTGATCAGACTGGATCTCCTGAGGGTAGCCATAACGAGAGAAATAGACAAGTAGATTTTTGACAACAGTCTTAGCCATCCCGTTGCACATGGGGTAAGCATCTGGATACCGTGTTGCTACATCCATTACAGTTAGTAAAAATTTATTGCCGGCACTAGTGGGGGGCAATGGGCCAACCATATCGATAACTACTTTGCTGAAGGGCGGCCCAATGACAGGGATGGGTTGTAACGGAGCTCTCGGGATGACCTGATTGGGTTTCCCAACAACTTGACAAGTGTGACACTGACACTCATGACACGACACTCGCCTTTAACTCAGACCACCAGAAAAGCTTGCTCAGAGCTGCCTCCGTCTTACGTGCCCCCAGGTGCCCTGCCAAAGGCACATCATGAGCTAATCTCAATAAGCTCTCACGGCACACCCTCGGTACTACTAACTGGTCCACTAATCCTGACCCGCCATCCCACTTTTTCTTGGGATCCTGATGTCTCCGATACAAGATCCCCTCGGACAAGAAAAAATCACCAGGCTGCGCATCCCCATCGCTCTCCAGTTCGATAGCACCATTACCACACGCCCTGACATCAGAATCTTCCAGCTGCAAGGAACATATATCAGCAGGTGCGAGATTATCCAAGTTCATCTTAAATAATTTATTTCCACCTCCAATGTCCCGCTGAGCCATCCTTTCCTCACGCTGCGCATAACGATGCTGTCGCAGAGTCTCTTCCTGCCCTGCACCTGCACTAGCGGTGACAGGCCCCGGAGCCTCTCCAGACTCTAACATAGGTGCCAATAATGAGTCACCAAGAAACACTGCCGGCTCAAAACTCTCCAATTGACCAACACTTCCCGTTTTCTTGTGACCTCTCCTCCGCGGTATGATAGACTGAGGTGGTGGCTGCAAGGCTCCGGATGTCTGAGAACGCGTCACAACACACGCCATGGTTTGTAAGCTACACTTCTCAACCCACTCCTGTTCCTCCCTACTAACGTCGGCCGCCTTCTCGGCAACGACCAATGGTGAAACCTTAGAAGCAGGCACCGCAAAGTCGTTGCCGAGGAGGAGGTCGACGCCCCCAACAGGCAAGTTCTCTACAATTCCTACATCCAGCTCCTTCACCACACCACCCTCCTCCAGCTCCATCCGCACCAGCGGGTAGGATTTCGTAGCATTGATTCCCTGAACTACCACCACCCGAGCAGCGTTAATCGGTCTACCAGTAAAGTTCCTTAACAAGGTCTGAGAAGCCCCAGTATCACGCAATAGCTTAACTCCTCGCCTTTCGCCAGCCCACCTCACAAAACAATGCCCTCTATGACCCCCAAAGACGTCGCGGACAGGGTTTGAGCCTTCCGGACTCTTGAACACAGGCTGTGTCCCAACCTCTGACGAACTACCCTTGGCAAACTCAGAAGATATAGGCGACACCCCTATGCTGCGGGCCAATGACACAACCTTGTTTGGTGGCTTGTTCGGACAAGCATTTGCAAAGTGACCCTCCTTGTGACATGCAAAGCACTCTTTACTCGTTGGGTTCCCTTGGGAGTGGGAGGTACCATTAGACTTCTTATACGGGACGGTATTTGGTTTATGTTCAGTTTTATTGTCAGTGCTAGATGGTGTTGTGTATTTATGTGTATCAAAATTCTTGGGAGGGGGAGGGGTATGATCCTTTGCACCCGACTCACTCCTAGCTGCTGCTCTGCACCCTCGAATTAATGACAGTCGGAGGTCAGCCATTTCTGCTGCCTCCTGGAGAGTTCTAGGATTTTTTTCCTTTATATTTAATGTTAAGTCCCCGCCTGTGTACTTAAAGAACTGCTCCAAGAGAACCAGCTCACTCAACTCCTCAAAAGTAGCTGCCCTCTCAGAATGCAGCCAATGTCGTAGTGCATCAGACAAGTCCCGGGCGTGTTCTAGGAAGGTACTATCCTTGCCCTTAGTAACACCCCGAAACTTCTAGCGGTAAGTTTCTGGTTGTAACTCATAGGCCCGTAGCACAGCCTTCTTTAGCTCATCATAAACTACACAGGACTCTAAAGGTAGTGCATCATACGCTTTTAGCCCCTTTCCTAGGAGTCTTGATGAAACTAATGCTGCCCACTTTTCCTGAGGCCACTGGTGTTCCTGACACTTCTTCTCAAATCGCATAAAAAACTCAGCCACACATAATTCATCGAACACAGGAACTAGTTTAAGCAGGTGCGACAATGATTGGTCCCGATGTCTGTTACCTCCCCCAATATTTCGCCCTGTTACCTCCACTCGAGATCTCTCCAGCTCCCTGTCAGCCCGATACCTAGTAGACTCTGCCTGCAGTTCAGCCTCTCGTATAGCTGTTCTCTCTGCAGCCTCAGCCTGAGCTCTAGCAACCTCAGCCTGCACACTAACCTGTCTTTCGGCGGCCTCAACCTTGGCCATCTCAAGCCGAAACAACAAATCTGGAGTCAACCCTTGAGGAGGGGAAGGTGCATTTAATGGAGAGGGTCCCTGTGATTGAATTCCACGCTGCCATTGACCAACAACTTGGGGGTATGTACTAAATTCAGGCACCCTGACGTTTGATATGGGGGTAGAGTGGAGGGGGGGCTGGGGACCGGGGCCCCCAGTCGCCTCTCCACCCAGGTCTCTTCCTTCTAAACCCAATATCAAAGTCCTCAGCTGATCTTTCCTCATGCCACTTAAACCCTGGTGACCCTGAAGACCTGCCACACACTTTAAGCCATACTTATTCAGCTTCAACACCCTGGCAGCGGTAAGGGGCACCTCTAAAAATCTTCTAGCACCCTCCTCGCTATCGACTAGCCACTCCACAGGTCTTTCTCCCTTCGAGCCCGTATCGTGACCTGACCCATCACTGTGTTCTGATGTATTAGACATGTTTGTGTACTGCAGTAATTATCACGGTTATAGAATGTGCCTTATCTCCTATGCAAGTATGTATATACTAATGTTATTTAAAGTCTTTTAATGTGTTATATTGGTTGCTCCAAAAAAAAAAACTATGTCCACTTTATTCCTCTAATCATAAGGAATCTCAAAAACAAATGACCACTATATTCCTCTGTTCAGTAAATCCTATGCAAGGACAACGAGGTATCCTATGACTCGGTTACAGGGTGCACGCACTATAGACTGCTGATAGTCAAACAGGCTATATAAAAGATCACACAATTAAGTTGACTTAAAGCTTCAAGGAAAAGATAGATAACGGAATTAAATTGTAGAAACAATTTAATAACAAACTAGAAGAAAGTATATTTAACGTTACGTTAATTAATACAACTAATCACCCCTGCGTGAAAGAAGGTGAAAGCAAACAGTCCTCAAAACATCGTACAGGTAGACAAGATGCGGGTCTCTAAACTGCATGCGGCTATTGTAGGATCTGATGCTTAGCAAAGAAAATACGTTACGGATTTAGAGAACTCTTAACTCATAAGCAGGAATAAATACTAGTGATAGGACCTACAGTGTATAATGGCATAGGTATAATTAAATATAGGTAGCAACTCGCAACATAACCACATACAGGTGTGCTTCTCACTCTTAGTCAGGCAAGCCTGCTTGGACAGAGTCTCTAAGCCACACCCTGACTCACAATGCTCACAAAAACGGTAAACTGTGGCACAATAACAAGCATACAGAGATGATAAACCCCTAGCTGTTAATCTGCCAGGTGGCAGAGGTCTAGCCGGAAGGATATAGGCTTCGGATACCTGGGCTGAGCCACCTGCTCTAGCCTAGGGACGTTCCCAAGTCTGTGCGCCAAATTACTCTAATTGAAAGGGTGCTCTCTTGAGAGACTCAGATCGCAAGTATCTGACTCTCTCCTGGCGACCCTAAAACAAAAGCAAGACGTGCTAGCGCAGTGCTGAGTGGACTAGGCAAGGATCCTCACACAACACAACACTAGACACACAGGGACACAGACAAGAAAATGCCCCCAGACTCCCACGGGTATCCTAGTAAAGTCGTGCGGGTCCACAGGGCTCGCACCAGCAGACTTTACTTAAAGGATCGCAAAAAGCCTCCCCTCCAGTCTAGCCCCTGCTAACCTGACACAAGAACACACTAGCAAGCATGAAACCACCAAATATGAGACAACAAAAAAGCTTCCTAGGTCTCACTAACAATTACGTCTCTGCATAAGGCCCAAAATCCTATCTAGTTATCTGACAGCTCGTTGTTAATACAATAATAGATATAAGGTCTATCAAGGGGATGGGATAATTAAATAGATTGGTGAAGTAGTGGAAGGAAGGTATACAAAGTATGAGAGAAAGTTTCTAAGGGGGGTTGAGAGGGATAGATATCAAGGGGGTCCGAAGGGTACGACAGTGAGGTGAGCTCTGAGTCTTGAATCTGTCTGGACCCCACCCTAGGCATACAAAATACATCCCAGGCTTGGCAACACTCAACACTGTTGCCTGGTCAAAATCCTCTACCCCGTGCGTGAGTCGAAACTAAGCCTAACGTTGCAATCAAATGCATATGGCAACGCTTCAGGCTCGTCCCAAGCTGGCAAGCGAAGCAACGTCCCAAGCCGGTCTCTTTCTCCCGCTCGTCTCCTCCTGCCCTCACTAGACTTACATCTTATATATTATAATGAAATAATCAACTATCGAGAATAAAATATACTAAGATGCGTTGGTTAAGAATAAGGGCAGCTTCAAGCTGTGAAACAACATAAGAATATCCCAGACATTAGTTACGTTGTCGTAGGATAATACTAGGGAAAAGCCTGCCGACCGGCTGCCACCAGCCGGTTTCTAAACGGCTGGGCAGCCGACGCGCGCGCATGCCCGCACGTGGCTACTATGCAGAAGCGTCACAGTGAGAACTGAGCGATCTCTGCAATACCCATAGCTTACTCTGACTGTTCCTTTTACTTATATATTTTCTAGATCTCAAGTGACGGCGACTCTTCCGTGGATTGACCTCCCAATCTACCAAGATTGGAAGCCAAAGCGTCACATTTTTTCCTTTGCCCCTCAGCTTTCTCTTCATAATTGCTGAGGGGCACAGGGCCCTGGTTGGGGCTTTGGTTTCCCGGGCGTTTCTGTCGCCCTTCTCAGCTCCCCGCCATGGAGTGGCTTCAGTCACCCATGCTTTATTGTGGTCGGCTGGGAGGGTTCTGTGGGGGCGCTCGGTTATGGCCTTGGTCTTGCTCGGGGCCTTGGGGCTGTTCGGCCAGGCAGCTTGGGGAACAACAACAACAACAACAACAACAACAATTTTAACAATCACATCCGAACTGCGTCTGATGCAGAAATTCGCCCCAAATGTTTTTGGGCGTGGCCCGGCCGCGATTCGATCTCGGGCCCGCCACGTGCGAGGCGAGCGCCTTAGCCACTACACCAAGAGAAGTACTCCACTTGGCGTGATAGCTCAAGCAGATTTCAGCATCGAATGCAGTTACAGATACTTTGCCACAATCCAGGCATTACAACAGAACCAGCAAGGTAATGAACAACAAGCAGCCCAAACACCAGCGCATAGTTCGCCCTCCAAACCTACCAGAAAACCTAAACAGGATTATGGAAGCACACAATTGCCAACACATTATGGTCGTGGGAGACCTGAATCAATATCTAATTCAGAGATAATTTGATGATTTACTGGTAATATAAGGCCTCTTCAATCAAGTCGACTCCCACACACACAATATAGGTGGTTTTGTTGACCCAGTTCTCACTGATCTACACAATGGCATGATTTTCCTTTGACCTCTCGATAAAGATGGTTCATCAGATCATTATGCAGGCATGCCCAAAGATTATGTAACGGTTGCACTATATGAAGCAAACCAGAGAGATACTTGGCTATGGGAGCATGCAGACTGGACCTCCATACAACACACACTACAGAACATCAACTTGTATGCATGTGTATGTATTTATTTATTTGTGTATTATAGTATTACTATATAATATATATATATATATATAATTATATATATATATATATATATATATATATATATATATATATATATGTATATATATATATGTATATATAATAATAATATATATATACAGTATATACCGGGTATATATATTTTGGTTTAGTTTTTTAGTTTTTTTGTAGGGGGGGGGGGGGTTTACAGCTACAGGAATTATATGAGAAGGAGAATGGTAGAGGACCCTACCGGTCCGGTGATTTTGTGTTCAATGATAACAGCTATGCTGCAGTTTTACCCTCCTGTCACTGGCTGGCGTTTACAATTTCACGACTACTGGCAGGGAGAAGGGGTAAAAGGGGAGAACCTAGATGAAGGTAGAGTCAGGAATAGCAGAACATGGGGAGACATAGGGAAATGGAATGACTATAGTGGAAAGCAGCAATGAACAGAAGAGGAATTGAATAACTTGGCGATATAGAGAGAAGCAAAGCCAAGGATTGGAGAGAAACTGGATATTATGACGTGGATCGTAGCACGGGGAAATGGAAATTAAAAGGAGAATGGGAGAGGTGCCTTCGTTAGTATCCGAAAAAAAGGGGAATGCAATATGTTGTTCTGCTGGTAATGTTTGTAGGTATTGTGTAGCCGATCATACACATACACACACACACACACACACACATTAACAATAACGCTGGAAGAAGGGGAACGGGGGAGGGGGTAACACAGAAGGGTAACGGCATAACTGACAAAAATATGAAAAGGCGACGGTACAGAAAGGATACTTACAATCAATCATAGTAAGTATATAAGAAGTGCAAATGGAAAATAAGGGAAAATGGGTACAGGGTAGAAGAAAGTAGGAGAAGTTGAATGCATGTTGAGGAATGGGGTAGATATTATAGTTGATAAGCAGAATACATGAGGGGAGAATGGACTAAAATACACAAAAGAAGATAATAAGGAAGAGAATGATACAAGTGGGGGAGCAGACGGGAAGAAGAACGAGGGACGGGGTCAATGTGGAAAGGGAGGAGATAAACAAATGAAGAAGGAAAGGGGAGAATGTAATAACAAGATGGAAAAAGGAACGATATGGAGGAATCAATATATTTATATGCAGTAGTGACGGGTACATTAATATTTTTAACACCTTGTGAGAAAAAACATGTATTGAGTATTGTTCACATGTGTGGGGAGGATCTTCTCACACAACATTTCTAGACAAAGTAGAAAAAGAAAGCCTTCCGTCTCATTAACTCACGTCCACTCACCAATTATCTGCAGTACCTCTCTCTCTTCGCCGCAATGTTGCATCTCTCCCAGTATTCTACCGCTATTGCAATAAGCAGTGTTCCCCAGAGCTCTCAGTGTATACCACCCCCTCTCCGTAGAGCACGTAGCAACCGTCTTGCTACAAAATCCCACCCTTACTTTGTGCAACTCTCCAACCCAAGACTGAATCGTTATTCTGTCTTTCTTTTATTCAACAGCTGAGCTCAGGAACTCTCTCCCAGAATCAGCCTTTCCCTCTTCCTATGACTTAAATTGCTTCAAACTCTGTGTGTCTAGGCATTTTGGTTCGTACGTCCCTTGATTTTGGCCCTGTCATTCGTTCAACTCCGGGGGAGAGACCTGTCACAGTCACAGGCAATTCTGCCTTTTGTCTCCCTCACTCACATAGACAAACAAATAACACTGATCAGTTAAAGCTAATGATCAGATGTATATATCTTAATAACATTGTCAATATAATTCGTCAATGTGTATATGTATTCTTGAAATATAATAGACAGATATTCCTGTCCGCGACTGAACATACAGAGACGGGAGTACAAAAACAGGATGTAGTCATGGAAATAGATGGAAAAATAATAATTGGAAGGGGACGAAGGACGGAGAGGAAAACAGGAGAATGATACAGGAAGGGACAAGGACATAAAAAGGAGAGATATGGCAACAACAAGGAAACATGTGTAAAGGTAATTGTAAAGGGAAAGGAATGAAGATAAGTTAATGAAAATACCAGAATGAGAAAGAAAGCTAAATATTGGTATATGAAATGCATGCCAGGAATGAAAATAGGCATGAACTTGGGAAAGTGGAATTAAAAGAACAAATAAAAAGAAACGATACATTGGAAGGATCAGCAAAACATTAAGGGGGGGTTGGCCCCCTTCTCCCTCATGATTAGCCCCACTAGTTTAATGTTCATACACAGCAGCAGAAAGTAGGTGCGCCGACCTTACTTCGTTGATTTAAAGGCTAGAATTTGTATTTTAATTGAT
>CM064567.1:42512595-42654906 GCA_032716605.1 Paralithodes platypus | reverse complement strand
GGTCTCTCTTCTCCCGCTCGTTCTCCTCCCCGCCCTCAATGACTTTACATCTATATATTATAATGACTAATCAACTACTCGAGAATAAAATAATACGAAGATGCGTTGGTTAAGAATCAAGGGCAGCTTCCAAGCTGTGAAACAACATAAAGAATATCCAAGACATTAGGTTACTTTGTTGTAGGATTATACTAAGGAAAGTGCCTGCCGGACCGGGCTGTTGGTTGTGGTTGTGGTCTCCCACCAGCCGGTTTCTAAACGGCTGGGCAGCCGACCGCTGCGCCACCGCTGCATGCTCCGCACGTTGCTACTATGCAGGAAGCGTCACACCTCACCCAAGATACTAAGACCCTTGACTAAGTTCTTCATATATACACAGAAACGCTTCTCATAGTACCACACACTGGTTGCGACACAAGGCACTATGATATAAATAACAATAAAGACTGTTGCGACTCCACAGAGCAAGTTTCAACTAACTTAGCGACAACAATAAGCGAAAACATTCAACGTTAGATAGGCTTGACAACATCTTATACAAAAATTGTAACACGGTTATAAAAAATTAAAGAGTTTTTTATTAAGGGTTTTTGCCGTTTTTTAATTTGTTTTTTTTCTTCCGGCTGAACTACAGTGACCAGCCTATTTTCCTCCACAACCAACCCTATATCGGTGGCAGTCTAACCAACATCATCCACCCTTGATAGGACAATCCGCTATCACGTTATCAGAACCGGCAATATGGCGTATGGTCCAGAGTATACTCCTGAAGCATGAGTGACCACCTGGTCAGCCTCATATTCCGGTTATGAAACTGATTCAAGAATTTCAGAGGGGTGGATGATCGGTAGAAACCCACTACGACTGGTCCGAAAGCAGGAAACATATACATCAAAAGTGGCCTGAGCCGCCATGCACTATCCGCCAGGAGTTCTTTTTCAATTACAGACGTAATTCCTTTGTGCACTATTGAATTTTTTTACTGTTAAAAACTCACTGGAATGTTCGATACCTTCATCACTCTGTCTGTTAAACAAGGACAGCCCCAGCCCCTACGCCACTGGCATCAGTCGCCAGCTGACAAGGATCTGCTGGGAAGTCCGGGGCTCTGAGTATGGGGTGGGTACATATACAGGTTTGTTTCACCAAAGGAAAACGCCTCTGCACACTCAGGAGACCACCGGAACTTCTTGTCCTTAGATCATAAGTCAGTTAAAGGTGCAAAGTACAGTCGTAATAGCCTTTGTGATGAAGCAGACGATAATAGCCCCATCATATCCTAGAAACCGCATGATTTGTTTCTTAGGTCGTAGGCTGGGGGAACTGATCGATGGCTTTGATCTTTGTCCTGTGGATGGGCACACCTGACACCATCCCCACCTCGAACCCAAAGTACAAAACTGTGGCTTTGACAAAATCGCACTTACCCGGTTTACCACCAAATCTGCTTTCATTCAGTTTATTATTACAAAGCTTGTCCGATGTGCGCACAGTGACTGTTGAAAATCATCTCGTAGACTTTATTATGACATCATCTAGGTACCACCGTGACAGTTGGGAATGTCGGCTACAATGTCCGTTTCATATCATCTTTCTGAAAACGTTGCAGGGGCATTTTTCAAGCCCGTACTGTAGGATAACATTGGCACACAGATATGTTGCACAATCGTCCACCACAAACCCACACACACTCTCGCTCATCCGCTCAGACAATTGGGCACTTGCCCAATACCCCTTAACAAGGTCTATCCTTAGTGAGGAACTTGGCCTTTTTCCTATCTTATCCAACACTGTCGTCCACGCGAGGGTGAGGGTGTCCATTTGTCGGGGGTTTTAAACCATTCAACCTGCGGAAATCTATACAAAAACCCACCTGGCCATCTGGTTTGGGGGCTGCAGTGTGGACTGGGGGGAAGTCCACCTTACTGCAACCCTACAGAAATCAGCCCACGTTTCAGCATATAATCCAGCTCTTCCCCTAATGTGCTGGTAAATTTAATAGGGGGAACACGGTTATGGCACTGATTTAAAGGGGCGTGGGGGTCCCCAACATCGACATCGTTGCACCGCTTGAGTAGTGAGGCCAGGATGCTCCGCGAAAACAGCTGGGTTTGAATCCAACCAAGTGCTGCACAGCTACACGCTGGTGCTCAGGCAGGTGCAATATCAACTCGTGAGCCACTTGTCTAGAATTCCCCGCCCACTGATCCGCGGAAGGCATGACAATCCCAATACCTCTCCTCCCCAGCAGCTTGTGGACTGTCCCTTCCTCCTTCTCCACCCTGATCGCTGGCAGACTCAACAACGGGCCAGTGAGAGGCTCGGAGGGGCGCCTCTCTCCACATAACTCTTTCATAAAAGAGTGTTACATGGGCAAAGTCTGGTTCTTTTTTTCTTACGAATCAGGAGTCGCTACTAATAGTTTGAGATCAGAAACCCTTCCTTACAAACTCGATACGGACCAGAATTACTTGGCAGACAAGGGTGTCCCACTAGAAGGCAGTAGTATCAGTACCTCCTGATCTACTTCAAACTCCCTCAGCTTCAGCCTTCTGGTCGGATCTGTCCGTCTCATCTGAGCTTGTGAACTCTTAAGGTATCCTGACCTGCTACCATCCAAGCTCCTATTTAGCATTCTCTCACGGCTTTCAAACACATACTTTAGAAGCGAGCATGGCTTTGTGACTTCCTCCCAGATTATATTCCTTAACTATGTGGAGGGGCCCCCTGACCCTGTGTCCAAAAACCAACTCGTTCGGACGCTAAATCCCAAGCTGCTCCCCACGGTACTTTCTCTCGCCAGCAAATACAACGTATGGGAGACCTAGATCCCAAGTCCTTCCTATTTTCCATGCAAATACACACCGCAGCACATACTCTTGAGAGTCGAGTGCCACCTTTCCAAAACTCCCTGACTCTCGGGGATGGTAGTCAGATGACCAACCAACAAGACAACTATCCCATGTTTGCTGCTATGGTCCTGCTTAAACAGAAGCAAGAAGTAAAATTGAATCCCTGATCAAAATCTGGATCTCCTGAGGGTAGCCATAACGAGAGAAATAGAACAAGTAGATTTTTGACAACAGTCTCGCCATCACCCGTTTGCATGGTGTAAGGCATCTGGATACCGTGTTGGCCTTACATCACATGTACAGTTAGTAAACAATTTATTGCCGGCACTAGTGGGGGGCAATTGGGCCCAACCATGATCGATAACTACTACTTTGCTGAAGGGCGGCCCAATGACAGGGATGGTTTGTACACGGAAGCGTCTCGGGATGACCTGATTGGGTTTTTCCCCAAACAACTTGACAAGTGTTGACACTGACACTCATGACACGACCACTCTCGCCTTTAACTCAGACCACCAGAAAAGCTTCGCTCAGAGCTGCCCTCCGTCTTACGTGCCCCCAGGTGCCCTGCCAAAGGCACATCATGAGCTAATCTCAAATAAGCTCTCACGGCACACCTCAGGTACTACTAACTGGTCACTAATCCTGACCCGCCGCCATCCCACTTTTTCTTGGATCCTGATGTCTCCGATACAAGATCCCCAGTCGGACAAGGGAAAAAAAAATTCACCAGGCTGCGCATCCCCATCGCTACCATTTCGATAGCACCATTACCACACGCCCTGACATCAGGATCTTCCAGCTGCATAGGAACATATATCAGCAGGTGCGGGAGATTATCCAAGTTCATCTTAAAATAATTTATTTCCACCTCCAATTGTCCCGCTGAGCCCTTAATCCTTATCCTCACGCTGCGCATAAGTCGATGCTGGCGCAGAGTCTCTTCCTGCCCTGCAACTGCACTAGCTGGTGACAGGCCCCGGAGCCTCTCCAGACTCTAAACATAGGTGCCAATAATGAGGTCACCAAGAAACACTGCCGGCTCAAAACTCTCCATTATTGACCAACACTTCCCGTTTTGCTTGTGACCTATCCTCCGCGGTCTGATAGACTGAGGTGGTGGCGCAAGGCTCCGGATGTCTGAGAACGCGTCACAACACACAGCCATGGTTTGTAAGCTACACTTCTCAACCCACTCCCTGTTCCTCCCTACTAACGTCGGCCGCCTTCTAGCAACGACCAATGGTGACACCTTAGAAGCAGGCACCGCAAAGTCTGTTGTTGCCGAGGAGGAGGTCGACGCACCCCTAACAGGCAAGTTCTCTACAATTCTTAAATCCGGCTTCCTACAACCCACACCACCCACCTCACAACACGCTCCATCCGCACCAGCGGGTAGGATTTCGTAGCATTGATCCCCTGAACTACCACCCACCGACAGCAGTTCAAGCGCGTTAATCGGTCTACCAGTAAACGTTCATTAACAAGGTCTGAAGAAAGCCCGCATATCACGCAATAGCTTAACTCCTCGCCTTTCGCCAGCCCACCTCACAAAACAATGCCCTCTATGACCCCCAAAGACGTCGCGGACAGGGTTTGAGCCTTCCGGACGTCTTGAACACAGGCTGTGTCCCAACCTCTGACGAACTACCCTTGGCAAACTCAGAAGATATAGGCGACACCCCTATGCTGCGGGCCAATGCACACAAACTTGTTTGGTGGCTTGTTCGGACAAGCATTTGCAAAGTGACCCTCCTTGTGTACATGCAAGCACTCTTTACTCGTTGGGTTCCCTTGGAAGTGGGAGGTACCATTAACTTCTTATACGGGACGGTATTGGGTTTATGTTCAGTTTTATTGTCAGTGCTAGATGGTGTTGTGTATTTATGTGTATCAAAATTCTTGGGAGGGGGAGGGGTATGATCCTTTGCACCCGACTCACTCCTAGCTGCTGCTCTGCACCCTCGAATAATGACAGTCGGAGGTTAGCCATTCTGCTGCATCCTGGAGAGTTCTAGGATTTTTTTCCTTTATATTTAATGTTAAGTCCCCGCCTGTGTACTTAAAGAACGGCTCCAAGAGAACCAGCTCACTCAACTCCTCAAAAGTAGCTGCCCTCTCAGAATGCAGCCAATGTCGTAGTGCATCAGACAAGTCCCGGGCGTGTTCTAGGAGGGTACTATCCTTGCCCTTAGTAACACCCCGAAACTTCTAGCGGTAAGTTTCTGGTTGTAACTCATAGGCCCGTAGCACAGCCTTCTTTAGCTCATCATAAACTACCCAGGACTCTAAAGGTAGTGCATCATACGCTTTTAGCACCTTTCATAGGAGTCTTGATGAAACTAATGCTGCCCACTTTTCCTGAGGCAACTGGGGTTCCTGACACTTCTTCTCAAATCGCATAAAAAACTCAGCCACACATAATTCATCGAACACAGGAACTAGTTTAAGCAGGTGCGACAATGATTGGTCCCGATGTCTGTTACCTCCCCCAATATTTCGCCCTGTTACCTCCACTCGAGATCTCTCCAGCTCCCTGTCAGCCCGATACCTAGTAAACTCTGCCTGCAGTTCAGCCTCTCGTATAGCTGATCTCTCTGCAGCCTCAGCCTGAGCTCTAGCTCTAGCAACCTCAGCCTGCACACTAACCTGTCTTTCGGCGGCCTCCACCTTGGCCATCTCAAGCCGAAACAACAAATCTGGAGTCAACCCTTGAGGAGGGGAAGGTGCATTTAATGGAGAGGGTCCCTGTGATTGAATTCCACGCTGCCATTGACCAACAACTTGGGGGTATGTACTAAATTCAGGCACCCTGACGTTTGATATGGGGGTAGAGTGGAGGGGGGGCTGGGGACCGGGGCCCCCAGTCGCCTCTCCACCCAGGTCTCTTCCTTCTAAACCCAATATCAAAGTCCTCAGCTGATCTTTCCTCATGCCACTTAAACCCTGGTGACCCTGAAGACCTGCCACACACTTTAAGCCATACTTATTCAGCTTCAACACCCCTGCAGCGGTAAGGGGCACCTCTAAAAATCTTCTAGCA
Organism: Paralithodes platypus; assembly: GCA_032716605.1. NCBI lineage: Eukaryota > Metazoa > Arthropoda > Malacostraca > Decapoda > Lithodidae > Paralithodes > Paralithodes platypus. The sequence goes on along the minus strand of CM064567.1, from coordinate 42,649,011 downwards.
CCCTCCTCGCTATCGACTAGCCACTCCACAGGTCTTTCTCCCTTCGAGCCCGTATCGTGACCTGACCCATCACTGTGGTTCTGATGTATTAGACATGTTTTGTGTACTGCAGTAATTATCACGGTTATAGAATGTGCCTTATCCTCCTATGCAAGTATGTATATACTAATGTTATTTAAAGTCTTTTAATGTGTTATATTGGTTGCTCCAAAAAAAAAAACTATGTCCACTTTATTTCTCTATTCATAAGGAATCTCAAAACAAATGACCACTATATTCCTCTGTTCAGTAAATCCTATGCAAGGTCGCCACAACGGAAAACGCTAGATCCAACCCACCCTAAACCGTCAAGAGTCCTGCCTGGACAACGAGGTATCCTATGACTCGGTTACAGGGTGCACGCACTATAGACTGCTGATAGTCAAACAGGCTATATAAAAGATCACACAATTAAGTTGACTTAAAGCTTCAAGGAAAAGATAGATAACGGAATTAAATTGCAGAAACAATTTAATAACAAACTAGAAGAAAGTATATTTAACGTTACGTTTAATTAATACAACTAATCACCCCTGCGTGAAAGAAGGTGAAAGCAAACAGTCCTCAAAACATCGTACAGGTAGACAAGATGCGGGTTTCTAAACTGCATGCGGCTACTGTAGATCTGATGCTTAGCAAAGAAAATACGTTTACGGATTTAGAGAACTCTTAACTCATAAGCAGGAATAAATACTAGTGATAGGACTACAGTGTATAATGGCATAGGTATAATTAAATAGCAACTCGCAACATAACCACATACAGGTGTGCTTCTCACTCTTAGTCAGGCAAGCCTGCTCGGACAGAGTCTCTAAGCCACACCCTGACTCACAATGCTCACAAAAACGGTAAACTGTGGCACAATAACAAGCATACAGAGATGATAAACCCCTAGCTGTTAATCTGCCAGGTGGCAGGGGTCTAGCCGGAACGATATAGGCTTCGGATACCTGGACTGAGCCACCTGCTCTAGCCTAGGGACGTTCCCAAGTCTGTGCGCCAAATTACTCTAATTGAAAGGGTGCTCTCTTGAGAGACTCAGATCGCAAGTATCTGACTCTCTCCTGGCGACCCTAAAACAAAAGCAAGACGTGCTAGAGCAGTGCTGAGTGGACTAGGCAAGGGCCCTCACACAACACAACACTAGAAACACAGAGACACAGACAAGAAAATGCCCCCAGACTCCCACGGGTATCCTAGTAAAGTCGTGCGGGTCCACAGGACTCGCACCAGCAGACTTTACTTAAAGGATCGCAAAAAGCCTCCCCTCCGGTCTAGCCCCTGCTAACCTGACACAAGAACACACTAGCAAGCATGAAACCACCAAATATGAGACAACAAAAAAGCTTCCTAGGTCTCATTAACAATTACGTCTCTGCATAAGGCCCAAAATCCTATCTAGTTATCTGACAGCTCGTTGTTAATACAATAATAGATATAAGGTCTATCAAGGGATGGGATAATTAAATAGATTGGTGAAGTAGTGGAAAGAAGGTATACAAAGTGAGAGAAAGTTTCTAAGGGGGGTTGAGAGGGATAGATATCAAGGGGGTCCGAAGGGTACGACAGTGAGGTGAGCTCTGAGTCTTGAATCTGTCTGGACCCCACCCTAGGCATACAAAATACATCCCAGGCTTGGCAACACTCAACACTGTTGCCTGGTCAAAATCCTCTACCCCGTGCGTGAGTCGAAACTAAGCCTAACGTTGCAATCAAATGCATATGGCAACGCTTCAGGCTCGTCCCAAGCTGGCAAGCGAAGCAACGTCCCAAGCCGGTCTCTCTCTCCCGCTCGTCTCCTCCCTCACTAGACTTACATCTTATATATTATAATGAAATAATCAACTATCGAGAATAAAATATACTAAGATGCGTTGGTTAAGAATAAGGGCAGCTTCAAGCTGTGAAACAACATAAGAATATCCCAGACATTAGTTACGTTGTCGTAGGATATAATTATACTAAGGAAAAGCCTGCCGACCGGCTGCCACCAGCCGGTTTCTAAACGGCTGGGCAGCCGACGCGCGCGCATGCCTGCACGTGGCTACTATGCAGAAGCGTCACAGTGAGAACTGAGCGATCTCTGCAATACCCATAGCTTACTCTGACTGTTCCTTTTACTTATATAGTTTCTAGATCTCAAGTGACGGCGTCTCTTCCGTGGATTGACCTCCCAATCTACCAAGATTGGAAGCCAAAGCGTCACATTTTTTCCTTTGCCCCTCAGCTTTCTCTTCATAGTTGCTGAGGGGCACAGGGCCCTGGTTGGGGCTTTGGTTTCGTTTCTGTCGCCCTTCTCAGCTCCCCGCCATGGAGTGGCTTCGGTCACCCATGCTTTATTGTGGTCGGCTGGGAGGGTTCTGTGGGGGCGCTCGGTTATGGCCTTGGTCTTGCTGGGGCCTTGGGGCTGTTCGGCCAGGCAGCTTGGGGAACAACAACAACAACAACAACAACAATTTTAACAATCACATCCGAACTGCGTCTGATGCAGAAATTCGCCCCAAATGTTTTTGGGCGCGGCCCGGCCGAGATTCGATCTCGGGCCCGCCACGTGCGAGGCGACAGCCTTAGCCACTACACCAAGAGAAGTACTCCACTTGGCGTGATAGCTCAACAGATTTCAGCATCGAATGCAGTTACAGATACTTTGCCACAATCCAGGCATTACAACAGAACCAGCAAGGTAATGAACAACAAGCAGCCCAAACACCAGCGCATAGTTCGCCCTCCAAACCTACCAGAAAACCTAAACAGGATTATGGAAGCACACAATTGCCAACACATTATGGTCGTGGGAGACCTGAATCAATATCTAATTCAGAGATAATTTGATGATTTACTGGTAATATAAGGCCTCTTCAATCAAGTCGACTCCCACACACACAATATAGGTGGTTTTGTTGACCCCGTTCTCACTGATCTACACAATGACATGATTTTCCTTTGACCTCTCGATAAAGATGGTTCATCAGATCATTATGCAGGCGTGCCCAAAGATTATATAACGGTTGCACTATATGAAGCAAACCAGAGAGATACTTGGCTATGGGAGCATGCAGACTGGACCTCCATACAACACACACTACAGAACATCAAGTTGTATGCATGTGTATGTATTATTTATTTGTGTATTATAGTATTACTATATAATATATATATATATATATATTAATATATATATATAGATATATCTATATATATATATATATATATATATATATATTATATATATATTATAATAATAATATATATATACAGTATATACCGGGTATATATATTTTTGTTTAGTTTTTTAGTTTTTTGTAGGGGGGGGGGGGGGGGTTACAGCTACAGGAATTATAAGAATCACCGGTCCGGTGATTTTGTGTTCAATGATAACAGCTATGCTGCAGTTTTACCCTCTTGTCACTGGCTGGCGTTTACAATTTCACGACTACTGGCAGGGAGAAGGGGTAAAAGGGGAGAACCTAGATGAAGGTAGAGTCAGGAATAGCAGAACATGGGGAGACATAGGGAAATGGAATGACTATAGTGGAAAGCAGCAATGAACAGAAGAGGAATTGAATAACTTGGCGATATAGAGAGAAACAAAGCCAAGGATTGGAGAGAAACTGGATATTATGACGTGGATCGTAGCACGGGGAAATGGAAATCAAAAGGAGAATGGGAGAGGTGCCTTCGTTAGTATCCGAAAAAAAGGGGAATGCAATATGTTGTTCTGCTGGTAATGTTTGTAGGTATTGTGTAGCCGATCATACACATACACACACACACACACACACATTAACAATAACGCTGGAAGAAGGGGAACGGGGGAGGGGGTAACACAGAAGGGTAACGGCATAACTGACAAAAATATGAAAAGGCGACGGTACAGAAAGGATAAGTACAATCAATCATAGTAAGTATATAAGAAGTGCAAATGGAAAACAAGGGGACATGGGTACAGGGTAGAAGAAAGTAGGAGAAATTGAAAGCATGTTGAGGAATGGGGTAGATATTGAAGTTGATAAGCAGAATATATGAGGGGAGAATGGAAAACAAGAATACACAAAAGAAGATAATAAGGAAGAGAATGATACAAGTGGGGCAGCAGACGGGAAGAAGAACGAGGGACGGGGTCAATGTGGAAAGGGAGGAGATCAACAAATGAAGAAGGAAAGGGGAGAATGTAATAACAAGATAGAAAAAGGGACAATATGGAGGAATCAATGTAATTATATGCAGTAGTAACGGGATATTTTTAACACCTTGTGAGAAAAAAAACATGTATTGAGTATTGTTCACGCGTGTGGGGAGGATCCTCTCACTCAACATTTCTAGACAAAGTAGAAAAGAAAGCCTTCCGTCTCATTAACTCACGTCCACTCACCAATGATTTGCAGAATCTCTCTCTCTTCGCCGCAATGTTGCATCTCTCCCAGTATTCTACCGCTATTGCAATAAGCAGTGTTCCCCAGAGCTCTCAGTGTATACCACCCCCTCTCCGTAGAGCACGTAGGAACCGTCTTGCTACAAAATCCCACCCTTACTTTGTGCAACTCTCCAACCCAAGACTGAATCGTTATTCTGTCTTCTTTCTTTTATTCAACAGCTGAGCTCAGGAACTCTCCCAGAATCAGCCTTTCCCTCTTCCTATGACTTAAATTGCTTCAAACTCTGTGTGTCTAGGCATTTTGGTTCGTACGTCCCTTGATTGTGGCCCTGTCATTCGTTCAACTCCGGGGGAGAGACCTGTCACAGTCACAGGCAATTCTGCCTTTTGTCTCCCTCACTCACATAGACAAACAAATAACACTGATCAGTTAAAGCTAATGATCAGATGTATATATCTTAATAACATTGTCAATATAATTCGTCAATGTGTATATGTATTCTTGAAATATAATAGACAGATATTCCTGTCCGCGACTGAACATACAGAGACGGGAGTACAAAAACAGGATGTAGTCATGGAATACTAGATGGAAAAATAAATAATTGGAAGGGGGACGAAGGACGGAGAGGAAAACAGGAGAATGATACAGGAAGGGAAAAGGACATAAAAAGGAGAGATATGGCAACAACAAGGAAACATGTGTAAAGGAAATTGGAATGGGAAAGGAAAGAAGATAAGTTAATGAAAATACCAGAATGAGAAAGAAAGCTAAATATTGGTATATGAAATGCAGGAATGAGAAATAGGCAATGAACTTGGGAAAGTGGAATTAAAATAACAAATAAAAAGAAACGATACATTACGGACAAGGATAAGCAAAACATTAAGGGGGGGGTTGGCCCCCTTCTCCCTCATGATTAGCCCCACTAGTTTTAAAATGTTAGAAGTTCAGCCGACTACTTTGGCGATTTTAAGACCTTTTACCCCCTATTTCATAATCAATATAAAGACCTTTCCTACCATTTAGGTGTCGATTTATTCCTGGCGAGCGATAGGAGGAACCGGCCTTTGGCTTGAAAAATGTTCTACCGAAAACTGCACATACTTATCTAGAAGGGGGATGTTGGGGATGTTTTTTCAAGCTTGATGAAGGTCTAGGGAGGCAACTAAAATAATAATATATACTGTATAGGCCTATACATAAATATAACCTTACCCCTTAATAGAATCGAAGGAGATGCGATACATACAACATTGGATCTGATAACGGAAATGAAAACAATAGGGAATACAAATGAGAAGGAGAATGGCAGAGGGTACTTTAACAATGACTGGAAACATTATCATAAGTGGTAATAATATTGTTTTCTGGTCCTGGTCGGCTTATACATTATCGAGGGACTGTAAGGCCTGGCTAATTGCAAATGCCTTTATAGGGGAAGGGTATATATTTTGGGCGATTTGTTTTTATTATATTTATTAATTTTAGTTTCCTCCCTAGACCTCCATCAAGCTTAACACAAAAATCCCCTTCTAGATATATTTGTACATTTTTCGGTAAAAACAAATACAGCTAAAGGCCGGTCAATCCTCATTTACAAGCTCGCTATCACTCGCCATGGAAAATTTGACACCTAAAAGATACAAAAAGTCTTAATATGGACAAATAAATGTGGTGAAAGGTGTTAATATCGCCAAACAGATTAACCAAACATCTTAACATCTGAATACTAACGGGACTAAATATGTACAAAGGAGTACAAAGGAGTACAAAGGAAATCAAGCAACAACAGATCTAGTGACCCTTCTAGGTTGCTTGTCCTCCAAAACACTGAGGATCAAGTGTCCAAACAGTGGTTTAGAGTGGGTAAGGGAACATTGGAAAGGGAATTACTGCCCTGGAACTAATGTCTGTGGCAGGATTAGGAAGTTAGTAGCCGGACAGATGGGTTAGTAACTGAGGGGGGGATAAAATAAAGTTATTCATTTACAAACGCAGTCAGTCGCGGGTTTGATGCGAGATATTTGTCTAGGCGGAGTTTATATGAATCAACGGTGATGCAGTCTATAACGTTTCGGGGAAGCCCATTCCACAAGTTGACAACTCGATTGAAGAAGAAATTCTTAGATTCGTGTGAGTTAAAAGATTTACCAATAATTTTGCAACCGTTTCCCCGCGTGTAATTAGATTGGTCGATAGTGAAGTACTTACTAGAGTTCATATTGTCGATGCCTTTGATGATTTTGAACACTTGAATTAAGTCACCTCTTAATCTGCGCTGGGTTAAAGGAAATAGATTTAATTCTCTAAGACGCTCTTCGTATGGTTTGTTCTTTAGGCTAGGTATCATTTTGGTAACTCTACGTTGAACTCGTTCTAGCTTGTTTATATCTTTTTGGTAATAAGGGCACCAGGATTGAACGCAGTATTCCAGAAGAGGGCGGACTAATGAATTGTAAAGGGTTAGGATAACTTCTTTGGATTTATGCTCAAATGACCTGCCTATAAAGCCAATTATTTTGTTTGCCTTCTTAACAACTTCTGAACATTGTTGACTCGGTTTTAGGTTACTCGATATTGTTACTCCCAGATCGGTTTCTCTGTTTACATTCTTAAGCTGAGTGCCATTCATCGAATAGTTTGCTTTCTCATTTAGGTATCCGATATGTAGTACTTTACATTTATCCGCATTGAAACTCATTTGCCAAATTTGGGCCCAACATGACAATTTATCTAGATTGTGTTGTATATCGTCAACTTGTTCTTTTGAGAGTACGCTATTTGCAATTTTTGTATCGTCAGCAAATTTTGAGATTGTACAGGTGAGACCCTCATCTATGTCGTTGATGTAAATTAGAAAGAGAATTGGTCCTAGTACCGATCCCTGGGGTACCCCGCTACTTACATTGGTCCATTTTGATGCCTTACCGTTTATGACTACTCTTTGCTTTCTGTCGCTGAGCCAATTTTCTATCCATTTCAACACACCGTCTTGTATTCCATGCGCTTTTAGTTTTAGCAGTAAACGTTTGTGGGGAACTTTGTCAAAGGCCTTTTGAAAATCAAGGTATATAATATCTACAGCTTTACTCTCATCGTAGAGGTTGAGGATATCGTGGAAGAAGTCTAAGAGGTTTGTTAAACAGGAACGTTTTTTACGAAAGCCGTGTTGAGTATCTTTAAGTATGTTATTTTCCTCTAAGTGATTTACGAGTCTGTCTCGTATGACCGTTTCTAGCATTTTACATACAACTGAGGTTAAGCTAATTGGACGATAGTTACTGGGTAGGGATTTGCTGCCTTTTTTGAATATCGGTGTTACGTTGGCTAGCTTCCACTGATCGGGCATAGTTCCAGACTGCAAGGATTTATTGAATAGTAATGTCAGTGGTTTAGAGAGCTCATCCTTAGCTTCCTTTAGAACTCTAGGCGAGATTGTATCAGGTCCAGGCGTTTTATTTACCTTGAGTTTATCTAAACAATTCAATACTTCTCTCTCTGTAACGGTGATATTGCTTAGAACATCTGAATTATCAATCTGAATCGGCAATGGTGTAGGGATATCACGGAGGTCTTCTGTTGTAAAAACTGATGCAAAGAAGGTATTGAGGGCATTACTCATTTGTTCTTCGTCTTTGGTGTATTCTCCATTTTCATCGACTAACGGTCCAACAGTTGAAGTAACGACTTTTTTCTTTCTGATATAACTATAGAATTCTTTCGGGTTTGTTTTACTTTGATTCGCAATATGTAACTCTAAGGTCTTTTTACTTTGCTATAACTCTAAGGTCTTTTTACTTTGCACATGAGGGATAAAGGGGACAGAAATACGACATCTCCCCTTAAGTCAGGGGTTCTTAACCTTTTTTTAATCACGGACCCCTTTGAAAATCTGTTGAAACCTATGGACCCCCTCCCAGGAAAACACACAGATACGAAATGTTGCATGCAATGAACACACTTATTGTATTGAAAATTGACTGCCTCATACACAGGGTGTCAATTCCCCCCCCCCCAAAAACAAAACAAAAAAAACAAAAACAAAACAAAAACAAAACAAAAACATGATTTGTGTTTTCATTATATTTACGTTATCATTATAGCGCGACTGAGCGCCGAAGCTGTGATCTCTAGGTGGGTCCGGGGGCATGCACCCCCGGAAAAATTAGAAAATTTAGAGTGTCTTAAATAGCATTTCCTGCTTCCTGAAGGCAGTCAAAAAGGAAAATATGAGGGACCAAATACTGTGCAAAATTAATATTTGTATTTGTTTTCCACATATTTTTTTGTTATGTGTATGAAATGAGACAAAGGCAGGTTGCCTGTAACGAGTGTCTCTCCCAAAGCCGAAGGAGTGACAGGGCCGAATTCAAGGGACGTTGGGGTCAAAATACCTGTACACACCAAGTTTAAAGCAGTTTAAGTCATAGGATGAAGGACATTTTGATTGAGGGAGAGAGTTCCAGAGTTCACTTGTTGAGTAGAAGAAGACCGAGAACATTTGCCAATTCTTGGGTTGAAGAGCTGGACAGAATAGGAGTGGGACTGTGTTGAAAGGCGGGTGCCTAATTATACTCTCCGCAAGGAAGGGGGTATGCACTGATAGAGCTCTGAAGAACATTGAGTGTTGTAATAGCGATAGTAGAGTGAAAGAGATGCAACATTGCGGCGTGTAGAAAGAGATTGTGATGAACAGCTATAGCTGGGTAGGCATTTCGGCGACATTGGGGTGAAACGGTTAGCAGTAAGTATAAACTAAAAAGATATATGTAATGCATAAATCCAATAGATATGCACGTGTATACCGCTTATATATTCTATTATCATATTTATAAGGGACTAGGAGGGCCTCTTATAGACCCACAATGGCGTGTTCTCCCTATCACCGCCCGAGCAAGACTGAAGAAAATTCTATTATCACTAAATTATGACTCTTGCCATATGACGGTTGTGTAATTTATTTGCTGGTGGATTCTATGTTGAAAAAGCAAGCAAACAATTCTATGAGTCACTTTACAGTAGTTTACACAAACACACCTTCACTAGTTGTGAGCTTTCGTAGGTCGGAGTCTGATTGAGTAACTCACTCACAGTTACCGTCTCAAGTCGGTATTAACACCTGATCGCTTCACGCCCAATACAGATTTTTAGAGGCCCTTCACGGACCCCCTGAAGCCTGTCCATGGACCCCCAAGGGGTCCATGTACCCCAGGTTAAGAACCCCTGCCTTAAGTGATAGTTTCTAAATAATGAAAATAATTCTGATTGAAAACAAAAATGATAATAATAATAATACACAAAACAACTCCTTATAGTTAACTTTGTGTTTAATAAACTGTAAATATATCGCTTTAGCTTTCCGCTCCCTGTCCTGTTTTCAAAATCCCCAACTGTTGGCGCACATTAATCCGAGAATAGTGAGGAGACTCTTAAGATGCTTTACTGGGCAAAGGCGAAGGGACTCTTAAGATCCAAGGCCTAAAAAAAAGCCTTTTAAAAGACCTCAATGGAACTCAAAACAAAGGAATATGTGATTATATAAGATAATTTCCCTCCATACCTCCCATCACTCCTCCACATGTGTCAATCCCCCTTCACCCTTACCCTCCCCCCTTCAAATATCACCAATTTTTCCTCTTATTCCCTTGTTTATTGGTTCATTTACCACACCAATATCTCCCACCCGGTTTCAAGGTCATCACGCATAGAGAGAGCGTGGCAAGAGAAAGATAGCAAGAGAGAGAGATCAGTCTGCCTTCAGGCCTCGAAGAGGGAGGGTGTATGTCTCGTGCACCTCTCACCTGATGACTGGAGGGTCGGCAATAATTCATATTTTTCACCCACGAAATACTATTCCAACTTGTTTTATTGCTGTTACATGTTAATATCTTCATATTAAACGTAAAATAGGCGCATATGAATAAGTAATAACGATATTTATTGGATAATGACGATTTTAGACGGGAATGAACAAAAATATGCTCGCTTGGCGGGCACTTTTAAAAACCAATGGCGAGTAGTTGTCGGGTTAAGGGGAAATAGATGTGTTTTTCTGAACTCCCTTCTGCTTCATGTTTAGCCACATTAGTTTTCAAAATGTGAGACTTTCGCTTATTTCTTAATCAATATTAAAACCTATGGTGCTAGGTGTCGTTTTTTTCCTGGCGAGTGATAGCAAGCCTGTAATTTAGAAGGAACCACAGTCTACAGAATAAGGTCGGTCCGCACGCAGATCCTTTGACATCACAAATCCTGTCCTTTTTTCTACATTAACAGATTACACAATATTACATAATGGGTTGAAAGTGTTCATTAACACTAATGAAGTATATCCTCTTTTGTAATTATGGGATACAAGTACCAACATTTCAATGCCAAAGGTCATGTTTGTTGATACATTTTACGGTGAAGGTTCAATGTAAAATCAGGGCATTTCATTAAGCTGCTTTTCATCTTGCATTTCCTTTATAATTTCCAAGATTAGAGCAGGGGTACATCTCAATCTCTCACAGGGTGATGAAAAAGTACTTGCTAAAAGCAGCTGTAGCAAAGGTATATTGGAAGATACATTATTACAAGATTCTTGTTTGATACAATATAATCATGTGCAGGCATTACAGATATAGTAACCCTTCATGTGCTAGTGACGTTTTTTGTATTTGATTTCAGCTACATTTACACGGTTTTATGATGCTTATGAAAGATGCATGGTAGCTGAATGATTAATTGAGACAGACTGCAGCTTTTTAATGGGTGAACGTCCTTTATAAACTGAATACAATTGTTTAATAGTTGCCAGAAATACATACTGTATACACGACATCACCAGTATGCAATGGGTTACCAAAGTAATTTGTTTTGCTTTTTATCAATTGAACAATAAGAACCAAAAACTACAATCAATACCTACAAAGTTAAGAAAGGAGAAAAGGGATATTATGTTAATATCAATGATAGCAGGATTTATAAACAAATTGGTCATATAGAGCAAGCATTGTATTACTATTAAGCGGAGATAAAGGTTGTATAGTAGTCAAAGTAATACGAGAGAACAAATAAGAATTCTGAAAGTAACAAGAGAGAAAAGTAGGAGAATATTAGAGCGAACAAAAATAGAGAGATGCAGGAAAAGAGAGCAGGAGAAAAATTGGAAAATCAAGAACAGAGAAAAAAACATGAACCGGAGGAGCAGAAAGGAGGGAAGAACATGCAAGGAAGAGAAAAGCGGAGGAAAAGCGAAAGGTGAAAGAAAGAGGGGAAACGAATAAAGAAAGAAGAGATGGTGAAAAAATAGAAGAGAGGAACAAAAAAGCCGGGCAGACCAAGAATAAAAACAGATAGAGTCAGGAAATAAGAAGGAAGGCATGGAGGAGAAGGAAAAGCGAGAAGAGAAAGAAAATGGAAGATAATTAAGGGATGAAAGGACAAATGTGAGTAGAGCAAAAATACAGCACTGCTACCAGAATAGACGATACAAGAAGGATGAAGAGATTGGAAAGACGAGGAGGGGAGATAGAGGAAGAGGAATGACTGGAAGGAAGAAATGGCAGTTGTATGGAAGGGAGAAACGAACACCAAAGAGAGAGAGACAGAGATAGAGAGTACAAAGGCGTACAAATGAAATCAAGCAACAGGTCTAGTAACCCTTCTAGGCTGCTTGTCCTCCAAAACACTGAAGATCAAGTGTCCAAACAGTGGCTTAGAGTGGGTAAGGGCACATTGGAAAGGGAACTACTGCCCTGGAAATAATGTCCGTGACAGAATTAGGAAGTTAGTAGGGGACAGATGGGTTAGTAACTGAGGGGGGGATAAAATAAAGTTATTCATTTACAAACGCAGTCAGTCGCTGGTTTGATGCGAGATATTTGTCTAAGCAAAGTGTAAATGAATCAACAATGCTGTAGTCTATAACCTCTCGGTGAAGCCCATTCCACAAGTTGACAACTCGATTGAAGAAGAAATTCTTAGATTCGTGTGAGTTAAAAGATTTACCAATAATTTTGCAACCGTTTCCCCGCGTGTATTTAGATTGGTCGAAAGTGAAGTACTTACTATAGTTCATATTGTCGATGCCTTTGATGATTTTGAACACTTGAATTAAGTCGCCTCTTAATCTGCGCTGGGTTAAAAGAAATATATTTAATTCTCTATGACGCTCCTCGTACGGTTTGTTCTTTAGGCTAGGTATCATTTTGGTAACTCTATGTTGAACTCGTTCTAGCTTGTCTATATCTTCTTGGTAATAAGGGCACCAGGATTGAACGCAGTATTCCAGAAGAGGGTGGACTAAGGAATTGTAAAGGACTAGGATAACGTCTTTGGATTTATGCTCAAATGACCTGCCTATGAAGCCAATTATTTTGTTTGCCTTCTTAACAACTTCTGAACATTGTTGACTCCGTTTTAGGTTACTCGATATTGTTACTCCTGAGTGCCATTCATCGAATAGTTTGCTTTCTCATTTTGGTATCCGATATGTAGTACTTTACGTTTATCCGCATTGAAACACATTTGCCAAATATGGGCCCAACATGACAACTTATCTACAGTAGATTGTGTTGCATATCGTCAACTTGTTCTTTTGAGAGTACGCTATTTGCAATTTTTGTATCGTCAGCAAATTTTGAGATTGTACAGGTGAGACCCTCATCTATGTCGTTGATGTAAATTAGAATGATAAATAGTCCTAGTACCGATCCCTGGGGTACCCCGTTACATAAATTAGTCCATTTAGATGTCTTGCCGTTTATTACTACTCTTTGTTTTCTATAGCTGCGCCAATTTTCTATCCATTTCAACACACCGTCTTGTATTCCATGCGCTTTTAGTTTTAGCAGTAAAGGTTTGTGGGGAACTTTGTCAAAGGCCTTTTGAAAATTAAGGTATATAATATCTACATCTTTACTCTAATCGTAGAGGTTGAGGATATCGTGGAAGAAGTCTAAGAGGTTTGTTAAACAGGATTTGTTTTTGCGAAATCCGTGTTGAGTATCTTTAAGTATGTTATTTTCCTCTAAGTGATATACGAGTCTGTCTCTTATGAGTGTTTCTAGGATTTTACATACAACTGAGGTTAAGCTAATTGGACGATAGTTACTAAGTAGGAATTTCCTGCCTTTTTTTAATATTGGTGTTATGTTGGCTAGCTTCCACTGACCAGGAATAAGAACATAAGAACAGAAGAAAATGGGAGTCTGAAGAAAGCCGATTGGCCTAAGCAAGGCAGATCCCTGTCCCACACAACCCCTGTTCAATTACAAAGCCCAATTATAGGCTCAACACTCTAATACCCTGAGGATCATCTTACCAAAACGGTTAGAGATTAACGCAGGATTATGGGGGTATGCAGAGTGCTGATTGGCCCAACCCGTCTGATCCCCCTTCACACCCAACCCTTCTCGTCCATATGCTTATCCAATTTTATCTTAAAGCTCCCTACCGTTTTAGACCCCACTATAGCACTTGGTAGTCCATTCCAGCCATTGTAGAATGATAAATAGTCCTAGTACCGATCCCTGGGGTACCCCAATATTTGCCTATATCTTTTCTGAAACGAAATTTATCTAATTTGAAACCATTGGTACGAGTTCTTTCGCTATCACTGAGCTTTAGTACATTTGTCATGTCCCCTTTGTTAATCCCACTAACCCACTTGAACACCTCTATCATATCCCCTCTAACTCTGCGTCTCTCTAACGAATGTAAACCTAATTTCTTCAACCTTTCTTCATACGAAAGATTTCTAATATTATGGATCATTTTTGTCATTCTACGCTGTACTCTCTCCAATGAATCTATGTCCATTCTGTAATAAGGACACCAAAATTGGACAGCATAATCCATATGGGGTCTCACTATTGACAAGTAAAGTTTTAAGATAACATCAGCAGTTCTGTTACTCACACTCCTAGAGATGAACCCGAGAATCCTGTTTGCCTTATTACGAACGCTTATACACTGTTTTCTAGGCTTCAAATCATTGCTAAACAAACACACCTAGATCTTTCTCACAGTCTGAATTTTGTAATTCTAAATTAGCTAGTTTATATTTAACGTTTGTATGCATCTGCCCTATCTTTTATACCTTGCATTTGTCAATGTTAAACTTCATCTGCCAATTTACTGACCATTCATGTAAGGTATCTAGGATCCCTTTGGAGGCACTCTATATCGCTATCTGAATCAATTGATCTCCCCATTTTAGTATCGTCTGCGAATTTACTTATCCTACTAGTTATACCTAAATCTAGGTAATTTATGTATATAAGAAACAACAGGGGACCTAATACCGATCCCTGGGGGACACAACTTTTGACTGCTCCCCACTTTGACTTGGTACCATTTATGCTGACTCTCTGTTTCCTACCAATTAGCCATGACCTAATCCATCCCAACACCGATCCTCCTATTCCATGTGCCTCAACCTTTCTCATCAATCTCTCATGAGGGACTCTGTCGAAAGCTTTACTGAAATCTAAATAAATAAAGAATAGTTCCAGACTGCAAGGATTTATTGAATAGCAATGTCAGTGGTTTGGAGAGCTCATCCTTAGCTTCCTTTAGAACTCTAGGCGAGATTGTATCAGGTCCAGGCGTTTGATTTACCTTGAGTTTATCTAAACAATTCAATACTTCTCTCTCTGTAACGGTGATATTGCTTAGAACATCTGAATTATCAATCTGAATCGGCGATGGTGTAGGGGTCACTGAGGTCTTCTGTTGTAAAAACTGATGCAAATAAGGTATTGAGGGCATTACTCATTTGTACTTCGTCTTTGGTGTATTCTCCATTTTCATCGACTAACGGTCCAACAGTTGAAGTAACTACTTTTTTCTTTCTGATATAACTATAGAATTCTATCGGGTTTGTTTTACTTTGATTCGCAATATGTAACTCTAAGGTCTTTTTACTTTGCTTAATTAACTTTTGGGCTTTGCGTCGTAGTGCTACAAATTTCACCCGTTCTTTGTCATTTTGTGAGGATTTTAATCTATCATTAGCAAATTTTTTAGCAAGCAGGCAGTTTGAAATATCTTTATTCCACCATTTGGGCTTATTATTATGGCCTGGACGCCGTATTTTCGATGGTATGCAGTCTTGCACTGCTTTTAGGTAAGTGGTTTCGAATAACTTCCAAGATGTATTTATGTCGTTATTGTTAATTTCTACCCTCTCACCACGGAAGGGCTCCTGAACGCCCATAAAAAAGCATATAACAGGTACCCGGAAGGCCTCTTGAACGCCCAGTGGTTGAAAGCCTGTGAGCTTCGTGTGCGAGGCGTCGGTCCGACGCATGTAAACAACAGCCGGCTGGACCGACGCCCCGCATCTCCGGCCACAAGAAGGAGAGCGTCGCTTGTTCGTGTGTGCCTGTATGTTGTTGTTAAGTATCGAAAAGTGGTGTAAAGTGGCTGTTTTGGCCATAAAGTGATCTCCAATGAAATCATCATCACAGCTCAACCAGTTGACTTAGAGAGCTCTACTTAATGCCATTCTACAGGTAAATAACACAGCTACGCTTGGGGATGCGCGGGAATGCGGGAAGCAGTCTGATTAACGAATATACGGTAGCCTAGCCTAGACGTTTTTCGGCCAAAACACCCGGGTTTCGAGGAATATATATATAATACATAGCCGGGGCTGGAGGGTTACATAGCTCTAAGTTTATGGAAGTTTGCTTTCTTGAAATTAGGGACTTTTTCGATGCTACTATTTGGTTCGTTACTAGTAAACTTTAACCCTTATTTAGCGGCTCACCACATAAGTCGAGTTAAATAAAGCTGGACTATGTGGCGGCGCTCGACATAACTCGAGTGGCAATTTCAGCACGTAATGTTGCTGAGAGAGAGAGACAAGTGGTGGCAGGAGAGTAGCGAGCGTATGACTGCTCCAGACCACCGCGGCGAACATACTGACACGAATCCCAGCTCCCTCCTCCCTCTCTCACTCGCTATATAAGGAATTGTATCGGGAAAGTGGCTAATTACCTGCTTTTTGCACTCGCGTTGCACGGTTATTGCAAGAAAACTAGCCATCATAAAAGGATCGTTATGGTGTCATTCGAAAGCTCTGTTTATGCCCTTTCAGGGATAGGTACTTGTTTTACGTTCTGGGTCTTATTTAGGCATGAAAATGATCACGTAAACAGCCCTATTTTGGCTAAAAACACCCCGCTGGGCGGTACATATAAATAAACCGCATAGGCCGCTCGTAAGGTGTTAAAGTGAAAGTTATCGTACGATGATCGCTGTTACTGAATTCATCACCAACATTCAAATTCTCTATCAATTCATCTTTTGTTGCAAGTACAATGTCAAGAACGTTATTACCATGGGTCGGCGTTCGAACAAATTGATAAAGCGAACACTCTTGCAAGTTCGTATACAAGTCAGGTCCGGTGTGTGAAGTAAGAGTATCGCCCCACTTGGTCACAGGTAAATTAAAGTCGCCAAAAATTACGGTACGTTGTGAGTTACTTACATCTGCAATTTGTTCGTAAATTTCTAGGTCAATTTGCACTGATTGAGCTGGAGGTCTGTATATTAACGCAAGTATTATATTTGTACCTTTATTATTCTTTATTAGCACAAAAGATGTGTCGACGTTCACAATTTGAGGTTTTGACATGAGGGTAGGGTTAAGACTTTCTTTGATATAATGTAAAACGCCACCTCCATTTCGATTTATTCGTCTTTTCTCAAACATTACATAACCGGGAAGTGAATACTCTGCTAAAGAGTCTCTATCTTCTGTATTGAGCCAAGATCCTGTTATGCCAATCACATCATAATTTCTGTAAACACTAGCTCCTCTAAATCTGAAAATTTATTGCGTATGCTACGAGCGTTTGCATAGAAAACCTTTTAATTTTTATTTTAGAACTCACGGAACGCTTTTTAATAATATTTTTGGTTCTTGTCGGATCTACATTTATGTTCATGGCTGTCCTCGGTCCTCGCTGTCTTCGGTCCTTATCGCTGGTGGTCCTTGGTTGCCTCTGTTTTTTGCTCGGCGTTGGATGATTTATGTCACTGCTGCTTCATCTCGGATGGCGTTTTTTGATCCATGGCTGCGGACTGCTTCGTGTAGGAGACGACCCATGAATGCTGAACCCACAGGGTTTAGATGAGTGCCATCCTTGCGGAACAGAGTAGGCTGGTTGTAGAAGTTGTCCCAGAGGTTGATGAATTCAACTTCTCTCACCTCAGACACAAATATTTTAGTCGGCTATTTGTGCTGAAGGCCTTGTCGTAGAATTTGTCAGGTGCGTCGATCTTGGGGAGAATGCCTGAGATGATGATATTCCTTGACTTGTTTTTGTAGTGCTGGATCATCTTGCGATATTTCTCCATCAACTCTTCGGATCTGGTGCGCATGACGTCATTTGAACCAGTATGGATGACAAAAAGGGTATTTTCATTTGCATCCTTTGTGGTATCTTCGAAGGCTTCCACAATGTCGTCCAGTCCAGCTCCTGGGATGCAAAATCTTTATCGTGGATTTGGGACTCTGTCGCAGAACTCTTCGACCTTCGTGTAGTTGATTAACCCTTAAAAAGCGGCTCACCACATAAGTCGAGTTGAAAAAACTGGCAAAAAACGGGTGAAAAAAGGGTGGAAATCGAGTGAAAATGGGTGGGATAGTAATGATCCATACGTCCGACATCTGTGGCCTCCCGGCCCACACTAACTCCAGTTCCCCCACCGCGCGTGTGGATGACAGTGTAACCAATAGTTCGCTAAAAGTGAGCAAGGTAGCAAAATCCGCTAAACTTCCATCTTCGAGGTAACACTGTCAGTGCTCCACGACCGCTACGTAGCTGTATGTGGCGTCATTGTGTAGCGATTTCCACCTAGTTTTCGGCGCAATACAGTTCCTTTCATACTGATGGTTGATATAGCAGTCAGAACGGCCCAGAAAGGCCCAAAACGGCCACAGAGCACCCGCTAGAGAAGGGTTAAAGCGTCGGCAATCGTCCTGACGGTCGGCGGTTCGAACCCCACTGAGAGATTAGAAACATTTAGGGGCTCACGTGTATTTGTGATATATACTCAATATATATATATATATATATATATATATATATATATATATAAAGGAATATGTAATTAAATATACAATTCACCAAAGAGAGATTATATGAAATAATAAGTATAACTGCACACAAGGGGTTAATATACTGTATGTATCAACAGATGGCGCTGGTGTCATTGTAGGCTAGGCCTAGCCAGGCAGGACACTTTTTAGATAAACAAAGTTTATCAGTCAAAGGTTACTACAAGATCATGCAAGCAACAACTAATATTACAGATATATATAGCTTGAGTAAGATACTGAATACACTAACTATTGGAGTTAATATATATTATACAAAATAAGGTAAGTTTACAAGTTGTGTTGTCGTCTGCTGCTTCACAAACTATGGGAGTTATTTTGAAATAAACAGAAGTGTATCAGTCAAAAATACTACACTACCACACTACCATGCAAGCAAATACAACTACTGAAGCATATACAACACTAAATACAATTAAGTCTGAAATATAATATGAAGAAAACTAAAGCAAAACAAGTTTGTTTACAAACTTGTTGAGTCGTCGGCGTCGTTAGATGCAAAACAGGGGCCTGTTTGACAAACCTTTACCAATAAGAAATGCAGCAAAATATCGTGCAATGCAAATACTGGGCGGTTTAGCGAGCACTTAACTAAAGATCATGCACACAAAAACTAAGGGGAACAAGACGAGACAGGTGTGGCTGGAGCTGGCGATCCGCGTGCGAGAGAGAGAGAGAGAGAGAGAGAAGGGAGATAGAGGAAGAGGAGTGACGGGAAAGAATAAATATCAGTTGTAAGGAAGGGAGAAACGAACACCAAAGAGAGAGAGAGAGAGACAGAGGAAGAGGAGTGACGGAAAGGAAGAAATAACAGTTGTAAGGTAGGGAGAAAAGGAGAACACCAAGGTATATGAAATGAGATAAACTGAGAAGAATGTAAGGTTGTGTTCACGGAAAAGTGTTTAACCCTTTCTTTAAAAAACACGAAAAGTCAGGACGATTGTACATGCTTTAACCCTCCTGGCCCGGTTGTCATTTTAAAATGACACCACGAACTAAGGGCAGGAGCCCGGGTGTCATTTTAAAATCTGTAAGCTTGAAAGCCTATTTAGCTTGGTCTGAACGCCGTGCGTCCGACGCATGTAAACAAAGCCGATCGTTACGTCACCGCACCTCCGAAAACAAGAAAGAGAACACTCGTTTGTTATTGTATGTCTGTATGTCGTTGTTTCAGTAGTGAAAAGATCGTCATATTGCTAACATCGCCTGCAAGTGCTCTCCACTGAAATCGTCATCACAACTGAACCAGTTGACATAGAGAGCTCTACTCAACGCCAGTCTACAGATTGGAAACCGCACTACATTTATAGATGCGTGGGAAATTTCTAGCAGTTAAACTAAACAAAAATATGGTAGCCTAGGCCTAGACGTTTTTCGGCCAGATCGCCCGGGTAGCCCACCCTGTCATTTTGAGAGCCTGCTCGGGCCAGGAGGGTTAACCAACTCTACCACGGCGTGATAAAGGATACTTAAACTGTTTCTATTTACATTAAGGAGAAGGGAAATCCTACTTGGGAAATACAACCATTTAGTAACTCACATGTACTTGCGATATATATATATATATATATATATATTGTCGGAAGAACTAAGAAACAAAAGTACAGTTCATAAATATGGCTTTACTGTAATTGATTTAAGATTGAACTATGACTTCCAATAATTAAATGTCAAATTCTATGCATACATAACTAATTTGTATTGCAATCGAATAAATGGTATGTAATATAAATGCCACTTCGTCTGAATGCTTTCCAAATTTAAGCATTCAATCGTCCAATTTGTGTGTGAATGTGGATTAATTTTACAGACCCGAATTCAAATTCAGTTATCGTACAAGCTGTCACAAAATGAACGAAAACACGTCAATTAACAGAGAAGAATGGTTTGTGTAAGAAATTGACACAGAACCACTGGTCACACAGATCTTATGATCCCTCCGAGGTGGCCAGGACTTCATCCTATTAGAGAGAGCACACCTAAGAGTAAGATCAAGTGGAATGAAAGGATAGCGTAGATAAAGGCTGTTTCCCAGAGAAAGAGAGAGAGAGAGAGAAGCTATACTTGACACTTTTCTGTCGTTCAACATAATATAACTAGGCATTATAAATTCACCATTGTTATATTTGTTTTTCTTTCGCAGTCTACCAATAAAACTAGTCACACTACCCACTATTAAAGTACTGTATTGTACATACCACGAATCTAATTGTCCTAAAGTTTACCAATTGTAGTGTCCGTTATTTATGTTTATGTTGTACCTTTGCTCGACTTTATAGTAAGTATATTTTTGATGTTTTGAACGCAACTAAGTGTTCTTAAACTTACTCCTTCAATACACAAAGACACTCTTTCATTATACTTTGACTATTAATATATGGCTTTACCAAGATTGCAAAGAACCTTTAAGAGTCTATGGACAAATTGAGATAAATCTAACCTCACAAGTGCTAGATGCCCTTCCCAAGCCGTATCAAATCGTGTTATGTTAGCAGAAATACAGTAAATATAAAAGACCTTGTTACTGAGAGAGTTACTAGTACCTACAATACATATCAATATTGTCAGATGACATGCTGGATATTGATAATGGGAGTCTGTTAATTGGGAGTATGACCTCATATTAGTTGTTGGAATGAAATACACTCTAAAACATCAAAGGTATACACAGTGTGAATGAAATACACTCTAAAACATCAAAGGTATACACAGTGTGAATGAAATACACTAAAACATCAAAGGTATACACAGTGTGAATGAAATGCATTCTAAAGCATCAAAGGTATACACAGTGTGAATGAAATACACTCTAAAACATCAAACGTATACACTGTCTGAATGAAATGCCCTCTAAGGCATCAAAGGTATACACAGTGTGAATGAAATACATTCTAAAACATCAAAGGTATACACAGTGTGAATGAAATACACTAAAACATCAAAAGTATACACAGTGTGAATGAAATACACTCTAAAACATCAAAGGTATACACAGTGTGAATGAAATACACTCTAAAACATCAAAGGTATACACATTGTGAATGAAATACACTCTAATACATCAAAGGTATACACAGTGTGAATGAAATACGCTCTAAAACATCAAAGGTATACACAGTGTGAATGAAATACACTCTAAAACATCAAAGGTATACACAGTGTGAATGAAATACACTCTAAAGCATTAAAGGTATACACAGTGTGAATGAAATACACTCTAAATCATCAAACGTATACACAGTCTGAATGAAATACACTCTAAAGCATCAAAGGTATACACAGTGTGAATAAAATACACTCTAAAACATCAAAGGTATACACAGTCTGAATGAAATACACTCTAAAGCATCAAAGGTATACACAGTGTGAATGAAATACACTCTAAAACATCAAACGTATACACAGTGTGAATGAAATACACTCTACAGCATCAAAGGTATACACAGTATGAATGAAATACACTCTAAAACATCAAACGTATACACAGTGTGAATGAAATACACTCTAAAATATCAAAGGTATACAGTGTGAATGAAATACACTCTAAAAGATCAAAGGTATACACAGTGTGAATGAAATACACTCTAACAGATCAAAGGTATACACAGTGTGAGTGAAATACACTCTAAAACATCAAAGGCCTACACAGTGTGAATGAAATACACTCTAAAACATCAAAAGTATACAGTCACAGTGTGAATTAAATACACTCTAAAAGTCTAAAACATCAAAGGTATACACGGTGTGAATGAAATACACTCTAAAGCATCAAAGGTATACAAAGTGTGAATGAAATCAAGCAGGGTCCGCTGATGCTGATTTCCCGTTGATTACTTGCTATGCCTTTCTATATTCATATTAGATGGGTTGTCACTTTCAATATACCTATAAAAGTTTAAGTTGTCACTTTAATTACCCTGTTCATACCCATAAGCATTGTCATGTATAAAATATAAATGTGTATATCCTACTATAACAAATACAAATTGCATGCTTAAACACGGTAAAATACTAAAAGTGTTCATGGCTTAATTAAATATTATAGCCATAGATAAATTAAAATATAGGTAGTTTGGCCTTTAATTGTATTTATTATATATTGTTTGTATATGCAAAACAAAATTAATATTATTATAATTATACCTATATATATACATATAATTATATATATATATATATATATATATTGTGACGTTAACCACTCCGTTAGAACCGCATGGCTTGTCCTACAGTGACTCGCTAGGATCGCCAGGGAAGTGGAGGTGGCTACAGTTGATGTATTGTTGTGTGCTATATTTCATATGAAAGCTTGTGTCATGGGCAGTCCAGAAAGGCTCTTTGTTTTCACCCATGTCAAGGCTTTATATATTTAATTGCAAAGTATATGTTTTATCATTAAGTAGTAATGATACGATTTGAGAGAGAGAGAGAGAGAGAGAGAGAGTAGAACAGAGTGTGGGGAGGCGCGCAGTGTTTTGCTATACTCGATGACGTCATAGCTGGCTGGCCTCGTAGGGATTCGTTGGAGGAGTTTTTACCATGCTTGGTGACGTCATGTTTGGCTAGCTTCTTTAGCATTGGCTAGAGGACTTGTTACCGCTTTTCTACGCGGCTCGAGCTAGTGCTAGTATATATACAGCTCTCTCCCCACTCTCTCCCTCAGATCTGGTTTCTAGAACGCATCCCTCTTATCCCTTTGATACCTGCCCTCCTACTGCACCTGAGAACCTTTTCCTCTGCCTATCTCTCACATTTTCCATATCTTTCACCACCTTTTATTAATATTATACCCCCTCTGGTTAACTCTGCATAATCAGCTTCGTGCTGGCCAGTTGTATTGTGCGTTAAGGTCTGATATAACCCATGTATGTTAGTTGTTAAGATAAGTTGATCACGAAGCATTGGTTGGCATTCATATTGTTCAGTACTGCTTCCTGTAATTATTAGTATTCTGCTGGATTAGATAATGCTAGACTAGGAGTCTGATACTATAAGGTATTGTTTCCGATGGGTGCTGGCTTTAGTTAAAAGCTGCACGACATACCTGAGAACTGGAGTTGATTGGGTAAATTCTAGTCTGTGTGCCATTGAGAGTAGAGCATGCACGAATGAGGGCTTTTTGCCTATACCAATCTGCACTAAGCTCGTTGTTTGTCTTTGAGGTACGCCAGGAGAACGCTTAATACTTCGGTATTAAGGTTTCTCAAGAGAGCTACCCTTCATTATAACGTAATATTTGACGCACAGACTTGAGATTTGCACTAGGCTATGCGGCATGCCATGCGCACCAGTATCTTGTATCATTGACTCTAGCTAGACTTTATCAGTCACAGTAGACATTAAGTATATTGAACCAATTACTCGTTTTATGCATACCCGTTTATGATTACACAAGCATTTCGCAGCCTAGTTTGATGTATTGAGACACAAACGACTTAGGCTCTTTTTGTTGATAGGAATACTGCATTGTCGTGGCGATAATTATTATTGTTGTGACGTTTAGGATATTCTTGGCTCCGACTGCATTATATCTCCTGCCCTTTTGTGTGCATAGCCTGCACGAGCATTGTTCCGCTGCCTGCCTTTTTGGGTTCCATTTCCGATTCGAGCATCTTGATAGCATCTAACATTTAAAGAAGGTTCCTTGTTGGTGTTGAAGGACTTTAGTGCACTTTCTTTCATGCAGGAGTGCCTGACATTTATTGATTAAAGTAACGTAAGCTGTAACTTCTCTTACCACCTTACTTTGCATACCATAACCAAGCACCTTCGGTTATAGGTAGTAATAGACTGTTTTCACATAACATTAAGCCTAGAGTAGACGCACATTTATTGAGAGTTTAATAACCTATTATTGCATATAGAACTCTGGAGAGTATTTGTATTCTTTGTTCACTGGGAATATACATCAGAGGTACTAGTCCAATGAATAAGAGCCCTGATATATTTGAACCTCAGTCGTAACAATATATATATATATATATATATATATATATATATATATATATATATATATATATAGAGAGAGAGAGAGAGAGAGAGAGAGAGAGAGAGAGAGACAGAGAACGAGAGCGAGGTATATAAACGTGTTTTCTTCAATTAAATGTATAACTGAAAATGTAATGTCCGGGACTATATTTTCGACATAATGGTATGCACCAGCCTACATAACAAAGGCAGTAATATATACTATGAGGATAAAGGACAACTATTATCATTATGTTAACGAGCAGAGAGTCGGCCAAGGTTGTCTGTGTTGTTTAATAAGGGGAGCGTCCGTCATGTATTTCAAAATGGTCTGATCGTTTTAATTTCTATACAGGTGATAGAATCTACTTCTAGGAACATATCCAAAAATGAATAAAATCGGACCAACATTTTTTTCACTACCTCTTTTCGCATATTCTTCACATTTTAAAACCACTAAAACTTTTGTATTTTTGGTCCAATTTTAATAAGTAGGATATCATAGGAAAGAGGAGGAAAAATGCAATAAATTAGTCAGAGGAATATTTGATACACCCTATAGTTTTGCCGCTAATATTTTGTTTTGTTTTTCAAAATAATTAAACGGTTTTAAGCCTCCTGTCAAATTTCTTATTGGTGTATCAAATATCCCTCTGACTGTTTTATTGCATTTTTCCTTCACTTTCCAATGATATCTTTGGTCCATGTACAATGAAATATTGAAGGGTGGTTTTGGGGTGTTTTTTGTTTAACCCTTCCAGCCCGGGTGTCATTTTAAAATGACACCAAAACAAAAGGGCCGGAACCCGGGTGTCATTTTAAAATCCTTGTGCTTGAAAGCGTGCTTCAAAATTTGCGCGGCCAATTTTTGCATGGTAGGAGCGACCGCAGCGCCACCAAGCCTCAACTACTAGTGTTATCAGTTCGTACGTGGCCGCCATAGCGAGTAATACTGAAAAAAAAAAATCCGACGTGTCCAATTCGTTGCAACCTCCCGCGGGCCCCAGTGCTACCCCCGGTCACTTCTTCACCAGAATTGTCTCCTGAGGAGGATGCTGACGACCCCAACATTGCCCCAGATGACCTGACGTCGCCTGAGGAGGAAGAGGAAGAGGAACAGGAACAGGAAGAGGAAGAGGATGTGCCGACAAATCGAGGGAGAGGGCGAGGTTGTGAACGTGGTCAGCCTGCCGACGCCGCTGCCCCTGGGCCTGGGCCTGGGCGTGGGCGTCCGCCTGGGCGTCCGCCTGGGTGTCCGCATGGCCAAGGGCGTGTGCCAGGGCGTCCAGGGCGTGTGCCTGCTGCAGCACGACCTCGAGCATCAGCATCCGACCTGTTTGTGTGGACAGATGGAGCTGATTTTGAGCCAGATTGTCCTGCCTTTGACGAGGTACAGATGGGTTCAGGGGTGTCACCAGCATATCCCTGTGGCCCAGATGCTACCCCCAGTGAACTTTTCTGTGGCTTCTATGACAATCAAGTCATGGAATACCTCGTCAAAGAGACAAATCACCACCATGCTATCTGTGCCAACTTTCTTGGGAGGAAGACCAGTGCCAAGATGGTGGCATGGAGAGCTCTCACTGTGGCAGAACTATATGTGTTCTTGGCACTCACAATGCTGATGACTCATATAAGGAAGCACGTTCTGGCTGACTACTGGATCACTGGCGACATCATAACGACTCCATCATTTGGCAAATACATGTCCAGGGACAGGTACTTCGACATCCTCTCCTATCTCCACCTGACAAACAACATGGCAGTCCACCTTCCCGACTCATTATGGAAGATCAGGAAGCTGTATGACATGATACGTCATCGGTTCACCACATACCTGATTCCTTTCCAGAAGATGTGCCTCGACGAGTCTCTGGTCCTGTTCCGTGGTAGGCTGCACTTCCGACAGTATATCCCGTCCAAGAGACACCGCTTCGGCATCAAGCTCTTCGTCCTCTGCGACTGCTTGACGGGGTATGTGCTGGACTTTATAGTCTACAGCGGCAAGGCTGGAGAAGTTGTGACTGACCCTCTCATTGGTTTTGGTGGCGCTGTAGTGAAGAAGATGATGGAGAGGCACTTCAATAATAACCACATCCTCTACACAGATAATTATTACACGTCGCCTCTCCTGACCAAGTACCTCCATGACCGCAAGACCGGAACTGTCGGCACAGTCAAGGGCAAAAGGAAGGGCATGCCAGGCTACCCAACCAAGACGAAGAAGGCTGACATCTTCCACAAGAAGAGTGGCCCCATCCTCTCCATCCACTGGCATGACCAGCGCAAGGTCAACCTCCTCACCACATGCCACAAGGCCCAGATGGTCGCCACAGGGAAGGTGGACCGAACAACCAAGAACCCCGTCCAAAAACCAGCTGCTGTCCTGGATTATAACATAAACATGCGCCTCGTTGACAAGTCCGACATGCAGATGGGATTCATCGACTGCCTGCGAACATCTTGCAGGTGGTACAAGAAGTTTATCCTGCATACGGTAGATATGTCGATCCTCAATGCCTACAACATCTACCGTCTGAGGACTCCAGGAGCCAAGAAGTACAAGTCCCTGCGGAAGTTCCACAAGCAGGTGCTACTTGAGCTCCTGGCTAAACATGCGGGTACACCAGGCAGGCCAATACAAGGACCAGGCCAGCTTGACAGAACGGGGTGTGCTGAATTCTTCAGGAAGCACCAGCTCAGCGCCCTTCCTTTCAAAGCACCAGGTAGTAACGTTAGGATTCAGAAGAGGTGCCATGTGTGCAGCCACACAACTCGCAGACCCCGCAAACCCACAAAAACCACTTGGGAATGCATCGAGTGTCAAGTTGGACTGTGTGCTGGCACCTGCTTCAACGACTTCCACACTCTAACAAACTTTTGAAGTGGAAGTGACAACAGTGAAAGTGACACTCAAATGTAGGCTAAGAATAATAATATAACTAAGTATAAGTGAAAAGGACACATAAGTAATAATAAGTGCCTTCAATAACAATATGAACAAGTGAAAGTTACACTAAAATATATATTTCTAACAATAAATAAGTGAAAATGACACTCAATAAGCCTAGGCCAGTCAAAGTGACAGTATAATAATAATAAAACTAAGTATAAGTGAAAGAGACACACACAAGTAATAATAAGTGCCTTCATAACAATATGAATAAGTGACAGTGACACTATATATTATTAGCTTACCTAACAATACATAAAAGGGGAAATGACACTACCAATTATCAAAGTCCAGTGAAAGTGACACAAATAATCATAATAATAATAATAAAACGAAGTAATAAGTGACAGAGACACAAATAAGTTCATATAAATAACTTTATTGAGTGAAAATAACATAATAACTATAATAAATGACAGAACAACCAATAAAACACTATCAAATCGCTTCCTGGCATAATTGCGGGTGGAGCGACGAGTGCAACTGGGCGTCGTAGCCGGGGCCGCGGTTGAGTGTTCGGACGCGCCGAGGTAAATACGCGGCAAAAGTTACCTCCACTTCCATCACCATCACTCCGGAACCAGTTGAGCTAGAGAGCTCTACTCAACGCCATTCTACGCAGGAAGGTAAGGTGCTCATTTATATATATGTTTGATTAATGTAGGTAATATATTAAGCGAGATTAGCCTTAGTTTACATTTGTTGATATTCGACCAGATCGCCCGGATACGAGCTCCGTCATTAGGAGAGCCTGCCCGGGCCAGGAGGGTTAAGCTTGATGGGGGTCTAGGGAGGAAACTAAAAATAAAGCAAATAAATACGCCCATTCCCCATTAAAGTTATTTGGAATATCTCTGCATAGCATTTGCATCTGTTGCTAGATATATAGTTAGATTGACTTTATGTTCACTTTACAATAACCTTGGGTTCTATTTAAACTTGTATTGCGGTAATACCCAAGAACATTGTTGTAGTGGAACCGATGGTGTGCACTTATAATCAAGTTAACAGCTTTGCTGAGGGATGTAAAATGATTGTCTATGGAGGAATGTTCACAAAACCATTTCCTATTCGCTATAAATATACATCACTCTCTACCTTATATTGTATATAGGGCTTGTTTTTTGTCCATATATTAATATTTTTATTTATTTTTGAGCTTCCTCGCTAGACCTAGCTCCATCTAGATTTAAAGAAAAGCCCCTAGAGCCTCTTTCAAGTTAAATGTGTACATTTTTCGGTAGAAATATGTCCCAGCAAAAGGGCGATTCCCTCTAAAAATTATAGGCTCTCTATCGCTCGCCAGGAGAAAATCGACGCCTAAATAGCACGAAAGGTCTTAATATTGACAAGGAAATGAGGCAATAAGTCTCAAAATCGACAAACTAAAGGAACTTTCGTCTTAACATTTCAAACCTATTATACTAAACATGAGGGAGAAGGAGGTCCAGAAAAAAACGAATATCTCCACCTTAATCAACCAACGTTGACGAACCACGACCGACTAAGGACATACCTTCGGACATTCTGAGAATGGCTACGTGGAATGATAGTGGCATGAATGATGGTACACAAGAGAGAGAGGTTGTGGAAGTGTTAGTGAATGCCAGGCTGGATGTATGTGGAATGACAGAGACCAAATGGAAAGGTTCAGATGTGAGAGAGTGGGAGTGTGGAATGGGTGTGTGTGCTGGAGTGAGTGAAGGAACAACGAGAGAAGGTGCATGTTTGTTTGTAAGTAGCAAATGGAAGGAATGTGTAAGAGAGTATGGGTCTGTGGGTTCAAGGATTGTGTGGGTGAGAATGAAAGTAGGAATTCAAACGTGGGTGATTGTATGTGTGTATGCCCCGACAGAGGATATACTTGAAAGAAAGAAAGAGGAGTTCTGGATGAATGTGGAGGCGTGCCTGGAGAAGTTTGACAAGAACGAAAGAATATTTCTGATTGGGGATATG
Source organism: Paralithodes platypus (assembly GCA_032716605.1). Taxonomy (NCBI): domain Eukaryota; kingdom Metazoa; phylum Arthropoda; class Malacostraca; order Decapoda; family Lithodidae; genus Paralithodes; species Paralithodes platypus. The sequence goes on along the minus strand of CM064567.1, from coordinate 42,619,601 downwards.
AATGGTAAGGTGGGTGATAGGAAAGTTGAGGGAGTGCTGGGAGGGTGGGGGGTACCATCAGAGGTGAATGTGAATGGTAGTGCACTTGTGGACGTATGTGTGGGGAGGAGGCTGTGGATAGGCAACACCTTCTTCCGACACAGAATGATCCACAGGTACACGTGGAAACGGATGTTGACGATGAAGGATAAGACAGTGGTGGAACGAAAGTCATTGATTGATTATGTATGTGTGGATGAACGAATGAAGAAATCTGTGATGGATACTAGGGTGTATAGGGGTATTGGAGGGGGTCTGTCTGATCATTATGTAGTGGTAGCTAAGGTTAGGATACAAAAGAAGTGGGTCAGGAGAGCTGGAGGGAGGCGAGAGGAGGGTGGAATGTGAGGAGGGTGGAGAGGTTGCAGGAGGAGGAAGTCAGGGAGGAGTACAGGAGAGCAGTGGAAAGACGACTAGGTGGGTTCGACCTGGAAGTTATGGAGGAAGTGGAGGAGATGAGCAAGGTGTTTAAGGATGAGATCTGTGCAGCATGTGAGGAGGTGTGTGGAGTGAGGAGAAGAGGGAGGGGAGTGAAAGGTACAGCATGGTGGACAGAAGAGGTAAAAATAGCTGTGGAAGACAAGAAGAAAGAGTATAGAGAGTGTTTGGGTAGTAGAGGGAATGAAGATTTGGAGAGGTGGAAACGAGCGAGGTACGTGGAGAGAAAGAGAGCGGTGAAGAGAGTAGTGAAGGAAAGTAAGAGAAGCGTGGATGAGGAATTTGAAAGGAATCTGAGTGTAAAATGGAGGGAGTGTAAGAAACTGTTCTGGAAAGAAGTCAAGAAAGTTAGGGAAACAGTAAGGGTGTGAAAGATAAGAATGGGAGAATGCTAGCCGAGAAGCAAGAGAGAGTCGAAAGATGGAGGGAGTACTTCAGTGAGTTGCTAAATGTAAGGAATGAAGAGCCAGCAAACATAGCTGGATATGGTATGGGAGGGAGAAGAAGAGAAGTAGTGGAGGAGGAGGTGGGGATCAGGAGGTCAGAAGTGTGGGAAGCCATGAAAAGAGTGAAGTTGGGGAAAGCACCAGGAACAGATGGAGTGTGTGGGGAAATGTTGAGGTATGGTGGTGAGATAGTGATAGAATGGGTATGGAAAATGTGCAAACTAGCATGGGAGAAGGGGACTGCACCCGATGACTGGAAGACTGGCATAATAATCCCCCTATATAAGGGGAAAGAGGAGTGTGTGGCACCCACCAAGGAATATGTCTTCTAAGCGTAGTAGGGAAGGTATACAGTAGGGTAGTGATTGAGAGAGTGAGAGTGAGAACGGAGAAATGGATAGGCGACGAGCAGGGAGGTTTTAGGAAGGGAAGAGGATGTGTAGATCAGATTTTTACCCAGAATTGTGTTGTGGAGAAGTATCTGGAAAAGAAACAAAAGGTGTATGTTGCCTTTATGGACTTGGAGAAGGCCTATGACAGAGTGGATAGGGAAGGTTTGTGGAAAGTACTTAGAATATACGGAGTAGAAGGCAAGTTGCTGAAAGGAGTGAAGAGCATGTATAAGGGTGCAAAGGTGGTAGTACGTGTGGAGAGTGAGCAGAGCGAGTTCTTTGACCTGAATGTTGGTTTGAAACAGGGGTGTGTGATGTCCCCGTGGTTGTTTACGGTATATATGGATGGAGTCATGAAAGAAATACTATCAAGAGCAGTGGATGTTGAGGTATCGCTGAAAAGGGAGGGAATTGAGTGGAAGCTACCTATACTGCTGTTTGCGGATGATACAGTTCTGATGAGTGATAATGAATGGGAGTTGCAGGGTCTGGTAAATGAGTTTGGAACAGTGTGCGAAAAACGGAATTTGAAGGTAAATACGGGGAAGAGCAAGGTTATGGTCTTCGAAAGGGGTGAAGTCACAGAGTGTGAGGTGAAGCTTAACGGTCAGGCTATGGAGATCGTCAACTCTTTTAACCCGTGGAGCCCCGGCTAGTTTTGTAATGTTTGTTCACCAGAACCCGGCCGGTTTTCAAAACATGGTTTTATTCCAGAAACAATAGCGAATGGGTTAGGAATGAAGGAAAAACCACGAAAAACCGCTCAAAAAGCTTTAAAAAATGGTCCTACAGACCCCCGAAAACGTATTTTACAAGAGTAAAAAATTGAAGGCAATTACCCCAAAAAACCAGGTTATTGCGCGCTCACGCGCACGCACGTGGGCTGTGAGAGTTTTCAATCATCGGCACGGTTGCGTGGGGTACGTACACAGTTCCCATACAAATCTGAGCCCTCTTGAGTGGCTACACCTGAGGTTACGGTCGGTGCAATTAGGGTGACGCGTCAGGCGCGTCTCTGGGGCTGTGCGTTACATACATCGCCGACGCGTCAGACACGTCGCTGGGGCTGTACGGGTTAAGTATCTGGGCAGTGTGTTGAGTAAAGATGGGACTATGGATGAAGAAGTGCGGGAGAGGGTACAACAGGGGAAGAGGGTTGTAGGAACGCTAAAAGCAGTAACAAGTAATAGGGTGGTCAGTATGGAAGTGAAGAAGTCCTTGCATGACAGTGTGGTAATCCCGACACTGACTTACGGAAGCGAAGCATGGACGTTGGTTGAGAGACTCAGACCAAGAGTGAGAGCAGTGGAAATGAATTACTTAAGGAGTGCGTGCAGAGTTACATGGAGGGATAGACAGACTAATGAGGAAGTAAGAAGGAGGTGTGGTGTGGAGGTAGATGTGCTGGAAAGTGTGAAAAGGAACAACTTGAGATGGTTCGGCCATATGGAACGTATGGAAAGCGAGAGAATGACTAAGAGGGTGTACGAGAGCGAGGTGGATGGACAGAGAGGGAGAGGTAGACCGAATGAGAGGTGGAAGGATGGAGTGAGGAAGTACATGAACGAAGGCGGTGCTGGTTGGGGGGAGGGGCGTCGACTGACTGGGGACAGAGGTGCATGGGGGCGGTTCGTTCGTGGCCACCCCTTCGGGGATCACGGCGTCAGGCAATAGATAGATAGATAGAATCAACCCTACACCTTTAGATATATGCATAGATAACAGGAGAATTGGATTTGACACGAAAATGGCCACTTTGCAGTAAGGGACCCAAAGCTGGAAAATGGACCTTTAACTTCAATCCTCAAAATATCGGCTCATAACCCACATAAATTGATGAAACTCACTGTGAAGTCAGCTAATTCAATGTCTATTTTAATGTCTGAAAGAGGTATCTAAATACGTCCACTTGTTTCTTTGCACCGCTGGAATATACAAGTCAAACATGAGAATTTATATAATAACGGCTGGCTATATAAGTACATCTTCAAGCATACACAGTTATATTTCTGGTCGACAGATTTACAAACGCAAGCCAATGCACACAAAAATACTAATTTGATATCACTCTTCAAATAGATCACTGTACATAGCTTTGACAGTCCACTTACACTGCTCTTTTTCACACCTGTGAGCTTGCGCCTATTGTCGTCATTTTGTGACCTTGTGTCAGCCCCTGTGGCAGCATCAGGATTGCACTTAGCGTGGACATTACTGTTGATGTCGCGCACCAAGATGCCGGCAAACAGATTGAAAAGGGCGCCAGCCATTTGTCGCATGAGCTTGTCCACCAAGCGGTGTCCCTCAGAACAGGAGGCCCCGGTCAGCTGGGCGTTCTCGCTTCCCAGGGTGCTCACCACCTCAATGAACACCTTCCTGGGCAGGTCACACTGTAGCAGTTTGTGCCAGTTGGTCTCTTCCATCACCAGGAACCTCCAGATATGACAGATGTCCAGCATGACATCAATGGCAGTGAGGATGGAGCCAGGAGCTTGCCACAGTCCAACAGCTCCGTGAAGGACCTGTAAATGGCCTCCACCTGCTCGCGATCGTTCTCTTCAAACCTGTCTTCCAACGGTGCAGCCTCTCTGTCGACCATCAGGTCAGCGCAGGCACCACACTTGTTGCCCCTGGTTGACGAATGTTCCCGGGAACATTTCTTTGGGGATTTTGTGGGAGCACCCGGTTCTGGCCATAGTAATATTAGCAGTAACACACCCCGCATACTAAAAATAGTGCTTACATAATGCAGAAAGATAAAGTGATCCTACTTAAAGTATGATATATGTATGTGTGCATTTCAAAGTTTTAGGAGTTTTTAGCAATATCTACTATTTTTAAACAATATTTGAAGACGTCCATCGACGCTATCGCCGACGAGTAGTTTAACCTCGCACCTCACCGTTTTCTGTTGACTCATTTTGTTACGATGTGCGATTTTGGATTTGTTTGTCACTCTCCCGCAGTAATATTTAGTTATTTGACGTCTTCTACATCATCTTTAGGAGCAACGGGGGTCTGGGGGCAGCAGCCCTTAAGTAGTTATGGCTGTCAGGTAAGGTTAGTAACACTATTTTCGTCGGAGGAGGAAGCGGGTGCTTACCTAATCGTAATTAGTGGGGGAGTATGAAGAAACCTTCTTGTATAGACCCACACCTCTAATATTTAGTTATTTCAAGTTAAAGCCTCCCAAAATTGGAGGTGGGTTTGTTTACGTTCCGCCGTAAGTGCAGCAAAGCCGAGTCGCATTATTAATGGAAGCATTAACCTAACCTGACAACCTAAACTAACCTGAGAGTTGCCAACACCATATCCCTGCTGCTGTCCGCACATCAGTAGTAGGGCTTCTTAAATAACATAAGACTAGGACAACACTAATTTCCAGTAATAATTATTATTACAGAAAGATTATAAACCTAAACAAATTACAAATCCAAAAAAAATAAAAAATAAATAAAATGGCTGTGGTCCGTTTCCTTAACACTTTGGCTGCAGCCATATTTCCGCCATATTAGGGCTCATTCAGGAACTCCTGAATGATTATGCAAGTGTCTGAATGAAAATATATATACCAGCATTCAGCCAAAAACTAGAAGAAAATAGCTTCAAAATGACACCCAAACGAGCTTCGTATCTCGCGGGCTTCACCCGCAGCGCTACCATAGGAATTCGCTAAAATGAGCAATTATCGCTAATGTCGCACTACACTTGCCTTTGGCAGCACTGTATATCTCGCGAGAGCATGACTCAGATTCCTCAGTGCTGCGGCCGGGTGGCTGGAGGAAGGAATGTGGCCTGTCGTGCTCCCGCTCCCTCGCACTCAATTCTACTGGCTTTAACACCGGTGCGGGCATATTTCCGCCATATTAGGGCTTATTCCCGCCATATTAGGGCTTATTCAGGCACTCCTGATTGATTAGACAAGTGTCTGAATGAAATGTAATATATTCAGCCGAAAACTAGAAGAAAATAGTTTCAAAATGACACCAAAACGAGCTTCGTAGCTCGCGGCGTTCACCTGGAGCGCCAACATAGACATTCGCTAAAATGAGCAATTCTCGCTAATGTCTCGCTACATTTGCCTTTGGCAGCACTGTATATCTCGCGAGACTCTGACTCAGAGCCTTCAGTCTCCACGGCCGCTTGGCTGGGAGATGGAAGTGTGCCCTGTCGCGCTCTTGCTCTTAGAGGCTTTTAAAGCCTGTAAATTGAGGTAAATTGCCATGCGTTCGGAAACGTCTCCCGCAGGGAAAGGGTTAAGAGGCTTTAAAAGTCTGTAAATTGCCATGGCGTTCGGGAACGTCTCCTGCAGGCAATGGGTTAATATTGACCAAAAAGGATTCCCAAAGAAAATTAACGAAACCGCGTAGCCTACTAATACAAAGCTCGCGGGGTAGCGTCGTCGGACGTCTGGGATATATTTTTCAAATATTGCTTAAAAATAGCCTAGTAAATATTGTTAAAAACTATAATTATTTAGAAAAGTCTCGCCGCCTTATTATAAATAATTTATTAGGGACAATGCAGGTCTATGGGATCCTTATACTGTACTCATGTATAATCCACTGTGGAAGAATAATCTTGATCATATTTATATAACCCGATATTAGTGGGAAATAATCCTATCACTCTCAGAGCTCCTTCGGACATCCTCACTGTTTACAAACTTCTTCAGTATGTAGTATAATCGATATTTACCCCCTGCTGGTAACAAAAATGATGATCTCAATAAGTCATGGGGGGCTTCGCCCCCCCCTCAACCCATCCTGTATCCCACATTGGAAATATAGGTAACTAAAACCATGAAAACGCTCATTTCTCAAAGTCTGGAAGAAAAAAACATGAAAAATAAGGGTGCGAGCCTTTTCCCTATACAGTAATTACCTTAACCCCTCTTTGGCGGCACCCGCCTTAAGTCGGTTAGAGAGCCAAGGCCTAAAAAGCGGGGCGCCTTAAGTCGTATGCGATTTTTAGCACAAAATCGGCTCTGAGAGAGAGTCCGAGCGGTGGGAGGAGCGCGGGTGGGCTCTGACCGTTCGGCATGGACTCAGTCCCGCCACTGACGGTTACATCACATCCCACCATATCCCTGGTCCCGCAATACAGGCTAATAACTGACGAAATTACTGTATTTTAGGGATTTTCCCTTCGTGTTGCACGATCGTTGCAAGAGAACTCTTGGTCGTACAAGGATGGTTCAGGTGTCATTGGAAAACTCAGTTATCGCCCTTTCACGGATACATAATTGTATTACGCTCTGGCTCTTCTTTATGCATGAAAAAGAGCATGGAATGAAGCTCGTTTAGGGTAAAACTACCCGCTTGGCAGGTAGTAGCATTACAAAACTAGCCGCTCGTTGATTGTTAAAAAACTATTAAAACCTTGAAATGCACCTACAAATAACCCATACTTTAAATAGGATGGGTTACTCTTTCTGTATTTTGCAAGTGCTTCGTTTAATAGGTGCATGAATGCATGATCAGGGAAAGTGTTGCTATCAGCGACATGCAGTTTTGATTTATGCCGGGACGTGGCACAACTGATGCTATCTTCACTCTTAGGCAAATGCAAGAGAGGTACCTAGAGAAAAACAGGGAGTTATACCTAGTTTTTGTAGATCTGGAGAAGACCTTCGACCGGGTGCCCAGGGAGGTAGTGCAGTGGGCTATGAGAAAACTTGGAGTAGAAGAGTGGTTGGTGCGTGTGATAATGAGAATGTCTGAGGGGTCACGGGCATCAGTTAGAGTAAACGGGGGCCTGAGTGAAGAGTTCTCAGTGAAAGTTGGAGTTCACCAAGGCTCAGTTCTGAGCCCATTACTGTTTGTTTTAGTCTTGGAGGCTCTGTCAAGGGAATTTAGGACAGGACTCCCATGGGAGATGTTATATGCAGATGATCTAGTTCTTATCGCAGATAGTGTGCAGGAAGCAGAGGCGAAGTTCAAAAGATGGAGGGAAGGTATGGCAAATATGAGTCTAAGAGTTAAGATAGATAAAACAAAGGTCATGATTAGTGGAGTAGGGCGTGGAGCTATGGAAAGAAGCGGTTACTCTCCATGCGCAGTATGTGGGAAGGGGGTGGGATGTAATTCAATTCAATGTTGTGTCTGTAGTGACTGGGTACACAAGAGATGTAGTGGAGCTAGAGGACCTTTGACAAGAATCATAGACTTTGAATGTGCAGTGTGCAATGGAGATCTTGTATTAAATGACCCGCCTGTCAGTGTTGATTTCGACAGTGTAACGCTGGAGTGTGTGAAAAAGTTCTGTTACCTGGGCGATACAGTTTCCACTGGAGGTGGCGCTGAAGCTAGCTCCATTGCTAGAGTCAGAAGTGGCTGGGGAAAGTTTAGAGAGCTGTTGCCACTCCTGACCATGAGAGGGCTCCCACCCCACCTTAAAGGGAAGGTGTATACCTCGTGTGTTAGGAGCGCGATGACCTATGCCTCTGAGACGTGGCCGGTTAAAGCGGAGGATGTCAATAGAATGGAACGAAATGAGAAGAGAATGGTGAGATGGATGTGTGGGGTTAATCTTAGGGACATGGTAACGAGCGAAGAATTGAGAAGGTGTCTGGGCATTAGGAGTATCAGTGAAGTGATGTGCACGAGCCGACTTGGTTGGTTTGGACATGTGGAGAGAATGGATGATCAGAACTGGGTGAAGAAATGCCGGACAGTGAACTTGGGGGGAGCTGCGCGTAGGGGTGGACCTAGAATGACGTGGGCTCGGGTACTCCGGTCCGATCTCAAAATAAAGAACTTGACAACACAGGCGGCTCTTGACAGGACCGCCTGGAAAGCTGCCATTTAGGACGTGAGACTGTAACCACAGCTTTTGTGGACAAACGGTCTTTAAACTTGTATGTAATAATAATAATAATAATAATAAACGGTTTATTAAAGAATGGCAGCCTCATGAGCTGAAAATACACATTTTACAATTTAGTGGATGAACATGAGATGTACAGATATGAGGATGGTAAGCTCAGTTTACAAACAAAATAAATAAATACAATAATGGTGCATGTGCAGAATACAAATTATCATAAAATAACCATGAGAGTAAGTGATATACAGTACATATACACATTTATTTACTAACTCATATACAGAACATACGTATATACACGTACGTGCGCACATACATATACATACATATATAGGAACATAAGAACATGCAGTAAGTGTGCACATGTCCGTATACACAAACGCTCACGTATGCACACAAACATACATACATACAGAAACTGTTTTGGTAGGGTCAGGGTAAAGAGTTGAAGGGTAAAGAGGGTGCAGCAATTCAGGTCCGTACAGGTATGGTCAGGTACAGCCTACTACAATGGGAGGTTAATCCTCGGTAGTGTAGGTGTGTGTGTTAGTTTTTGTGTGTGTGTGTGTGTGTGTGTGTGTGTGTGTGTGTGTGTGTGTGTGTGTGTGTGTGTGTGTGTGTGTGTGACAGAAGGCGAAATATGGAAAAGCTGGGCGTTCTATTGTTAAGGTTGGAAATACATGGATGAAGATACGCGAACACTTAATAATAGATAATGCTTATGCATAGATTTATAATCAGAAGTTGCGCTAGTGAGCAATATGTGTGTGTGGAGTGTTACTGCTACTATTACCGTTATGGGTAGCCTAGCCTATCAAGGAATTGTCTTAGGTGTTAAATTTTCACATAGCCTAGCCTAGATATTTAACCCCTCTTTTGCGGGACCGGACTTAAGTCGGTCTAGAGAAGAAAGGACTATCTGGTGGGGCCCGCCTTAAGTCGGTAGCAATTTTGAGCACATAATTGGCTCTGAGAGAGAGACGAGCGGTGGGAGGAGCGTAGGTTCACTCTGACCATTCGGCACGGTCCCCGCCGCGACTAACCTCGCCTCCTCACTCATCCCCACCCATTACCTCGCTACACAGGGAATTATGTAAGGAAATTACCTTATTTTAGCGATTTCTCCTTCGTGTTTCACGATCGTTGCAAGAGAACCAGTGGTCGTAGAAGGATGGTTCTGGTGTCATTGGAAAGCTCAATAAATTCCCTTCAGGGATACATAATTGTATTACACTCTGTCTCTTGTTTATGCATGAAAAAGAGCACGGAAATAAGGTCGTTTAGGGTAAAACCACCCGCTGGGCGGGTAGTAGAAGTTACTGACGGGCCCGCTCGAAATGCATTAAGAAAATACCATACTCCATGGAATTTCATGGAAAGCTTATTATAAAGATAAATCAAATATTTGTAAGTAGGCTAAGTTATTTTACAAGATCCAGCATTATTGTTGGTGTCAAATTAAACTGTCTCTGGTGTCACTACTGTTTCGGCTAACTGCTTCCACATCACTTCCATTTATCGCCTTTTACATCATTGGTGCCCTCATCACTGTCATCATTATGCCTTTCACCACTTTTAGGATAGTATGTGGGATCGACAGCATCGCTGCCATCACTGGAGTTAGACTACTAGAAACACTTGGAATCCAACGAGGAATGTAATTTGTTTTTAGCCTAGCCCTGATAAAAAGACGAAACGCTTTTTTTTTCCACTGATTGAAGGCCAGATGGAGTAGCTACAGGCTACCAGTTAATCACATTCTCATCACTTGTACATTCTGCCATTGTTGTGTTAAATCAGAGGAACATTAAAGCACTTAAACACGATAAATCATTGGAAATAATACATAGTTCAGCAGAGTCGGCCACATTCTGGGAGTGTAAACTTTTAAACATAAACAATGAGGTGTGCAGGGTGCGGGAAGCGAAATGTTTGTGGTGGCTCAGTTATTTCGTATTTGTTTACGTTTTTTGTTATTCCAGTGACTTATCCTTATTGTCTAATAATACTCTAATATTTTATACATTGTTTACCTTACTGTATGTACTTCAACAGCTATATTATAGCTGTGGTGGTTTTGGGAATCGAGAAACCTGCCCTACATAGCTCACCACAACAGCTTGGTATGGATATTCGTCTCCGCTAGCACTAAACACGCCTACAAAATGGACACTTTCAAAGCATTTTGCATTTTTAATAATTACAAAATAATAATACTTCACAAAATCTAAACAGAGAGCACCACTTCAACTAAACAGGGTTGGGTCCGTTACTGCAGCTGCAGGTCGACTTCGCTGGCCCGTGTCAAATCCAGTTCTCCTGTTATCTATGATATATGTTATAAATGTGTTAGGGCACACCTTTGTCCATTACTTTATGCACTCACTTGCATTGGGGTTCATTTATGCATGGAATCTCTTATTTAATATATTCATGTATGCTTTCTGTTTATATGCTATATAGAATACCATTTATTTTATCAGCTTTCACGAATCAGAGGTCCATGAACCTATATAATTGAATGTATATGTGTTTTTAGCTCCAGTCTTACCTCTAGCTTATGAAATGTCTAACCAGATAGAGAAGCTTTTCGAAGTCAGTATCTTTAATAAAAGGAACACATTTAGGTGCACTCTCTCATATGTACAGTACGTGTCCATGAAACTTAAAACTCGTATGTTTAAAAGATGTTGTGTTCTCACTAATGTTATTTATGTTTTCTTCTTATATTTTGCCACATAATAAAACATTCATGTACCACACATACAATATTTTAAAACAAATAATACTAATTTCGAGGCAAATAATCGTTATTTTTAATATTTCACTGTAAAACTATTAAGACTACCACCAAGTGTTTAAATATCTGAATACCTTAATGCTCATTATACAGATTAATGCAACATTTACTATGATCACAACTACATCAACCATAAATAACAATATATACGGTACATCGAAACTAACCTGTCATGTAATACACAAACAGATGGTACCATAACTACAGTACTATTATATAGACCACCATAATTAATCTACTACTATCATAACAACCATTGCTGTATTATAGGTTTTCACTATAGGTACCCCTATTATATCAATTACCACGAATACAATGATCGTTTAAAGCTTAACCACAAATGACTCAGTTTGCATTAGAAGATATGCCCATATGGATTATCCCTATATCACCAAGGTGAATTTAATCATGAATGTAATTACCTTAATTTAGATAACACCAATCAAAATAATCTAATTTACTTCATTGATATAGTTATCCATCTGCATATAGTATATACAAGGTGTCCCATAATAGGTGTGGCAACTTTCGGGATTAGGTTGTACTAGTGATAAATCAAACCATGAAATATTCAATAAGAAAAATTCAAAATCGCAACCTTGACCATGATCTTTCAAATTGTAAATGGTATTTTTATCATGTAAGCAAGACTAATTTATCCCTGAAGGGGTGGAAATGAATTAATCGCCCCCATACACCTCTGTCTCTTGTCGGCCGACGCCCCTCCTCCCAAGCAGCACGGACTTCAGTCATTTACCTCTCAACTCCATCCTTCCACATCACTCTCGGTCTGCATCTCCCTCTCTGTCCTTCCACCTCCCTCTCGTAACTCCACATGCACTTCTCAAGTAGCTAATCTCCACCCCTCTCACTCTTGATTTATGCCTCTCCATCAACGTCCATGCTTCACTACCGTGATTTCGCTTAATAACGTATGTGTCATTTTAAAGTAAATAAGTAACTATCAATTTACAATAATTGTACATAATTAGTACATGAGTAAACGTAATCCATATCACCGCGACATTGGTGAATTGCTACATATGTTCAGCAAAATACAATCTAGTTTCAATCTACTGTAGCTGTGATAATGTACTTTCCGATGATTGCTTCTAATAAACTATTATGTATATATGATTTTATTCAGTTTAAAAGAGGCCTTCAGCAATTAACAGGCTTTGAACGATCTCACTTACCCCTTTTACTACCACAGATCCTTCTTAAACCGCACAAACTCGTCTAAATATAGCTAGAATATAACTATAAATACTTCGCCGGTCAAAAGGGGTTAATCAAAGGACTATATGAATGTCGACAAACACTTCACAATAGTTCATTCACAGCTCTACAGGAATGGTAGGAAGATGAGTAAAAAGCCGTGTCACTCATATAAGACAATAATTTCTGTTCCAATCGACTGGTAATTCAATGGACTGCCTTTCACAAATATGTAGTCAATTTCATTACCTATTAATGTTATTAGGTGTTGTTCTATCCTTACATTAACAAGTCGGCTATATTACCCACGAATAATCTACTATCATGCAGTATTGTGCAATGCATTTTCTCAAACAAAAACACTCACCCAAACCCACGTATTTGTTACTCTCTCTCTCTCACTCTCTTTATCTCTCTCTCTCTCTCTCTCTCTCTCTCTCTCTCTCTCTCTCTCTCTCTCTCTCTCTCTCTCTCTCTCTCTCTCTCTCTCTCTCTCTCTCTCTCTCTCTCTCTCTCTCTCTCTCTCTCTCTCTCTCTCTCTCTCCCAGGTGGTATAATATGACCTGGAAATAATAACTGGTTGCCGGAATTTATTCACACCGGCCATGTCCTCTTCCATTGTACAGTCAACCAAATAAGTGATATCGCGGCAACAAGTAAATTTCGATTAATAATTGCCATCAGCACTATTAAGTTTTAATTCATGATTTCAAGTGAGATATAGAAACATGTTCCTATCTTTACACACCCTATGCAACATCTGACAGACATTAATACAACACACAGCGAGCAAAACGTGATGACAGCGTTGACACGATTTATTTGGTCAACCGTACAACTTCTCCCGGGGCCTCCTCCAACTCCGTCATTCATTATTATTCATTAGCGCGTGAGTCATTCCGCTCCTGGTTATTCATTACCCAGGGAGGAGGCGGTGAGTTATTGGTCCGACACCAAGATGGAAGGGTTTCCAGTCTGATGATTATGATGGAGGAGGGTGGCTTAGTGAATGTAGTGGTGGTGGTGGAGGAGGAGGGTGATTTAGTGAATGTGGTGTAGGTGATGGAGGAGCGTAGTGTATTGAATGTGGTGGAGGCGATGGTATTATTGCGGTGGTAGTGGTGATGGTGTTTTTGTGGTGGGGATGGAGGAGGAGGGGGGCTTAGTGAATGTGGTGGAGGTTATGGTGTTTTTGTGGTTGTGGTGGAGAGGATGACGAGAAGAGGAGTAACATAGTATAGAGTGAGATAATTAACTACTAAAACGAACATGAATGCAGGGAAGAAAGAGGGAAAGCACCAGAAGGGAGACAACAGGGGTAAGATATGCAAACCAACACCAAGAACAAATAATAGTCACAAGGAGGTACAGAAATAGGAAAACAAAATAATAACTGAGAGATAATATGGGGACACGTGACTTTGAATAGAGGACAACACAAAAGGCCAGAAGGAAAAGGAAAGATGGGAAGAAAGAAGCAAATAGGCATGAATAAAGAAGCTAAATACAGATAAATAGATATACATAGATAAACAGAGACATGGAGAGTATACAACTGAAGATAACTAAGGGAAGGACAATATAACACTGAAGAAAAGGGAGAAATGGGAGAATATGCGAAAATAGGCGTGAACACCAAATAATAAAACATACAGAATAGAGACACAGTGAGTTTGGCGAGAAGGACGAGAGAAACGTCGAATTAATAGGAGACTCAGGGTAGAATAAAGGACACACATTGAGGCAAGATAATGGCCAATATCAGACAGAAGATATAAAGGCGAAGATAGATAAGGAGAACTAATACTACAAAGAAGGATACACAGAACGAGAGGTAGAGGGGAAACGAATGAAACAAGAAACAAAACGTAATAGAGATAAGTGAAAGAAAAAGGAAATATAACTTAACCCAGTGTAGTGGCATTCAGAAATATAACAACCCAGTGTAGAGGCTTTCAGAACAAAATTGATGGATGAAAGAGATATCATATACTTAACCCCTTCTGTACCGTCGATATCCTATATATTTTATTCTGGCAACTATTAATCGGTTTTATGCAGTTTAGGAAGGATCTCTAACAATCATACGGCTTCGAACTATCTCAATCAACCTTTTGTTACTGCCACAGATTGTACGTAAGCTGCATAAAATCATCTACATACACCTAGATTTAAAATATAACAGACGTCGCTGGTACATACGTGTTTAATCACATACAGGAAAACTATCGAAAACATTATATCAATAGATTAGGAAAGATGCTATACTAGATAATAAGTGATCTAGACATCAAACACTCCACCCGATATACGTCCCTCACCGGTGATCCATCATCATAATAATAGATTAGGAAAGATACTATACTAGAAAGTAAGTGATCTAGACATCAAACACTCCACCCGTTACGTCCCTCACCGTTGATCCATCATCAAAATAATAGATTAGGAAAGATACTATACTAGATAATAAGTGATCTAGACATCAAACACTCCACCCGTTACGTTCCTCACCGGTGATCCATCATCATAATAATCTTTGCAGCCTTTAATGATTGACAGAGATAATATACTAGTAATATTAAAGATAATAAGTGATCTAGACATCAAACACTCCACCCGTTACGTCCCTCACCGTTGATCCATCATCAAAATAATAGATTAGGAAAGATACTATACTAGATAATAAGTGATCTAGACATCAAACACTCCACCCGTTACGTTCCTCACCGGTGATCCATCATCATAATAATCTTTGCAGCCTTTAATGATTGACAGAGATAATATACTAGTAATATTAAAGATAATAAGTGATCTAGACATCAAACACTCCACCCGTTACGTCCCTCACCGTTGATCCATCATCAAAATAATAGATTAGGAAAGATACTATACTAGATAATAAGTGATCTAGACATCAAACACTCCACCCGTTACGTTCCTCACCGGTGATCCATCATCATAATAATCTTTGCAGCCTTTAATGATTGACAGAGATAATATACTAGTAATATTAAAGATAATAAGTGATCTAGACATCAAACACTCCACCTGTTACGTCCCTCACCGTTGATCCATCATCAAAATAATAGATTAGGAAAGATACTATACTAGATAATAAGTGATCTAGACATCAAACACTCCACCCGTTACGTTCCTCACCGGTGATCCATCATCATAATAATCTTTGCAGCTTTTAATGATTGACAGAGATAATATACTAGTAATATTAAAGATAATAAGTGATCTAGACATCAAACACTCCACCCGTTACGTTCCTCACCGGTGATCCATCATCATAATAATCTTTGCAGCCTTTAATGATTGACAGAGATAATATACTAGTAATATTAAAGATAATAAGTGATCTAGACATCAAACACTCCACCCGTTACGTTCCTCACCGGTGATCCTTCATCATAATAATCCTTGCAGTCTTTAATGATTGACAGAGATAATATACTAGTAATATTAAAGATAATAAGTGATCTAGACATCAAACACTCCACCCGTTACGTTCCTCACCGGTGATCCATCATCATAATAATCTTTGCAGCCTTTAATGATTGACAGAGATAATATACTAGTAATATTAAAGATAATAAGTGATCTAGACATCAAACACTCCACCCGTTACGTTCGTCACCGGTGATCCATCATCATAATAATCTTTGCAGCCTTTAATGATTGACAGAGATAATATACTAGTAATATTAAAGATAATAAGTGATCTAAACATCAAACACTCCACCCGTTACGTTCCTCACCGGTGATCCATCATCATAATAATCTTTGCAGCCTTTAATGATTGACAGAGATAATATACTAGTAATATTAAAGATAATAAGTGATCTAGACATCAAACACTCCACCCGTTACGTTCCTCACCGGTGATCCATCATCATAATAATCTTTGCAGCCTTTAATGATTGACAGAGATAATATACTAGTAATATTAAAGATAATAAGTGATCTAGACATCAAACACTCCACCCGTTACGTTCCTCACCGGTGATCCATCATCATAATAATCTTTGCAGCCTTTAATGATTGACAGAGATAATATACTAGTAATATTAAAGATAATAAGTGATCTAGACATCAAACACTCCACCCGTTACGTTCCTCACCGGTGATCCATCATCATAATAATCTTTGCAGCCTTTAATGATTGACAGAGATAATATACTAGTAATATTAAAGATAATAAGTGATCTAGACATCAAACACTCTACCCGTTACGTCCCTCACCGTTGATCCATCATCAAAATAATAGATTAGGAAAGATACTATACTAGATAATAAGTGATCTAGACATCAAACACTCCACCCGTTACGTTCCTCACCGGTGATCCATCATCATAATAATCTTTGCAGCCTTTAATGATTGACAGAGATAATATACTAGTAATATTAAAGATAATAAGTGATCTAGACATCAAACACTCCACCCGTTACGTTCCTCACCGGTGATCCATCATCATAATAATCTTTGCAGCCTTTATGTTGACAGAGATAATATACTAGTAATATTAAAGATAATAAGTGATCTAGACATCAAACACTCCACCCGTTACGTTCCTCACCGGTGATCCTTCATCATAATAATCCTTGCAGTCTTTAATGATTGACAGAGATAATATACTAGTAATATTAAAGATAATAAGTGATCTAGACATCAAACACTCCACCCGTTACGTTCCTCACCGGTGATCCATCATCATAATAATCTTTGCAGCCTTTAATGATTGACAGAGATAATATACTAGTAATATTAAAGATAATAAGTGATCTAGACATCAAACACTCCACCCGTTACGTTCCTCACTGGTGATCCATCATCATAATAATCTTTGCAGCCTTTGATGATTGACAGAGATAATATACTAGTTTTATAGGTAGTAGGGGTAGGCAGCCCCGCCCAGGGAAGTACGACCGCCAAGGTTTCGGGAGACTCAGAGAATAGCCTGAATTCCATTTTCTCTCCCAGGCCTTGGTAGCTGGATACATATCTTTCTGCCTCACACATCAGGGGTATCAGGAAAACCCTCTTTATATAACATACACATCCAACTTCACGACATTGCCCTACATCGCTATCCTCTATCCATAAAACACTACTCTTCCCACTACATATCATACATGTAACACCATACACTTACCTAATAAATATGGCAGTACAGTTGTTAAGAGCAAACCTGGTGGTCCCTCGGATATCCACCCCCGGCAGGGTTGGGTCATTGACACAGGGCCCTCCCGGTCGTCATCATGCGACTGTGTCAAGAGCTTTGCAACGTTCCAAAGCTGCTCGTCGGTGCAGCTTTTTCTTTAGTAATATAAGGGGACTTCACTCTAACATCAATTCTGTACACCAATTTCTTCAAGCAGAATCCCCTACTCTCCTTTTTTTGACAGAGACTCAAGTAACATCCACATCTGACACGTCTAGATTTAATTTTCCAGGTTATCAACTGCTCCAAAATTTCAGACCTAAAGGTGGTGTATGTTGCTTCGCAAAATCTGAAATTGCCCTGGAGGAGGTTACTAGTTTCAATTGTCCCTATTTTGATTATTCTATATACAAATTAATTTCTGCTGGTACATTTAAATACATATGTTGCATCTACCGTTCCCCAAATACTCCTCCAGAGCAAAGTCTTTTTGATTCTCTGTCCTCACAACTCAGTGTCCTCAACTTAAATACTTCTTCTGAAATCACTGTGTTGGGTGATTTTAATGTCCATAATGTTGAATGGCTCACTCATTCAGCCAGGACTGATGATGCTGGTCTTGAATGTGAGCTATTTGCAGACTCATTTAATCTCACTCAACTAGTCAACCAACACATCCGTGTACCAGATAAGCCTAATCATAATTCCCACCTACTGGACTTATTTTTAACAACCAATTCAGAAAATTATGATGTTACAGTGAGGTCCCCGCTTGGATCTTCTGATCACTGTCTGATACAGGCCACCTGTCTATCACCTACCACACCTTCCCACTCTGAACCTGTTTTGGTGACTAAATGGCATTACGATAGGACAGACTGGGAGGGTCTTCAAGGTTTCTTTATTGATATTCCCTGGACCTCTTTCTTTTCTAATGATGCACACTCCACCTTGAGCCACATACAAGATTTTGTAAAAATTGGAATGGAAACTTTTATTCCTCATCAAAAGTACAGTAAAAGATCTAATCCACCTAAATGGTTTGACCATAATTGTGCTAGAGTAACTGAACAAAAAGCAATAGCCTACAATGCATACACAAGATCAAAAACACATGAAAGCCTTTAATTACTTTAGAAACATCAGAAATCATGCCAAAACTGTATTAAACCTAACTAAATCAAACTTTCTCCATAAGCAGGCAAATAAACTTCTAAATAATCCAAATGATAACAAAATATTTAGGTCTACTCTTAACTCATTCAAATCCAACTTCACTACTGCTTCATCCATTCCACCATTAAAATCTCCGACTGGCAATCTTGTAAGTGACCCACGAGGTAAAGCTAACCTTCTTGCGGATATTTTCTCCACCAACTCAACCTTAGATGAAATAAATCAAGATGTCCCTGTACTTAATTTTAATTCGCCTGAAATTCCCTCACTTAAGATCCACACCAGACATGTCAAAACTATTTTGCAGAATCTCTCAGTAGATAAGGCTCCTGGTCCAGATGAAATTCCTCCAATAGTACTTAAGAATTGCTCCTTGGTGCTCGCTCCTGTATTGGCAACATTTTTCCGTCTATGTACTCATACCTCATGCTTCCCAGTACCCTGGAAAGAAGCAAACATCCATCCAGTTCCTAAAAAAGGTGCCTCTTCAGATCCATCAAACTAGACCAATAGCTATAACTTCCACTCTTGGCAAAGTCTTTGAAATTATATTAAATAATCACATAATTAAGCATCTGGAGAATAATAAATTAATCAGTGATAGGCAATATGGTTTTAGACGATGTCGATCAACTGCAGACATTCTTTGCCTTCTTACGCATCAAATCAACCAAGCTACAGACCAACATGGTGAAACACATACAATAGCACTGGATATATCAAAGGCATTTGATAGAGTCTGGCATCAATCCTTATTGTCAAAGATGTCACACTACGGCCTTGCATCATTAGTTCTACTAATTTCTTCTTATCTTCATAACAGAAAAATACGTGTAATGGTAGATAGCCTTTATTCTCAATTTCACTCAATAAATGCTGGTGTTCCCCAGGGATCAGTTTTGGCCACAACTCTGTTCCTCATTCATATCAATGATCTCATATCTACCACTCATAATCCAATACATTCCTACGCAGATGACTCAACACTCCACAGTTCCTTCACATTTACCAATTCTTTCACCCAACCCGATCTTATAAATTCAAAAATATACACTGCAATTTCTCTGAACCAGGACCTTTCTAGAATTAATGAATGGGGACAAGAGAATCTAGTTTCCTTTAATGCACAGAAAACCAAGTACATTCAATTTTCTAACCGACAGAATCTCACTGACTCCCATATATTTTTTAATGATGTAAATATTCCCACTTCCCCTAGTATTGACATTCTCAGTGTGACAGTAACTACTAACTTGAGCTGGACACATTATGTTAGAAGCATTGCTAAGAATGCCTATAAAAAAATGGGACTCCTGTACAGAGTTCGAGAATTCTTCACTGACGAGCAGTTGGCCGTAATATATAAAAGTCATGTGCGTTCTCAGATGGATTACTGTTCACCTCTGTGGGGTGGGAGTGGTTGCATTGAGACAGTTGGACAAAATTCAAAATAAATTATTAGATTAATCAATAACCCTGCAATCACACAGGACCTTCCTACATTATCCATACGAAGAAACGTTGCATCCCTTGCATTATTCTACAGATATTTTCACAGCAATTGTTCCGAGGAACTTGCTTCAATTGTGCCGCCTCTCCACATCTTTCCCCGTAGAACTAGGGCAGCTGAGAGCGCCCATGAATTTACACTTTGTCCTCCATAATGGAGAACGTATGCTTATCAGAATTCATTTATCCCCACAGCTACTACTCGTTGGAATTCACTTTCCTCGAATTCCTTTCCACAAACTTACAATCTACAAATGTTTAAATCCAGTTGTTACAAACATTTTATGAATGGAGGATGCCTTTAGGCACATGGACCTTTTTGTTTTATCTGTGTTTTTCCTTCCTTCGTTCATTGTCTCCT
This sequence comes from Paralithodes platypus, assembly GCA_032716605.1. Taxonomy (NCBI): domain Eukaryota; kingdom Metazoa; phylum Arthropoda; class Malacostraca; order Decapoda; family Lithodidae; genus Paralithodes; species Paralithodes platypus. The sequence goes on along the minus strand of CM064567.1, from coordinate 42,599,226 downwards.
TAAAAAAAAGAAAAAACCAAACAAAAATATACCAGGTAATAAGTGATCTAGACATCAAACACTCCACCCGTTACGTCCCTCACCGGTGATCCATCATCATAATAATCCTTGCAGCCTTTGATGATTGACAGAGATAATATACTAGTAATATACTAGATAAAAAGTGATCTAGACATCAAACACTCCTCCCGTTACGTCCCTCACCGGTGATCCATCATCATAATAATCCTTGCAGCCTTTGATGATTGACAGAGATAATATACTAGCTAATAAGTGATCTACACATCAAACACTCTACCCGTTACATCTTTCACCGGTGATCCATCATCATAATAATCCTTGCAGCCTTTGATGATTGACAGAGATAATATACTAGTAATATACTAGATAATAAGTGATCTAGACATCAAACACTCCACCCGTTATACGTCCCTCATCGGTGATCCATCATCATAATAATCCTTGCAGCCTTTAATGATTGACAGAGATAATATACTAGTAATATTAAAGATAATAAGTGATCTAGACATCAAACACTCCACCCGTTACATCCCTCACCGGTGATCCATCATCATAATAATCCTTGCAGCCTTTGATGATTGACAGAGATAATATACTATACTATATAAATGAGAGCGGGAAAAGCAGAAGGTTTGGATGGTATTGCTGTGGAGTGTATAAAGAAGGGTGGAGATGTGATAATAGATTGGTTGGTGAGACTTTTCAATGAGTGCTTTGTTGTGTCAATGGTACCAATAGACTGGAAGAGTGCATGTATTGTGCCGTTGTACAAGGGGAAGGGAGATCGGCAGGAGTGTTCAAGTTATAGAGGTATTAGTTTATTGTCAGTGGTTGGAAAGCTGTATGGCAGGGTGTTGATAGAGAGGATAATAAAGTGTACGGAAGTTGCAATAGGAGAAGAACAGTGCGGTTTTAGGAGGGGAAGAGGGTGCGTGGATCAGATGTTTGCAGTAAGACAGTTATGCGAGAAGTATTTAGAGAAGCATAAGGAGATATTTTGGGCTTTTATGGACTTGGAAAAAGCGTATGATCGTGTGGACCGTGAAGCAATGTGGAAGGTGTTAAGGATTTATGAAATAGGAGGAAATTTGTTAGAAGCAGTTAAGAGTTTTTATGAAGGGAGCAGAGCATGTGTGAGAGTAGGAAATGGTGAGTTGAGTGAATGGTTTGAGGTAAAGGTAGGTTTGCGACAGGGTTGTGTAATGTCACCATGGCTGTTTAATATGTTTATGGATGGTGTGGAGAGGGAGGTGAAAAGGAGAACTATGGGAAGAGGATTGGGTTTAGTAGGAAAGAATGGTAGAGATTGGGAGTTGAATCAGTTGCTGTTCGCTGATGACACAGCATTGGTGGCGGATTCTGATGAGAAACTGCAGCGGGTAGTCAAAGAGTTTGGTTTGGTTTGTGGAAGGAGGAAACTGAAGGTGAACGTCAATAAAAGTAAAGTAATGGTGTGTAATAGGGGAGAGCATAGAGTGAATCTAGATGTGAGGCTGGATGGGGAAATATTGGAACAAGTAGAGTGTTTTAAATATCTAGGAGGAACGATAAGCAGGAGTGGAGGTATGGAAGTGGAGGTAAAACAGAGAGTGTGTGAAGGAAGGAAGGTTTTCGGAGCAATGGGAAGTATGTGGAAGACGAGAAATCTCGGAGTGAAAGTAAAAAGTGCACTGTATCAAGGAATTGTTGTGCAAACAGTGATGTATGGGGCTGAGACATGGGCTCTGAAGAAAAAGGAGAAAAGAGGGCTGGATGTGATGGAGATGAGCTGCTTGAGGAGTATGTGTGGAGTTACTCGTAGAGACAGATTGAGGAATGAAGAGATACGTAGGAGAGTGGGGCAGCAGGAACATTTGTCAGCCAGAGTGGACAGAAGGGTGCTGAGCTGGTATGGTCATGTTGAACGAATGCGAGATGAAAGGCTTACAAAGAGAATATGTAAGTCAGGTACAAGGGGAGATAGAAGGGCAGGAAGACCCCCATTGAGATGGAGAGACTGTGTAAGAAAGGCTTTGGATGATAGAGGAATGACTATAGATCAGGCAGGGGAAGTGGTGGTGGACAGGAGTGAATGGAGAATGCTTGTGAATAGTTGAGTGAACACGTGGTCATTTGGAGTAAGGGGTCGGGCGCAAGTTCGACTAGATAATAGTCCATCAGGCGCCTGGCCCGGGGGGACGATTAATATGAAGGGTGTGCCTGGAAGTGTGGTGTGAGGGCTTGTGGCTTTGGCTCCGCTGCATGTCTGCCTGCCGAGATCGGAACCTCTCCGGGTGGTCAGGAGCCGGGGGAGTGCTGGAGCGACCTTGGTAACCCTGGTCTCTGGGTCTTCTCCTGGGTGACCTGGATGTGTGTGAGTTTGTGTTTTTTATCTGTGTTTATTTTTTGTTTTATGTTGTTTTTGTGTTTTCCCTGTTCTTGCTCTGTCTTGAGTCAGCTACCCCCAAAATGGGGATTGAGCCTGAGCATATAGATAGATAGATAGAATATACTAGTAATATACTAGATAATACAAAGGAAGTACAAGTACAAAGGAAATCAAGCAACAACATATCTAGTGACCCTTCTAGGCTGCTTGTCCTCCAAAACACTGAGGATCAAGTGTCCAAACAGTGGTTTAGAGTGGGTAAGGGAACATTGGAAAGGGAACTACTGCCCTGCCACTAACGTGGCAGGACTAGGAAGTTAGTAGGGGACATATGGGTTAGTAAATGAGTGGAGGATAAAATAAAGTTATTCATTTACAAACGCAGTCAGTCGCGGGTTTGATGCGAGATATTTGTCTAGGCGGAATTTAAATGAATCAACGGTGCTGCAGTCTATAACGTCTCGGGGAAGCCCATTCCACAAGTTGACAACTCGATTGAAGAAGAAATTCTTAGATTCGTGTGAGTTAAAAGATTTACCAATAATTTTGCAACCGTTTCCCCGCATGTAATTAGATTGGTCGATAGTGAAGTACTTACTACAGTTCATATTGTCGATGCCTTTGATGATTTTGAACACTTGAATTAAGTCACCTCTTAATCTGCGCTGGGTTAAAGGAAATAGATTTAATTCTCTAAGACGCTCTTCGTATGGTTTGTTCTTTAGGCTAGGTATCATTTTGATAACTCTACGTTGAACTCGTTCTAGCTTGTGTATGTGTTTTTGGTAATAAGGGCACCAGCATTGAACGCAGTATTCCAGAAGAGGGCGGACTAAGGAATTGTAAAGGGTTAGGATTACGTCTTTGGATTTATGCTCAAATGATCTGCCTATAAAGCCAATTATTTTGTTTGCCTTCTTAACAACTTCTGAACATTGTTGACTCGGTTTTAGGTTACTCGATATTGTTACTCCCAGATCGGTTTCTCTGTTTACATTCTTAAGCTGAGTGCCATTCATCGAATAGTTTGCTTTCTCCTTTAGGTATCCGATATGTAGTACTTTACATTTATCCACATTGAAACTCATTTGCCAAATTTGGGCCCAATGTGACAATTTATCTAGATTGTGTTGCATATCGTCAACTTGATCTTTTGAGAGTACGCTATTTGCAATTTTTGTATCATCAGCAAATTTTGAGATTGTACAGGTGAGACCCTCATCTATGTCGTTGATGTAAATTAGAAAGAGAATTGGTCCTAGTACCGATCCCTGGGGTACCCCGCTACTTACATTGGCCCATTTAGATGCCTTACCGTTTATGACAACTCTTTGCTTTCTGTCGCTGAGCCAATTTTCTATCCATTTCAACACACCGTCTTGTATTCCATGCGCTTTTAGTTTTAGCAGTAAACGTTTGTGGGGAACTTTGTCAAAGGCCTTTTGAAAATCAAGGTATATAATATCTACAGCTTTACTCTCATCGTAGAGGTTGAGGATATCGTGGAAGAAGTCTAAGAGGTTTGTTAAACAGGAACGTTTTTTACGAAAGCCGTGTTGAGTATCTTTAAGTATGTTATTTTCCTCTGAGTGATTTACGAGTCTGTCTCTTATGACCGTTTCTAGCATTTTACATACAACTGAGGTTAAGCTAATTGGACGATAGTTACTGGGTAGGGATTTGCTGCCTTTTTTGAATATCGGTGTTACATTGGCTATCTTCCACTGATCAGGCATAGTTCCAGACTGCAAGGATTTATTGAATAGTAATGTCAGTGGTTTGGAGAGCTCATCCTTAGCTTCCTTTAGAACTCTAGGCGAGATTGTATCAGGTCCAGGCGTTTGATTTACCTTGAGTTTATCTAAACAATTCAATACTTCTCTCTCTGTAACGGTGATATTGCTTAGAACATCTGAATTATCAATCTGAATCGGCGATGGTGTAGGGATATCACTGAGGTCTTCTGTTGTAAAAACTGATGCAAAGAAGGTATTGAGGGCATTACTCATTTGTACTTCGTCTTTGGTGTATTCTCCATTTTCATCGACTAACGGTCCAACAGTTGAAGTAACTACTTTTTTCTTTCTGATATAACTATAGAATTCTTTCGGGTTTGTTTTACTTTGATTCGCAATATGTAACTCTAGGGTCTTTTTACTTTGCTTAATTCACTTTTTGGCTTTGCGTCGTAGCTCTACAAATTTCACCCGTTCTTCGACATTTTGTGAGGATTTTAATCTATCATTAGCAAATTGTTTAGCTAGCAGGCAGTTTGAAATATCTTTATTCCACCATTTGGGCTTATTATTATGGCCTGGACGCCGTGGTTTCGAATAACTTCCAAGATGTATTTATGTCGTTATTGTTAATTAAAAAGCTCCAGTCAGTTTCTTTAAACTAGCTCTAAGTTTATGAAAGTTTGCTTTCTTGAAATTAGGGACTTTTTCGATGCTACTATTTGGTTCGTTACTAGTAAAGTTTAAAGTGAAAGTTATCGTACGATGGTCGCTGTTACTGAATTCATCACCAACATTCAAATTCTCTATTAATTCTTCTTTTGTTGCAAGTACAATGTCAAGAACGTTATTACCACGGGTCGGTGTTCGAACAAATTGATAAAGCGAACTCTCTTGCAAGTTCGTATACAAGTCAGGTCCGGAGTGTGAAGTAAGAGTATCGCCCCACTTGGTCACAGGTAAATTAAAGTCGCCCAAAAATACGGTATCTTGTGAGTTACTTACATCTGCAATTTGTTCATAAATTTCTCGGTCAGTTTGCACTGATTGAGCTGGAGGTCTGTATATTAATGCAAGTATTATTTTTGTACCTTTATTATTCTTTATTAGCACAAAAGATGTGTCGACGTTCACAATTTGAGGTTTTGACAAGAGGGTCGGGTTAAGACTTTCTTTGATATAAAATAAAACGCCACCTTCATTTTTATTTATTCTGCTTTTCTCAAACATTACATAACCGGGAAGTGAATACTCTGCTAAAAAAGTCTCTATCTACTGTATTGAGCCAAGATTCTGTTATACCAATCACATCATAATTTTCAGTAAACACTAGTTCCTCTAAATCTGAAAATTTATTGCGTATGCTACGAGCGTTTGCATAGAAAATCTTTAAAGTTGCGGTTTTAGAACTCACAGAACGTTCTTTAATCAAATTTTTGGTTCTGATCGGATCTACATTTACATTCATGGCTGACATCGGTCCTCGGTGATCCTCGGTAATAAGTGATCTAGACATCAAACACTCCACCCGGTACGTCCCTCACCGGTGATCCATCATCAGAGATAATATACTAGCAATATACTAGATAATAAGTGATCTAGAGATCAAACACTCCACCCGTTATACGTCCTTCACCGGTGATCCATCATCATAATAATACTCGCAGCCTTTGATGATTGACAGAGATAATATGTTATGTGTACAGTCGGCCTAATAAGTCATGTCTCGGTAAAAACTATGTTTTGATCAACAATTGGCAGCAGAAATATTTACACATGAATTTGTTCTTTTTGAGTGAGCTATACAACCATGTCCCTACACTTACCCACCCTATTCAACATCTGACATACATTAATACAGCACAGAGCGAGCCAAACATAATGACAGCTGAGACATGACTTGTTAACGCCACTGTAAAACATATTACATAACCATATTATTATAATTCTGATTTATGGAGCAAGATGTTTCATTTTGTTTAGTAACATTGCGTAGTTGTTGTTATATTCTTGCCAACTCTACACAATTGTATACAGCTTAATAAATACATTGACCAAATGGTGTTTTGCTAGGTGAGTTAGTTTTCCATCGATATGTGAAGACGATAATCGTGAATATTAGTACCACAAGTGCAAGCATTTTCTGGAAAGGCGATACATTATTGGTGTTTAACTTAATAGTTTGTAAGCTCCTCTCATTGGCCAGAAACAGCGTACTGTTGTCATAAATCAGGATATATACAGACTTAAAACAATGTTTTGTGTTCATGTGCATGATGGATACAAAAGGCAAAGCTGCCTAGAACAAGTGTTCCCACAAAAATTGAAAGAGTGATAGAGAGCCAAATTCAAAGAACGTTGAGTCATGATGTTTGGACACATGGAGCTTGAAGCAGTTTAAGTAGATACAAATACAGGTCAGTTTAAGCCATACAGTACCGGCGACGCAATTTTAATCATGTACTGGCAACTACTAGCCGATTTGCTTTAGATTAGGAAGGATCTGTGGTAGCTTAAAGGATGAATTGAATTAGTATGTAGCCGTTTAACTTTTAGACGTCCTTCCTAAGTTGAACAAAAATAATCTCATAATTGTCGGAATGTGATGAAAAGGACGCCACCGGTACTGACTGGGTTATTATAAAAATGCATGGAAGCAACAGCTAACACTGATCGAAAACCCATTCTCACCAAGACCAAGAACGGAGAAAGTCAAGACAATTTACCTACTTTCCAAGACGGATTGCTTAAGTTTAACTGTAAACCCCGGACCTCACACTTTCAATTATTGCCAGCGACATTACAAGGCTGGATCCTGTTTGAAATTAACTGGGTAATTGGGTATAAATAGCGCATAAGTAAAGTTTTTCGTATCTGGAAAAAAATACTGCATCCGTTGAGCTTGACACAAATTTAATATAACTAATGTTAAAAAAATACATATATTCACGTTTGACTTCGACCTGCGTCCTTATTTTCGTTTTCTTAACCCATACTGTACCGGTGACGTCCGTTCCATTATATTCCGGAAACTATAAGATGATTTGATTAACCCTTAACTGGCGGCGCCGGGCAATTGTCGAGTGAAATAAATGTGGCCTATGTGGCGGGGCCCGGCTATTGCCGCATGCAATTTTGAGCACGTAATGTGCTCTGAGAGAGAGCGGAGCGGTGGGAGGAGCGTAGGTTACCTCATGACCGCTCGCCACGGTGGCCGTGGAGCTACTGAGATGTACTCCTTTGTACTTCACCCTCTCTCACTCGTTTCACACGTAATAATGTAAGGAAATGACAGTATTTTACAGATTTTTCCCTTTGTTGCACGATCGTTGCAAGACAACCAGTGATCGTAGAAGGATGGTTCTGTTGTCATTGGAAAGCTGAATTAACACCCTTTCAGGGATACATACTTGTATTACGCTCTGGCTCTTGTTTATGAATGAAAACGAGCACGGAAACAAGCTCGTTTACGGTAAAACCCCCCGCTGGGCGGCACAGTCAAATATACTCCACCACCTGCTCTTTAAGTGTTAACTGTAGGAAGGACCTCTAACCATTAAAAGGCTTCAGACTATCTCATTTAATCCTGTTAGCTACCACATATCCTTCCTAAGCTGAATAAAATCGTCTAATAGTTGCCAGAATATAGTGGTACAAAGTGGGTTAACAACAGTTATTATACTGTTTATGTAATGGGTAGTAATATCAGTAAAATAAGTGAAGTGTAAATACATATTTGAGAAGATAATGAATTAACCTTACCTTACGACTTTCATTTGTGTCCTCAACCTTTGACTAGAATTAGATTTGTTGATTTTCTGTCGCGGGAAAAGGCGCTTCAAAATGTGCAGTTATTCGCAATTCTGATGAGAATCTATATGTTTTTAATTATTGGAATATGTATATGAAATTCGGTAATTATGATATAATATTATATACTGTATAAATGTTAAAACAAAAGTGAGTTCGGTGAATATCCACCAAGTGTTCAAGTAAAATATAAACATTGACTCCTGAACTTGACCTGTGACATTGACTTTTGACTAATAACATAGGAATGTTTATATCAATTCTGGTTATAATAGTATTATTGTTAATTAACAGGAACTAATATAGCGGATATTGTGTAGTTTGAATAAACACGTAATGCTATATGAAATAGTGACCATGTTCTTTAACCTTGACCAACCAGGAGTACCTGTACAATGGATGACAATCTATTAACTCTTTCAGTACCGGTGACGTCCTACTCAATATATCCCGTCAATTATTAGATTTAATTCAGCTTAGGACGGACGTTTAGCAATTAAAAGGCAACAGACTCTCACAATTATTCCTTTTATCTACCACAGATCCTTCCTATGCTGCATAAAATCGTCTGAATATAGCTGAAATAAAACAGCAGACATCCCCGGTATTGAAGGGGTTAAAGTGTCTGGAAAGATCTAAGGGAACATAATATTAAGTTTTGATATAACATTTGATCTTGACCTTTGACTTCAGCTATTACAATATTTGTATTAATTAACTCAATATGTTATGCATGTATGAAAAAACAAATTTAGTGACTTTGCATAGTATTAGGTACCGGGATTTCATTTGTTTTAATACATTGACCATTGACCTTGACCTGCAACTTTGAGGTGTATGTAGAATTATTTATGTAACGTATATATTTATTTATATATTTATTTATTTGCGTATTTATGTATACTGTATATGTTTGCATAACTGTTGGACTGGCCAATCAAATTAGTGTGCCTATTTTTATTCATTAGTAATTGTAAGGGACATTGGGAATATAGTTTATCTGTTGATCTTTATATTGAGCTTTACGTCATATGTACGAAATTGAGAGAGAGAGAGCTACATAGAGCTACATAGATACACAGACCACCTTACTAGGCAGTCTGGCCTTACAAAACTATATATATATATATATATATACACACATATATACATATATATATATATATATATATATATATATATATATACACATATACACATACATACATACACACATACATACATATATATACAGTATATATATATACATATATATAAATACTGTACAGTGCACACACATACACATACCGTACATACATAAAAAAAAAAATCTGTTTTCCTATCACCCCAGCCCTCTGCAGATAGAGGTCAAGCCTTCCCTTGAAAGCATTTATTGTGTCGCTCTCCACCACTCTCGCTGGTAGTTTATTCCACTCTGTCGCCACACTGTAGGTGAAGAAACTCTTTGTGACATCTAGGTTTGCCTTTTTGGTTTTTAATTTAATTCCATTTCCGCAAGTTTGATTAGTATTGTTTAAGGTGAATAGCGCACTTACATCGACTTTGTCGAAACCTTTTAGTATCTTAAAGCACTCAATAAGCTGACCCCTCAACCTCCTCTTTTTTAATGAGTACAGGTTCAATCGTTTAAGTCTTTCTTCATATGATTTATTTCTTAATGAGGGTATCATCTTCGTCGCTCTGCTCTACGCTGTACTGACTCGAGTCTTACAATGTCCTTGATCAGATAAGGTGACCAGAACTGCACACCATATTCAAGGTGGGGCCTCACCATACTTTTGAACAGTGGCACTATTACGTGCTCATGTTTATATGCAAATTTTCGTTTAATAAAGCCCAATGCTATGTTTGCATTATTTGCAGTTGCTATACATTGGGCGGAAGTTTTTAGATTTTCAGATATTAGTACCCCTAGGTCTTTTACTACCGTTGCGGTTTTTATTTGTTTGCCATTCATTTCGTATTTGTATTTCATATTTCTGCTACCAACCTGCAGCACTTGACATTTATCGACATTGAAGGGCATCTGCCATTTTTTCGACCACTCTGATATCTTGTTTAAATCAGATTTGCAACGAATTTCTATCATCTTCGTTCAGGACTGTATTTCCTATTTTTGTATCGTCGGCGAATTTGGAAATGGTGTTGTTTACCCCTACATCAATATCGTTAATGTAAATGAGAAACAGGACCGGTCCAAGGACTGAACCCTGTGGAACTCCACTAGTGACGGGCTCCCACTCCGATTCCACTCCATTTATCACCACTCTCTGTCTTCTGTCTGTAAGCCAATTTTGTATCCAAGAATGAATTTCACCTTTGATACCTATCCTCTCCAGTTTAGCCAATAGTTTTCGGTGAGGCACCTTGTCGAAAGCTTTTTGAAAGTCCAAGAAGATTATATCTAGTGATTTCGTCATGTCGTTATATGTGAATAGTTTGTTATAAAATGCAATCAAATTTGTTAGGCATGACTTATTTGATCTAAAGCCGTGTTGACTATTTTTGATTAGGTTGTTAGATTCGAGGTAATCTACTATCTTATCTCTAAGGATTTTTTCCATTATTTTTCCTACAATTGAAGTTAGACTAATTGGTCTGTAATTACTCGCTTTGGCCTTGCTACCCTTCTTGTATATCGGCGTTCGCATCTTTTCAATCACTCGGTACATCCCCTGTAGTAATGATAAGTTAAATAGTTGTGTCAGGGGTTTTGCTACTTCGTCCTTAACATTCTTAATTATTTTCGGGTGGAGCATGTCGGGTCCCGGGGTCTTATTTACATTTAAATTACTCAATTTGCTTTGTACTTCGCTAACACTGATGGTGAAATCTCCTATTACATGAGTTGAGGTGTTATTTTCAGGGGTATGGTCGATAACTTCTGTGAAAACTGAGCCAAAATATTTGTCGAGCATATTTGCCGTGTTTGTGTCACCTGTTATTGTCTGGCCATCTTCTATTAGCGGTCCGATTCCGCTTTAGACCTGTTTATTTTTATTTGCGTAACTGTAGAATTTTTGGGGGTTTGTGGCACTCTCTCTGGCAATAGTCATTTCGTAATTTTGTTTGTTCGCCCTAATTATTGTTTTCACTTCCCTTCTACTATTTTTGTACAAGTTTTTAATTACTTCAGTGTTTGTGTTATTTATTACAAGTTTGTGGAGTTGATTCCTTTTCCTTATTGCCTTGCCAATGTCTCTACTGTACCAAGGGGGCATACTTGATTTCGTATTACATTTTGGTTTCATGGGTACAAATTGTTTATGCGCTTCTGTAATTGTAGACTTAAAATGTCCCCATAGTTCATTTACTTCGTTTATATTTATGAGGTTTGAGTGTATGTTTGATAGCGATTCCTTAAGTCCGTCATAATTTGCGTTTTTAAAGTCCGAAACCATTCCTGTTGTTTTTACTGTGGAATATTTGCTTATAACGTTGATTCTTAAGATTTTATGATCGGACGTTGCCAGATGTTCACCTACATCCAGGTTTGACAATAGATTTTCTTAGGTAGTGATTACGAGGTATAATATATTCCTGTCTCGCGTCGGCTGTTTTACGTGTTGAGTCAAAAAAATTTCCTCGATGAAGCTTGTCATTAGACGTGACTCAGCATTTTTTCCGGTCAGGGTATTCCAGTCAATTAGGGGGAGGTTATAGTCACCTAGTAAAACTGTTTCGTCGGAATTAAGGGTTTTCTCTAGTATTTCATAACAAATTGTATCATCGGCAACAGTTAGTCTCGGTGGTCGGTAGCTGTAGTGATATTTAAGTTCATGTTTTTTGTATTTATTTTGACGCACACTATTTCTGCATTACTTTCGGGGAGAGTCACCTCAACTGGGTTTAAGTAGGTTGCAACGTACATTGCAACCCCCCCTCTTTGTTTTCCATTGTTATGGTCTTTATGAATTTTTGTATATGGCTCAATGTGATATTCATGAAGTAGATCTTTATTTTTAAGGTTCTGATGTGTTTCCGTTATACAAATAACGTCAACTTTCTCATTTAATTACAGACATTTGAGTTCGTCTATTTTTCTTATTGAACAAGCATTTATGGATATTATTTTTATATCATTTTATATCATCTGATAGAGAGAGAGAGAGAGAGAGAGAGAAGGTGCATGGAATACTTAGTATTTCATAGCCCCACTTGGCTAACAAATAGGTTGATGTTAATTTAATAAACTTGAATAATGAACTGATAGACTATCTTGGTATTCATCTTCCGTCACTTGTTTTATTGCTTCCTGCATTTGTATTGTTTTCCTTGTGTACTTACTGTGTCTCCACTTCTGACTTCTCTTTTTGACCTGTGTCCCTATTCTATTATAGGACCACCTCTTCTCTCAACCTCCTCCTCTTCTCCACCTTCCCATTCTCTGTTCACCTCTTGTATATATTCCAATACCTCATTCATGTGTTACTTGTCTCTCCACTCCTCCTTATCTTCTTTGTTGTACTTATATTCTACTTTTCCATCATATCCTTTTCTCTTCTCTCCAAATCTTCTTCTTTCTCACTTCCATGTTGCCCTGTGCTGTAATTTTCTAACATGATGACCTGTCTAGCTCAGTTCCTGTTTATCACTATACCTGTCATCTACCTGTCTACGATTATCACCGATACATTTCCTCGCAGAAATCGGGCCCGAGGGCTAATCTAGCCACTTGCGCTATCCCTTCTCTACCCCCCCCCCCCCCTCTCCCGTCTCTCTCTCTCTGATAGTGATGTAACTTTATCCTAATTTCTTTGTTTTCATAAGAGTCATGGTGAATTTCTTATGGTGTTATTGTTCTCTTAACAATTTGCATAGGCTATATTATGGAAGATAACTTAATTTTAACTCGGTGAGTCGAAAATGGAATAGGAGATCGTCAGCGTGAAATTTTAATTATTAGGGCATTTGAGGAAATGCATGTCACAAAATGTGAGATATAAATGGTTCATTCATTGGTTAAAGAGCTGGGAAGACCTGTGTCACACTATAATTTTAGAGGCATATGTATCCGAGTAAATAATATACCGATGTTAACCCTTTGAGTTCTGGTGCCGTCCTCTTAATTGTATTCTGGCTACTATTAGACGATTATATTCAGTTTCAAAAGGTCCCCCAACAAATACCAGACTCTGAACTATCTCACTTTAACCCTCTTTGCTACCACAGACCCTTCTGAAGCTGCATAAAATCCTCAACATATTGCTAAAATAAAATTTAAAAGACGTCGCCAGTACATAAGGGGTTAAATGTGTTATTTCGCCATGTAAATCTCTATATTAACAGTATTTTAAACTGTGTTACTAATAAGATTGAATAAGTCATATGTCATGCAAGATCGTCAAACAAAATACTATGGCATACAATTGTGGATTTCAGAGAGCGATTCAATTCACCAGTTAAAGTCTGTGCATATATGTTCGTGCTCCGTGCTCTTCTAGTGTAGTATTTACGTGCCCTCGGGTACACTTCCTTATAGCACGAACTAACATTTGTATAAGATTGAGATATAAAAGAAATTGTCTTGACTTTAAAGTCACAACTGTCACACAACCCACGGAAGAGACAGATTCAAATGCTCTACAAGTATGTTCATATTTGTTTTCACAAACTCACCAATTAATTTACAAATAAAACTAACTAGCGAAATCAATGCAAGTAATGAATACATGTGGTACTCCTCGAACATAGGATACTCACACCGAAATTCCGCACACTAAGCACTAGGTTATGTAATAGACTGTAATGCTGCTAAACAATAATTAATTACCATAATTTACTTTGAATTATATATATATATATATATATATATATATATATATATATATATATATATATATATTCTGACATACGGAGCCCTGTATGTTAATTTAAGAGTTAGAATTAAGAGTTGAAGGAGTGCCAAACTACCAAGGCTGCGAAGCAGACCAGCGAGCGAACCAGCGAGGGGGAAACCAGCTCGTCCGCATACCAGCAAACAAGCCTTCACACCTGCGTGCGTCATAGGGCACCCTGCAAACTACTTCGATGACCCGACGCTATGACGTATGATCGACGCCAGGAGACTCCATTGGACCACGCACCTCTTATGCAACTAGAGGAGCTGTGATTGGGGCGCGCACCATCACCCGCCTCCTGATTCGTTCCTACACCATCATTGTTTAGTATATAAGACCCGAGTAGTGGGCATTCAAATCAGTCTCATTTGGAGTTGGGAAGGTGAACTTGCAGCTGGAGGAAGACGGGGTGAAATATTATAATGGGATTGTGACTGTCAGTCAAATTATATAAGTGTTGTTACGACTGAGGTTTAAATATATCAGGGTTCTTATTCATTGGACTAGTAATGGCATAAATGCTACAACGGAAAGCGCTAGATCCAACCTCTGATGTATATTCCCAGTGAACAAAGAACACAAATACTCTCCAGAGTTCTATATGCAATAATAGGTTATTAAACTCTCAATAAATGTGCGTCTACTCTAGGCTTAATGTTATGGGAAAACAGCCTATTACTACCTATAACCGAAGGTGCTTGGTTATTGTATGCAAAGTAAGGTGGTAAGAGAAGTTACAGCTTACGTTAATTTAATCAATAAATGTCAGGCACTCCTGCATGAAAGAAAGTGCACTAAAGTCCTTCAACACCAACAAGGAATCTTCTTTAAATGTTAGATGCTATCAAGGTGCTCGAATTGGAAATGGAACCCAAAAAGGCAGGCAGCGGAACAATGCTCGTGCAGGCTATGCACACAAAAAGGCAGGAGATATAATGCAGTCGGAGCCAAGAATATCCTAAACGCCACAACAATAATAATGATCGCCACGAAAATGCAGTATTCCTATCAACAAAAAGAGCCTAAGTCGTTTGTGTCTCAATACATCAAACTAGGCTGCGAAATGCTTGTGTAATCATAAACGGGTATGCATAAAAAGAGTAATTGGTTTAATATACTTAATGTCTACTGTGACTGATAAAGTCTAGCTAGAGTCAATGATACGAGATACTGGTGCGCATGGCATGCCGCATAGCCTAGTGCAAATCTCAAGTCTGTGCGTCAAGTATTACGTTATAGGGAAGGGTAGCTCTCTTGAGAAACCTTAACACCGAAGTATTAAGCATTCTCCTGGCGTACCTCAAAGACAAACAACGAGCTTAGAACAGTGCAGAATGATATAGGCAAAAAGCCCTCATTCGTGCATGCTCTACTCTCAATGGCACACAGACTAGAATTTACCCAATCAACTCCAGTTCTCAGGTATGTCGTGCAGCTTTTAACTAAAGCCAGCACCAATCGGAAACAATATCTTATAGTATCAGACTCCTAGTCTAGCATTATCTAATCCAGCAGAGCACTAACAATTACAGGAAGCAGTACTGAACAATATGAATGCCAACCAATGTTTCGTGATCAACTTATCTTAACAACTAACATACATGGGTTATATAAGACCTTAACGCACAATACAACTGGCCAGCATGAAGCTGATTATGCAGAGTTAACCAGAGGGGGTATAATATTAATAAAACGTGGTGAAAGATATGGAAAATGAGAGAGATAGGCAGAGGAAAAGATTCTAAGGTGCAGGGAGGGGGAAAAAATATCAAAGGGATAAGAGGGATGCGTTCTAGAAACCAGATCTGGGGGAGAAAGTAGCGAGAGAGCTGTATATATACTAGCACTAGTTCGAACCGCGTAGAAAAAGGGGTAACAAGTCCTCTAGCCAATGCTAAAGAAGCTAGCCAAACATGACGTCACCAAGCATGGTAAAAAACTCCTCCAACGAATCCCCACGAGGCCAGCCAGCTATGACGTCATCGAGTATAGCAAAACACTGCGCGCCTCCCCACACTCTGTTCTACTCTCTCTCTCTCTCTCTCAAATCCTATCATTACTACTTAATGATAAAACATATACTTTGCAATTAAATATATAAAGCCTTGACATGGGTGAAAACAAAGAGCCTTTCTGGACTGCCCATGACACGAGCTTTCATATGAAATAAAGCACACAACAATACATCAACTGTAGCCACATCCACTGCCCTGGCGATCCTAGCGAGTCACTGTAGGACAAGCCATGCGGTTCTAACGGAGTGGTTAACGTCACAGTGTGTGTTAAGTGTGTTCGGTGTAAACACTTACGTTATGTTGGTTAATGAGATATGTGATTGGGAATTAACGTTAACGCTACTATTATGTACTTACCTATTTGATTGGGAATTAACGTTAACGCTACTATTATGTACTTAACTATTTTAGTTGACTGACTTGTGGACTAAAGCAACTCTTTAAGTAAATGGGTTATGATGAAAGTAATACTATTGATTTATATTAATACTTAATAGTTCTTTCATTTTCTTTTAATTAAGCTTACATTCCTTAACCCGGGAGCTGCCGGGAGACTCTTAAGAGTTCCCCCGGCGCACTGCGGGGAGACTCTTAAGAGTCAGAGAAAAAAAAAATCAACTTTTGACATCGAAAAAAAAAAAAAAAAAATTTTGGCCCCTGGGCCATGCAAAATCTCAGTCCTCTACCTCCCCTCCTTCCCCACTTTCCTCCTCTCCTTCAGTTATCACCTATTTTCCCTGTTATTCCCTTATTCTGAGGTATATTTTCGTGCTATCATTAGAAATCCGATTGGAGGGTGTGGTCATCACTGATAGCAAGCGAGTGCAAGAGAGAGAGAGAGAGTATCGATCGACTGTGTCTCAGTGGCCTTGGGGGAAATTGGCGGGAAAGCAGATTGCCTCACCAATACATTATACAACTCGCGGGCTATATCTCCGATTTTGACCATCCAAACGCTGTTTTCACTCGTTTTATTGTTGTTTCAGGTTAATACCTTTATAATCAACCCATAATAGGCGCATATGGATAAGTATTAATGCTATTAATGGCACAATGAATATTTTAGTGACGGAAACACCTCAAATACGTCAGCACAGGGGGACGTTTCCAATTACCCCCATGCGCACTTCAGAGGTTAACGGTGCTTAGTACGGTGATACTATTGTCTCTTATTAGTAATATCGCCTTAGACTAACATGGCTGTTTTAATGTTACTTCTAGTGATTTCCTAAGCTGAAGAAAATTATTTTAGCTTCAAAATAATATTTTTGCTTTTCATATTATTTGAGTGAGACCTGAATCGAATCTATGAAGCGATCCTGTATCTTAATTTACTCATAATCAAACCTCAATGTTACGTGGTTAAGAAATACATTTAACTAATTATTAAATATATATCTAACTTTTTATGTGACTTTGATATTAATCCTGATGATAATAATAATATAATACTATTAACGTAAGACAAGAACCAAGAATAATTACATTAAATATAAATAAAAGGACATATAAGAAAAATTAATATAACATAATTAATATAATATAATATAATATAATATTAATATAATATAATATTAATATAATATTAATATAACATAATTAAGCTATTAATTTAAAAAAGGGTAAGAGACAGAAATATTCTTACCTCAATATTTATCTTTCAAGACTTTTATAGAATTAATAGTTCTTCTTTAGATATAACTTATTCGGTTCATAACCATAGCCTATTAAGCTTCGGTTAAATAATAATTCTTTATAAATACTACACGACTTTAATTAGTTTCAGGATTTTTCATAATTAAAGAGTATCAGTCAATAAAGGATACCAAGTCCTAAGATCCAAAAGGAAAGGAAGCAACAAGAGGAAATAATTTGATTAGATTTTACCTTTGTTTTGCCTTCAGCTGACTGATACCTTAATATATATCTCTGTGCTATCTAGATTCATCAAGTTAACCACTTGAGGATCAAGATACGTAACAGAAGAGTGGCGACCTTGCCAGGATTCGTTTCATACAGTTTCACTCAGTTTCATTACCGTTTCACTACTTAAAAATCAAATATTAATCATGCCTCATCTAATTAATGACGAAGATGCTCGAGTTTTCATAGAATCAGACCCCACAGCCCCTGATATTGACTGTCTATCAAAATCCGAACTGAAAGTGCTTGCCTCGCATCTCCAGTTAACTGTCTCAAACATGTCCAAAGTAGAGGTGGCTCAGACCATAAAAACCCACCTGTTCCCTGTAGAAGGCGAGGAGGGTGACGGAGCAGTTGGTGGGATCCCGAGTAAACCTAGCCAACATGATGAACAATTGCCACCTGGTTTGACCGGTGATCAAGTACTGGAACTAGCTAGAATATAGACCGAACAAGCCAGAATAAATGCCGAAGCAAAAACCGAACAAGCCAGACTAAATATAGAACTAGCCAGAATAAATACCGAAGAAACCAGCATAAAAGCCAGAGCAACGACCGAACAATGTGAATATCAATATCGTACGGCTCAACTAAATGTCAATACAAATGCTCCCTTAACCCGGCAAGCGCGATAGGCCTCACGGAAGGCTTCCTATAGGGAACGCGATAGGCCTCACGGAAGCAGGACCATAAAAAAAGCCTTCCATAAAAAAAAGGGCCTATCAAAACAAAGGAATTTGTCTCTAGGTGAGATAATTCCCCTCCAGTACTCATCCATGTAAATCTCACCCACCCCCCTCCCCTCCTTCCCCACCTTATTCCCCCCTCCCTCCCCTCCTCAATTATCACCTATTTTTCCTCTTATTATCATCATTTATCGGTTATTTTTCTCTCCCGCGATAATGTAGCACAAGTGGGTTGCATAAAAGATCGTTATGCAACACCCAGACACCGGCACACACCGCCCCGCTCGTCTCAGTTGACTCCCAGACAGCGAGAGGGGAGGGCTGCCTGTTGCTCTCTCTCGCCTGAGATTATGACCGGGTGGCCAATATCTTCGTTTTTCACCACCCAAATGCTTTTCCCACTTATTTTAGCACTCTTGAAGGTTCATATATACATCATATATGTAAAATAAAAGCATACCGAAAACAAATAATGGTTTATATTGTAAATATAACGAATTCTGTCAGAATCCAGGGCTAGAAATGCACAAATAACTACCCTAGCACCTAGGTCTATATCGCGCTTGTCAGGTTAATTGCTCCCCCTCTGGGATTGACTATGACCAGTGTCATTCCACCTTTCACTGAGGATAATGTGCAGGATTTCTTTGTTTTGTTTGAGGAAGTTGCTGGAGGTATGAAGTGGACAAGAGATCAATGGCCTTTTATGTTACAAACCGTTTTGACAGGGCAGGCTCGAGCCACGTATTTGTCAGAAGTAGCAGAGGTTAGGCAGGATTATGACAATCTCAAAGAAGCTATCCTAAAAACCTATCAATTGCAGCCTGAGGCTTACAGGCAATCTTTCCGTAAAAACCAGAAGAAAGTAGAAGAAACCCATAAGGTATTTGCCAGGACCATGACTAAAACTTTCAATCATTGGGTCAAGAGTAAGAAAGTCTCAAGCTACAACGATCTGAAGGAGTTGGTCCTGTTAGAAAATTTCCTATGAAAAATTGATTCTTCTGTATCCTATCATTTAAAGGGGAAAAAGATAGATTGTCTTGCCGACGCCGCTGACATGGCTGACACATACGTGCTCAACAACAAATTTCGTGGAAAGAAGCCCTACGATAATTCTAGTTCTAATTTTAAGTATCCCAATCACAAATCTGACAGACCCAGTCACAAGCCTATAACGTCTTCCCCAGCTAGCCAAAATAGAATTGTTCCCCCAACTAAAAAGCGACTCAGGGCAATGGTAACAGAGGTGGGGCCCAAAGTAATAGTAATGCTCAAAGAGGGAACGTTCCCGTATCCCCTAAAGTATGTACTTTTTGTGGCAAGAGAGGCCACCTTGCTTATCAGTGCTGGGCCAAGGAGAGAACAGAGAGATCAGGGCAGACAGTTGCCACCGTATCTCAAACTCCATATGTTCCCTTAATGCAGGACTCCCGACAGAAGGAGTACCTAGCACCAAAAGTTCCTTTAATGCAGGACTCCCGACAGGAGTACCTAGCAGCTAACGTAAATCATCTAGACAGGGGTGTAGTAGCATGTGTGGTGCAACCCACTAGGGTTAAGCCAATAATAATTTCACCATCAGTGCAGGACAGTTACCGTCCCTTTATTTCATCTGGCAACGTGAGATTAAATGGTTGTATGCATGAGGTAAAAATTCTGAGAGACACAGGTTCTACTAGCACCCTCATGGTGAATCCTTACACTGAGTGCCCACCTGGCGAACCAGTTGTAATGAGAGGTGCTGGAGGCCAATTTTATGCATACTTGGTAAAAGGCGAAATTGAATGTGAGTTACTACAGGGTGAGGCCACCATAGCTTTGTGTAGGTCCCAAGATATCCCTGTGCCCGGGGTAACACTCCTTTTGGGGAATGATGTAGCAGGTGAGAGGGTCCGACCAGATCCCATTTTGTCACTTTCCCCCGTTAACGAGCCACTAACCGGTGAGCTCGAAAAGGAGATGCCAACTGTTTTCCCTGTGTGTGCTGTCACACGTTCAATGTCTCAAGTAGCAGTTCCCTCAGACAGAAATGTACCGAATGTAAGAGTTGATGAAAGGGATGATGAGAGTGTGAATGACGCTCCAACTGTGACTGAGGTGGATTTATCTGACACCTTTATGGCTTATCTTGACCCCAACGATGACCATGAAACCCCACCAAATTGTCCTAGTGGCCTGGTAGAGCTACAGAGAGATGATAGTGAATGCAAGGAGTTAGCTGCCAGGGCCGTGAGTGAAGAGGAATGTGAGAAGGAGGGTGGTGAATGTTTCTACCTCAAAGGAGAAGTATTGTGGCGTAGATGGAGACAGCCACACAGACCAATCGATGACGGGGTCTGGGACATCCATCAAGTAGTAGTCCCCAAACCTTGTCGTAGAGATATCTTGGAAATGGCACATTGTATACCATTGGCAGGGCACCTAGGTGTGAGAAAAACTCTAGACAGAATCAGAGCCCACTTTTACTGGCCAGGAATGCGTGCAGATGTAGTGGAGTTTTGTAGAGTGTGTCACACTTGCCAGATGACAGGAAAACCCAATCAGAAGGTGCCTGTACATCCTCTGGTGCCCTTGCCCGTCTTCGAGAATCCTTTTACTCGGGTGGTAGTGGACATTGTAGGCCCATTGCCTAAGACTTCCCAAGGTAACATTTATTTATTAACTATCATGGACATGGCAACTCGCTACCCAGAGGCTATACCCTTAAGGACTACCTCTGCTCCAACTGTCATCAAGGAACTGCTCAAATTCTTCACCAGAATGGGTTTCCCCCATGAGGTGCAAAGTGATCAAGGAACTAATTTTACCTCTCACATTTTTCAGCAGTCCCTGAAGGAGTTGGGTATCGAGCATGTTAAGTCTAGCACCTACCACCCAGAGAGTCAAGGGGTTCTCGAACGATATCATCAGACATTAAAAGGAATGTTGCGTAAATATTGTACAGAGACTGGAGTTGAGTGGGATAAGGGGGTACCTTTTCTTTTATTTGCTACTCGTGAGGTTCCAACTGAATCCCTGGGTTTTTCCCCTAATGAGCTAGTTTTCGGTCACCAGGTAAGAGGTCCTTTGCAACTATTGCAGGATAGCCTAGTTGGCCAGGAGGGGAACCAAAACCTCCTCAAGTATGTTTCAGATTTCAAAACCCGACTGAGATCCTCATGTGAGTTTGCCGCTCAAAACTTGACAGTGGCTAAAAGCTCCATGAAGAACTGGTATGACAGAAAAGCCTGTGAGAGGGAGTTTCAGCCCGGTGATGAGGTTTTGGTCCTGCTCCCCCTTTTTGTCCAACCTTTATCTGCCAAGTTCAGGGGCCCATATAAGATCATTCAGAGGGTGAGCATTACCGATTATCTAGTGACTACCCCAGACAGGAGAAAGCCTACGCAAGTATTCCATATAGATATGTTGAAACCCTACCATAGGTCCCCTGATTCCTCTCCTCCAGATTCTCCCACTGTGGCAGTGAATGTCAGGACCTGTGGACAGCCTGGTGCGGACGAAGTCGTCAGTTCTCTTACTGACCCGCAACAGACTGTTCCAGAGCCTGAAGGTATCCATGCAGACTTTGACTTGTCATGTAGCCTATCCAACTTTCAGTATAATTCAGTAGCTTGGGGGGAATTACCATCTAAACTATGTCATCTTCCCTCTGATCAAGCGAACCAACTAATCTCTGTTTTATCTCAGTCTCCCAGTGTGTTCCGTGATACTCCAGGGCTCACTTCTTTGGCCGTGCACGACATCGACGTAGGGGATGCAACTCCCATTAAACTATCCCTCTACCGTGTCTCACCACAACGCAGGAGTATACTGCAGGTCGAGCTTGACTTCATGTTATCAACCGAGCTGATCACAAGGGCCTTAAGCCAGTGGAGTAGTCCGGTCATACTTGTGCCAATGCCAGACGGGAGCCATAGGTTATGTATGGACTATAGGCAAGTTAATGCTGTCACAAAGAATGATACCTACCCCCTGCCACGGATCAAAGATTGCATTTACCAGGTTGGCCTCATACAGCAGTAAGAGTCACTTAATGAGAGGATTTTGGCAATTAGCTCTCCCTTGTAGCGAGGTAAATATCATGTTTTAGTAGTGCGCTTTCAAGCCTTCAGTTGTGAGATGCCTTGTAGTTCGAATAGCGCTCCAGCTACGTTCCGGCTATGTTCTGATGTGGTACCTGGAGACATTGCCTACTTTGGGTGATATCCTTATTATATCCTCATTATAATCTTGATATTGCCAATCTGGTGGTGAATCTTTTATGTATTATGTTTAATATTATGTACTATACTCCTTAAACTCTTTTCTAGGGGGGAGGTCTGACATACGGAGCCCTGTATGTTAATTTAAGAGTTAGAATTAAGAGTTGAAGGAGTGCCAAACTACCCAGGTGGCGAAGCAGACCAGCGAGCGAACCAGCGAGGGGGAAACCAGCTCGTCCGCATACCAGCAAACAAGCCTTCACACCTGCGTGCGTCATAGGGGACCCTGCAAACTACTTCGATGACCCGACGCTATGACGTATGATCGACGCCAGGAGACTCCATTGGACCACTCACCTCTTACGCAACTAGAGGAGCTGTGATTGG
Source organism: Paralithodes platypus (assembly GCA_032716605.1). Lineage (NCBI taxonomy): Eukaryota > Metazoa > Arthropoda > Malacostraca > Decapoda > Lithodidae > Paralithodes > Paralithodes platypus. The sequence continues at coordinate 42,576,235 of CM064567.1, read as the reverse complement.
GGCGCGCACCAATACCCGCCTCCTGATTCGTTCCTACACCATCATTGTTTAGTATATAAGACCCGAGTAGTGGGCATTCAAATCAGTCTCATTTGGAGTTGGGAAGGTGAACATGCAGCTGGAGGAAGACGGGATGAAGTATTATAATGGGATTGTGACTGTCAGTCAGATTATATAAGTGTGTGTTAAGTGTGTTCAGTGTAAACACTTACGTTATGTTGGTTAGTGAGATATGTGATTGGGAATTAACGTTAACGCTACTATTATGTACTTAACTATTTGATTGGGAATTAACGTTAACGCTACTATTATGTACTTAACTATTTTAGTTGACTGACTTGTGGACTAAAGCAACTCTTTAAGTAATTGGGTTATGATGAAAGTAATACTATTGTTTTATATTAATACTTAAGAGTTCTTTCATTTTCTTTTAATTAAGCTTACATTGCTTAACGGTGCTTAGTACGGTGATACTATTGTCTCTTATTAGTAATATCGCCTTAGACTAACATGGCTGTTTTAATGTTACTTCTAGTGATTTCCTAAGCTGAAGAAAATTATTTTAGCTTCAAAATATTATTTTTGCTTTTCATATTATTTGAGTGAGACCTGAATCGAATCTATGAAGCGATCCTGTAACTAAATTTACTCATAATCAAACCTCAATGTTACGTGGTTAAGAAATACATTTAACTAATTATTAAATATATATCTAACTTTTTATGTGACTTTGATATTAATCCTGATGATAATAATAATATAATACTATTAACGTAAGACAAGAACCAAGAATAATTACATTAAATATAAATAAATGGACATATAAGAAAACTAGCTATTCATTTCAAAAAGGGTAAGAGACAGAAATATTCTTACCTCAATATTTATCTTTCAAGACTTTTATAGAATTAATAGTCCTTCTTTAGATATAACTTATTCGGTTCATAACCATAGCCTACTAAAGGTGCGGTCACACTATGAAGACTTAAGGTAATTACCGCGGCGACTCAAGGAGTGCCGATTGTCTTTGCCGATCATCCGTAACTTGACCAAGAGTAAATGTCTGCCTGAGGCAGGCTGGACGGCATCACGGATCACGGCATCATGGATGGGGCTACACGGAGACCTAGCATAGCAGACCGCCGGCGTCATGCGGCGCAACGAGGCAACAGGACGGCAAAAGGAAGGCAACTTGACGGCCTTCGTGTTACGCAGGTCCCCTACTCGCGCTGGCGCGCGAGCTCCGCCACGTGGCGCGTGTTGGGGGCCAACGCTTTGGCGATGCCTCTTGCATGTTCAAAGCAAATCGAAACCAGCCACGACCATCCTGGCCACCCATCGTACCGTACTGTACTGTGGGGATGCGCGGGGACCACCCACGGTGCGCGGTGACTTAGATGAAGTCCTCCTTAAGACCTCTAAGTCGCCGCGGTAATTCCCTTAAGTCTTCATAGTGTGACTGCCGCTTTAGCTTCGGTTAAATAATAATTCTTTATAAATACTACATGCCTTTAATTAGTTTCAGTATTTTTCATAATTAAAGAGTATCAGTCAATAAAGGATACCAAGTCCTAAGATCCAAAAGGAAAGGAAGCAACAACAGAAAATAATGTTATTAGATTTTACTTTTGTTTTGTCTTCAGCTGACTGATACCTTAATATATATCTCTGTGCTATCTAGATTCATCAAGTTAACCACTTGAGGATCAAGATACGTAACAATATATATATATATATATATATGTATGTATATATATATATATATATATATATATAAGCTTATACACTTCATAAACTTTACAGCAGCAAAACGTAATTAAACGTTCGATGAATTTGTTCAGTAGTACGTATTTGACGTGTATAGTAATGTTTGTCTATGTGTATGAAGGAGACAATAGGGAGTGCTGCCTGTAACAACGGTCCTGCTCAAATTTGAAAGAGTGATAGAGACCCAAATTGAAGGTATATTCGAGTAAACATGAATGAAGACACGGAGCTTGAAGCAGTTTAAGCCATAAGATGAGGGAAAGACAGAATAAGGGAGAGGGTTTCAGAGTCTAATTGATTAGTAGAACTGGAACAAATAGCTAATTTTAGTAGTGTGATAACTGAACCACCATTCCGTCAATTATTCATACCTGTTAAAAATTTAATCGTAACACGACTTCAACATTCGCCATTATCCACTCTCAAAAGGTATGATGTGTTTATAATCAAATGTTACGAGACTTGTTTTTTTTTCAACTTTTCCCACTGTAATTTCAATTTATCAGCATCCATTTCAGGGCATTTGTTTGTGTACTATTAATGTCGGTTATGTTTGTATAAACTATATCTTTCAAACCACATTTTTGTTTTGTGTGTGTGTGGGTGTGTATGTGTGTGTGTGTGATATAGCTGATTCAAACTAAAGTATAGCAATGACTGAAAGGTAAGATCTCTGCATTCACCACACCACCACCCACTACACTTATCCCACATTCTACCACATCAACATGATCAGCCTTCGCCTCTCTAGGTTTATTTATTTGCCTACTTATTGTTCTTCTTTACTTGTTTATGTATATTATATTTCATGGTTTTCTTTGTCATCTTTTCAGTAATACCAAATACTATTGTTGTTTAACAATAGTCTATAGTTCAGTTTAATTCTTACTGTAGTCCTCCTCCATCTCTGGGCAGTTTGTCCAAATCATGAGGTTAATGACCAGGAAAGAAAAAGACAAAACTCTCTCTCTCCCTCTCTCTATCGCACATATGTGTGTGTTTTTTTTTTTACCGTTTTCGAGGCCATTTGAGCCAACCTGCAATGCAGACCTATTTCAGAGATAATCCTTGTTGTATATTATGTAAGTGTTATCCGTTTCGATTTTGTTGTACATCTCTCCGTCCTTCAAAGATATTCTAAAAGCTTTTAAAAATATGCGGTGGTAACCAATTATTATGTAATAATACAACTAAAGGAACCAATTTATGAATATCAGTACACTTCTTCAAAGCATTCAAAACATATTTTCAAAACAATATGCCATCATAATGATCAGTATCATCACAATCACATGGTACGGAAGTGAATTTATGTTAAATGTTATTGATGGGTTATCTAACTTGATAAACACAATCATGTAATCAAATTAGCCAAAAACATCACTGTCTGACATATGATAGCTCTATAAATGTAAAATATATTCTTTGTATTAACTCCTTGAGGATATGACGCGTTTTAGTTGTTCATTTTGGCTATCGTTAGACGATGTTATCCAGCTTAGGGAGGATCTGTGGGAATGAAATATGTACATCAACCCTCTGACTTTTACGTACCCTTCCTAATCTGACTAGACTAGTTTAATAATAGCCAGAACACACACAAAAAGTGCGTCATCGATCCTCAGAGGGTTAATGTTGATCAATGTATTGGCCAACGATAAACAGTCTTAAATATCTGATCACTTAGCAATAATATACAAACATACTTACAAACGCCTACAACTTGGGACCATAACCTCCATGTGTACAGTAGCTCCACGGACACATAGACAAAAATGTGAATCTATAAACGATTAACGCCACGACCTAACGAGCTAAACGACCAATACCGGGACTAACGACCTTCATCACACCTGTAAACGACGGGGCAGACAACTTGCGGAGAATAAGTCAGGTTTAGGTAATGGCGGAGAGCAAGGTAGAATTTGCCATCAAGGTAACTGGCGAATTCTGTAATCTCGCCCACCCAGGCTGGTCCGGGAGGTGTGCAATAGATCAGTGTACCATAAATTTGGCCTGTGTCAGTCGATCGATCGTGGTTTAGGAATTTTCTTATTAAGCTCACATAATATATATATATATATATATATATATATATATATTATATATGAAAAAAACAAATATATATATATATACGGTATTGTATAATTATATACCGGTATATATATATATATATTATTTTTTTTAACTGAAGTACCATAGAAACATGAGCTGATTGAGCAAAATAAATTTTAAATTTAAATTGAAACTCAGCCAGCAAAGCTTATGAAAAAAAAGCTAAATAAAAGCATTGCCCTCAAATAATAATGTTTTCAAACTCAGACCAATAACACATTGTATGTATTAACAGAAAACGATGAGCATGTATTATAGAGTATTGTAATGAATTTTAGGCTTGTTATTGGGTACTACAGTAGTTATTGACATAATCTGTGTTGTTATTGGTTTGTGGAATTTGACATTAATTTCGCACATGGAATATCACACAAGATTATGTGTACATACCATGGCCATGTAAACAGTCAGATGCTGAAATGTTTGATGAAATGCCAGAATATACGAAACATTTGTTTACAGTGATTATAACCCAACCAACGTTGCATGATTCGAGTCACACATTATTTCCCATTATGATAGTTGTTACTATTAAATACTACTGAAATAGTAATTTAAGGTGTGTTTAGTAAATGTATACATCATGGAGTGTTAATCCTATCTGTACCGGCGACGACATTGTCATTACATTCTGGTCTACATTCTATCTCAATTAACCCTTTAAGCCACCATATATCCTTCCTAAGCTTCAACAAACCCTGTAAATGTAGGTAAATATAGTTAATCTCCGGGGGGGGGGGGGGGGTCCGGTTCTAGCTAACGGCAGGCTTCCACTCCAGGGATTGCTTTTCTAACCTCCTTCTCTCATGTTTAGCCCCATTAGTTTTGACATTTTAGATTTTTTGCCCTGTTAGTTAGGCGATTTTAAGATGTTTCCTGCCATATAGGTGTCAAGTTTTTCCTGGCGAGCGATACCGAGCCTGTAATTTAGAAGGAATCTGCCTTCTGCCAGTCCATTTTTCTACCTAAAAATGTACACATTTATCTTGAAAGGGGATCTAGGGGGTGACATTTGTAAGGTTGATGGAGGTCTAGGGAACAAACAGTACTGGCAACGTCTCTTACTTTGATTTCAGCTACATTTAGACGATTTTATGAGGCTTAGGAAAGATACATGGTTGATAACAGGATTAATAGACTATAGGTAGCGCCAACTTGACAATAATATTGACCACTTAACTTCTTATAACTCAACATTAATGAAAGCAATCGGGCTGAAATTAATATAATTTGGGAAGAGTCCACCAGGGAATAGGTGTGGATATTTACAGCCTGTTTGCTCTAGTCCCTTTTGAGTTACGAAGAGGTCAGGGATCAAGATTATTGTCAAGTTCGTTGGCGCTACCTATAGTCTGTAGCCTTTTAATTGGTAGACGCCCATTTTAAAATTATTAAAATCGTCTATTGCTCGCCATAATATAATGAAAAGTACGTGACTGGTACAGAAGGGGTTAAATGATTGAGATTGGATTGCTTGGAGGTAGTGGGAATACTAACTTGCACGTTGATTGGGAAAGCATAATATAAGGCAAACCATTTGTTATTATTGATTACGGAAGGCCTCTTGGTGTCAGAGTATTTACCCATTTAGTACCGGTGCCGTTCTTTTAACTTTATTCTGGCTACTATACGATAACCTTATTCACTTGAAATTAAAACATTTCGAACTATCTCACTTAACCCTTTTTACTGCCACAGATCCTACTCAAACTGCACACAATCGTCTAAATATAACTAGAATAAAATTAAAAGACGTCGCTGGTACACAAGGGGTATATAATATGGGGAGTTATAATATGTCATATTCCTCATGATATAAGTAAATGCCTGGGTTTTCACACCACTTAGAATTGGACTGCCACATGTACACACTGGCTGTAGAGTAAGTAAGACTATTGATAGCAATAATCTTACGTTTCATACAAAGACATGACATGTATAAGCTAAAAATGCCTTTTGATCACACACACACACACACACACACACACACAAACACACACACTCAAACACATATAATATATAACGAAACACGGATACGTATCGCAGGTAGAAAAAACTAATAAACGGTTTGAGGACTGGGAGTGTTAGTGCTATTGTGATGTAGTGTAGCACTATCTCACCCCAACTGAACAATACACTGAAGCCAACAGAAACCATCAACAATGGTCATATCACTTTTATTTTTTGTGTATTTATTTATTTTATTATGGCGCCGGTATGCTTTGTTACTGGGAGGTATAGGTAAACATGTAACACACACACACACACACACACACATACATACATACATACATACATACATACATACATACATACATACATACATACATACATACATACATACATACATACATACATACATACATACATACATACATACATACATAATACATACATACATACATACATACATACCATACATACATACATACATACATACATACATACATACATACATACATACATACATACATACATACACACACACACATACACACACACACACACACACACACACACACACACACACACACACACACACACACACACACACACACACACACACACACACACACATATATATATATATATACAAACAATCATGGTTGTCATCACACCTAATACCATCGTAAGTTTCAGCGTGTGACGTCAGTTCTCCCCACGTCACTACAGTGGTGACAAACAGCAATGGTGGGTGTGGCAGAAACAGTAGTGGTGCTGTTGGTCGTAGTGACAGCTGTAGTGGTTATATTGATTGTCATGATAGAAACGAAAAACACATTTCAGTGTATTTCGTCAGCGTATTTCTTACGCTATTCATCTAGTTTTTTTAGAACCCTCCAGCAAGCAATCACTCAAAAATTCACGTGATGATGCCATAAAACACTTATCGTCTGACCTATCAATAATATCCATATAGAGTATACATAATATTGTTGCCTTCAATGCTTCCAAAACTCAATTTCTCCATTTAAATACCTGACAAGAACTCCCAGAGGACTATCCCTTATACTTCAACAATAAACAAATCAAGCATTCATCTTCTCTCAGATTTCTTGGGGTCTCTTTTTCTTCTGATTTCACTGGGAAAAAAAACATACCACTCTTTCTAAAACAGCTTCCCAAAAGCTGGGTGTGTTCAACCGCCTCCGGGGGTTCCTTACCCCTGCATAGCTTCTTGCTCTGTACAGGGGCACAATGCGTCCATGTATTGAGTATTGTGTGCATGTATGGGGAGGATCTTCTCGCACAGCACTTCTTGACAAAGTAGAAAAGAAAGCCTATTGTCTCATTAACTCTCGTTCACTCACAGACTTTTTCCAATCTCTCTCTCTTCGCCGAAATGTTGCATTTCTCTGGTTATTCTATCGCTATTACAATAATCAGTGTTTCTCAGAGCTCTCTCAGTGTATACCACCTCCTCTACGTAGAGTATGTAGCACCCGTCTTGCAACACAATCCCACTCCTACTCTGTGCGACTCTCCAATCCAAGAGTGAAATTATATTTCCAATATTTCTTCTATTCAATAGCTGAACTTTGGAAATCTCTCCCTGAATTCATCTTTCCTTCATCCTATGACTGAATTGAATTGGCTTCAAACTCCGTGTGTCCAGGCATTTTGGCTCAAACATTCCTTGATGTTGACCCTGTTACTCTTTTAATTCTGGGGGAGTCACTCGTCACAGGCAGTTCTGCCTTTTGTCTCCCTCATCCACATGGAAATACAACAAATGATTGTATGTCTTTAACGATATTCACCTTTACAAATACCTTATTGTTCTACTGAAATCACTTGCTAGAGGTAAAAAGCAGTACATATAAGTATACAGAATCTTTACAAAACAAAAGGAAATCCCTTTAAAATTATTGAACCTCTGTTAAACTAACCCCTGATATACAAATGTATCTCTCTATATTTGTTGTAACATGAACTCATACAGAGTAACTTTTGAGACTGCAATATTCAAAACATGTGTCTGGATCTAATATATGCCTAGTGTTTTTGAGAATTCTTGTTCTGGAAATATTCAACTCACGTCATTACCGGATATAAGCACTCAAGATTACCTAGTATTTCGCGGCATGGACACCATATGACGTCGTAAACACTAATAAGCTATCATTTCATTCATTTGTTATAACTCACCAAGTGTGTGAGGATCTGAACACCGGTCTAGTTTTATCCTGTCCTATTGCTCCCATTACTGTTTCTATCACTCTTCTTTCTACCACTCCTGGTTTTACCACTCCTTTTTATATCACTACTCTTTCTACCACTCCACTCTTCTATCTACCACTCCTCTTTCTACTACTTCTCATTCGACCACTCATCTTTCTATCACTGCTTTTGCTATCACTCATCTATCTATCATTCCTCTTTCTATCACTCCTCTTTCTATCACTCCTCTTTCTATCACTCATCTTTCTATCACTCATCTTTCTATCACTCCTCTTTCTATCACTCCTCTTTCTATCACTCATCTTTCTATCACTCCTCTTTCTATCACTCGTCTTTCTATCACTCCTCTTTCTATCACTCCTCTTTCTATCACTCCTCTTTTATTCACTTTTGTTAACACTCCTCTTTCTATCATTCCTCTTTCTATCACTCATCTTTTATTAACTTTTGTTAACACTCCTAGTTCTATCACTCCTCTTTCTATCACTCCTCTTTCTATCACTCCTCTTTCTATCACTCCTCTTTCTATCACTCCTCTTTCTATCACTCCTCTTTCTATCATTCCTCTTTCTATCACTCATCTTTTATTAACTTTTGTTAACACTCCTCTTTCTATCACTCCTCTTTTATTCACTTTTGTTAACACTCCTAGTTCTATCACTCCTCTTTCTATCACTCCTCTTTCTATCACTCCTCTTTCTATCACTCCTCTTTCTATCACTCCTCTTTCTATCACTCGTTTTTCTATCACTCGTTTTTCTATCACTCCTCTTTCTATCACTCCTCTTTCTATCACTCCTCTTTCTATCACTCCTCTTTCTATCATTCCTCTTTCTATCACTCCTCTTTCTATCACTCCTCTTTCTATCACTCCTATTTATATCACTCGTCTTTCTATCACTCATCTTTCTATCACTCGTCTTTTTATCACTCGTCTTTCTATCATACCTCTTTCTATCACTCCTCTTTCTATCACTCCTTTTTCTACCACTTTCCATTCTACGGTACCACTCCTCTTTTTATCACCCCTCTTTATATCATTCATCTTTCTATCACTCCTCTTTCTATCACTCATCCTTCTATCACTAATCCTTATATCACTCCTCTTTCTATCACTCCTCTTTCTATCATTCATCCTTCTGTCACTCATCTTTCTATCACTCCTATTTTTATCACTCCTCTTTCTATCATTCCTCTTTCTATCACTCATTTTTCTATCACTCTTTCTATCACTCCTCTTTCTATCACTCCTCTTTCTATCACTCCTCTTTCTATCACTCCTCTTTCCATCACTCCTCTTTCTATCACTCCTCTTTCTATCACTCTTCTTTCTATCACTCTTCTTTCTATCACTCCTCTTTCTATCACTCCTCTTTCTATCACTCCTCTCTCTATCACTCCTCTTTCTATCACTCCTCTTTCTATCACTCCTCTTTCTATCACTCCTCTTTCTATCACTCCTCTTTCTATCACTCCTCTTTCTACTACTCCTCTTTCTATCACTCCTCTTTCTATCACTCCTCTTTCTATCGCTCATCTTTCTATCACTCCTCTTTCTATCACTCCTCTTTCTACTACTCCTCTTTCTATCACTCCTCTTTCTATCACCCTCTTTCAATCACTCCTCATTCCATCACTCATCCTTCTATCACTCCTCTTTCTATCATTCCTCTTTCTATCACTCCTCTTTCTATCACTCCTCTTTCTATCACCCCTCTTTCTACTACTCCTCTTTCTATCACTCATCTTTCTATCACCCTCTTTCTATCACTCCTCTTTCTATCACTCCTCTTTCTATCACTCCTCTTTCTATCACTCCTCTTTCTATCACTCCTCTTTCCATCACTCCTCTTTCTATCACTCCTCTTTCTATCACTCCTCTTTCCATCACTCCTCTTTCTATCACTCCTCTTTCTATCACTCCTTTTTCTATCACTCCTCTTTCCATCACTCATCTTTCTATCACTCCTCTTTCTACTACTCCTCTTTCTATCACTCCTCTTTCTATCACCCCTCTTTCTATCACTCCTCTTTCTATCACTCCTCTTTCTATCACTCCTCTTTCTATCACTCCTCTTTCTATCACTCCTCTTTCCATCACTCATCTTTCTATCACTCCTCTTTCTAATACTCCTCTTTCTATCACTCCTCTTTCTATCACCCCTCTTTCTATCACTCCTCTTTCCAACACTCCTCTTTCCATCACTCATCTTTCTATCACTCCTCTTTCTACTACTCCTCTTTCTATCACTCCTCTTTTTATCACCCCTTTTTGTATCACTCCTCTTTCTATCACCCCTCTTTCTATCACTCCTCTTTCTATCACTCCTCTTTCTATCACTCCTCTTTCTATCACCCCTCTTTCTATCACCCCTCTTTCTATCACCCCTCTTTCTATCACTCCTCTTTCTATCACTCCTCTTTCTATTACTCCTCTTTCTATTACTCCTCTTTATATCACTCCTCTTTCTATCACTCCTCTTTCTATCACTCCTCTTTCTATCACTCCTCTTTCTATCACTCCTCTTTCTATCACTCCTCTTTCTACTACTCCTCTTTCTATCACTCATCTTTCTATCACCCCTCTTTCTATCACTCCTCTTTCCATCACTCATCTTTCTATCACTCCTCTTTCTACTACTCCTCTTTCTATCACTCCTCTTTCTATCACTCCTCTTTCTATCACTCCTCTTTCTATCACTCCTCTTTCCATCACTCATCTTTCTATCACTCCTCTTTCTATCACTCCTCTTTCTACTACTCCTCTTTCTACTACTCCTCTTTCTATCACTCCTCTTTCTATCACCCCTCTTTCTATCACTCCTCTTTCCAGCACTCATCTTTATATCACTCCTCTTTCTACTACTCCTCTTTCTATCACACCTCTTTCCATCACTCATCTTTCTATCACTCCTCTTTCTATCATTCCTCTTTCCATCACTCATCTTTCTATCACCCCTCTTTCTACTACTCCACTTTCTATCACTCCTCTTGCCATCACTCATCTTTCTATCACTCCTCTTTCCATCACCCATCTTTCTATCACTCCTCTTTCTACTACTCCTCTTTCTATCACTCCTCTTTTGCCCACTCCTCATTCTACCTCTCCTTATTTTAAAACGTTTTCTATCATTGCTCTTTCTAGAATTTATCTTTATACACCTCTTCTTTCTACCACAATTCTTTGTACCACTCATATTGCTACCATTACTCTTTCCCTTTCTCCTCTTTCAACCACTCATCTATCTACCACTCCTCTTTCTATCTCTCATTTTCCCTCTTTACATTTTGTATCATTCTTCTTTCATCACTCAACTCTCTATTACTCTTATTTCTATCACTCCTCTTTCTATTACTCCTCCTTTTACAACGCTTCTTTTTATCAATCCTCTTTCGACCATTCCTCTTTCTATCACACTTTCCCCTCCCACTCCTCTCTCAACAACCCTACTTTCTATCTCTCTGTTTTCTATCTCTACACTTTCTATCATTCCTCTTTCTTTACTTATCTCTCTTTTACTCTTCTTTCTATCACTCTTCTTTCTAGTACTTATTTTTCTATATCTACTGTTTCTATCCTTCTTCAATCTACAATTCCTCTTTATATTACTCCTCTTTCTACCACTCCTCTTTGTATTACTTCCTTTCTTTCATTCCCCTTTCTACCACTCCTATAACAGAGATTCAACAGATAACTAACAGGTATGTATTACACAAGTATCAAACTGGCTTCCATACGCCATTGCCTGCCTTTAACAATGTCAGCCACACACAGTTACCCAGCTACAAACTTTATTTTTCACTGCTGTTAACATTTTATTTTCACCGTGGCTTCACACAATGGTGCTATTTGTAAAGTGTATGGTTTATTGGTCAGTTTATAAGGATTGGAGTATTTTACTTCCGAACGTAAATTGATTATCAGGTGTTTTTATAATCAATTGGTGGTGTTTTGAGGCTCATGACCACGACATGAGTTGTCATGATATATGAAATTTGTAAATTATATCTGAAATAGGAACGTTGGTTAAGTTTCATATTACAAACTTGCAGAGTAACAAAATATAGTATTCATGATAAAACAAAATATTTAAATTTTTTGCTATTCGAAACAAGAGAGACCATTGACCACGACGGCGTGCGCTTCATTAAGAACTACGCTAATCAATTTCCAAGATCCGATTACAGTTGTTTTACTAATGCTTGTTTTTTACTCTGGTTACCGAAAATTATCGTCATTAAGGAGAATAATGTTTACTGGAATGTTGACGCTAGGCAAGGTAAATACATAGACTAATGTAGTGTCATAAATACAGAAAAAAAAATATATATATATTTATATATGTATATTTATTAGTGGCCCCTTCATCATTGATGATGCGCCTTAACATTGTTTATGGCCAATCTTTGAACTCAAGCTTGTCTTTCAAACTTCCCGCCCGGGTGAGATCAAAATGCGATTGCCACACATCGTGAGCGAAATACTCTAAAAAAACACTCACGGACTCGTCCTACTGTATATGATGTGGGTACCACTACTATAAAAAAACTAGCAAAAAATAATGTAAAATTAAAATTAAAATTTATCTTAGCTTTGTGCTTCTCATGCGTCTGCTATTTCCGTATGCTTCGCCTCACTCATCGAAGTGATCACTCGCCCTTATTCCTCCCGGGCCCGCTTGAGCCGAACGTGTCTCAAGGGCGCTCCAGCTCTCCTTCATTCTTCACCTCCCGTCGGACATGGTGAGTCTTTTACTCATATGTACATGCTAAGTGCTGAGGATAGGTAGCTTATAGACTAGGAGTAGGCTGTGAACATCCTTTCGCGGGCCCAGGAGACTGTTTTCCGGGTACGTTTGTAAAGGCGAGTGTGTTAGGCGGAGTCCTCGTTGTGATAAGGCGAGGCTTCCATGTGCTTGTTTTATTACCCTAGCTCAATGTTAGTTCACTATTATTCATGAGGCTTCTTTTAGTTCACCGGGGCCTGTCTTTTGGTCCATTTTGGGTGTGCAACAGTATGCTTCCACGTGGGCTAGTGCAACTTTGATTTTGGTTTGTTTGGTTTGCAAGTTTTACATTTTAATAGTTGAGGGATCTTGCACGGAGCCATGCTGCTCTTCAACCTACGCTTTGTGATTTCTACGTGTTATCTCGGGTCTTCGCTGGATCGCAGGTTGGTGCTATTAATATTGATATCATCGTCACGTGCCCCCATCTAGTTGGCCTCATGTAGGTTGTTTACGTATGGCTAGGGAGTGTTATTATTGATATTGTATTATTCATGTATAACTATGCCATATACTGTATGTGCACGTTGTTTTTATCCATTCTGGAGTGTTGGCCCTTCCGGCGAGATTTGTGAAGAGTGAGACTGAATCAAAGTGCCTCTAGTGATTTCATGCATGTTTTTTTCCGCCTGGAAACATCTAGAGCTACAGTATGTTAAAATTAAGATTATCCTTGTTTGGCGTGGGAGAGATTGGATTTTGTCTGTTTTGTTTACGGGGTCTAGTCTAATTTCGGTTTGACCGGCATTTTACTAAAATTGTTTTCTTGAGAGAGTTCGGCTAACCCGCCTCCGCTAAAACAAAATTTCCGCCGCATAAACTTAACAGAGAAAACGTTCGTTGCTTGGTACTGTCTGAACGTTATCCTGGTGGTTAATAGTGGGGAGCCACTGCCGCTGAGAAGATAACGGCTGAGCCGAGAAACGAATTCACTCATTCCTTTCTTGAGGCATTTCAGTAATCTGTATAGCTTATATCAAGGCGCTGGTCTGCCCCAGGGAAAAGACAATAGACCCATAGTAGTGTTGGTCACCGGGTTTAGTTCTTTCATAACAACACGGGATGAGATCAGTGTTGGTCACTTAGGTAAGAAGTTACAGTATATACACATGTAGCACATGATAGGCTACTAACTACTCACTTGCATTTCTAGAGAATGTAATTAACGTAAGGGGAACTAAGATTGTATAGTGTTATTCAACTCTTCTTTCTCTTTATTGTTGGAGATTTTAATATTTGCTTTTCCGGCCTAGCGAGTCCTTATGAGCATTGATTCTTGGAATTTTCTCACCCTCAGGTTCGCAGTTGGGACACCTAGGAGGATCTGCATCTCCCTGGCGGGAGGGAGTCATGGATAAGAGTGCCTTTGCATTTTGCTCTGCATTAGGGTGCAAAAATTTAGCAGTCATTGGGCATCTCCTTTGTGTTAAATGTGTACCCTGTTTGGATCGATCTCGTGTTCGTTGGCTTTCCAAATCTTGCCCCAAGTTTTCAGTTTTACGTAATGCATGCTTAATCCATTCAGATGGACAGTGTAAGACAATTTTGCTCCATATACAGTCAGTTTATGTAACGTACTGTAAGACAGTGGCCCATAAATCTTTACAGTTGGATGACCAGCTATTAGAGGATTTTCTTAAAGAGCCTTCAGTTACTTCTCCCCCTGCGGCTGATACTCGTGACACTCCCTCCCGCCACTCTAAGCGACCAAGGACCAAGAATCCGCCGGACGTACTGTTATGTATTGCCTTAATTAAACTAATTGCTGGTGGGATAGAGTTAACTATTATTAGTGGGTATATGTGACTATTTATTTGTACATAGGAAGGCCCTTAGGAAGTAAACTAACTTCGGGGAACATACTTTGTGTTCAGAGTGTACTGTAGCCAAGTGGCGTCAAGCGCACACGTTCCCCCCCTCTTACCTTGTTTAAGCATCTCTCTGGCAGACGTATGATTAGTCTTTATATAATTCGTGATTTAATGATTTACTCTTCATTTATATATTTTAATGAAGTATTCTATATAATTATTAGTTGAGTTAAGTTGTTTGATTGGAGAGCGAGTAGTTGTATGTTAGTCCAGTACGATAACTTTACTGACTATGCAAGGACTCGATAGAAAATAGGATTTGAGAAACTTCAGTTCTCCTCACGCCTCTGCTTCGCCAAGACCTCACCATGGGTCATCCTGAGTTTGTCCTGCCTTGTATAACTATCTCTCTATAGATAAGTATTATTATTTTGTATTGTATGATTATGTTGTATTGTGTGAATGTAAGGATAGATGTATAAAGTGTAATTTATATGTAAATAATATCCATACTTTTAAACTATCTTTTCATCCATACCTCCCTTATTTATTTTCATGTAGCCTACTATCTTTTACTTTCAAATTAACTTAAAGATTTAAATACCTTAGATATTTTTGTGGTTCCTTACATATAAATCCTAAAGGATTTACGAAAGCATAAATTATTCTACTGACATTTAACGTAAACTTAATAATATCAATTATATGATTCTGGTTGACTTGTATAGCAATAGGGTAATATAATAGTACGGTTTCGCTGGAGGATAATATTAACCTTGCAGTCTAGTTTTGGGTGGTTAACTTCCATTCTTATAATACCACGGTGATAAGTTGTGTTGCCTTTTCATTGGAATTAATCATTTATTCATGGTGTTGTGGGTTTGAACCCTAGTCCGTAACAGTACCCTCCTTGTCTTCCTGGCGTGATCGGTCCCGCTCTCCCAGAGGTACCTCTAGGCCCAAGTCGCCAACTGTTCAACAGGCGTCTAAGAGGCCACGTTCTGACTTCGCCACCGCACTCTCATTGGCCGATGATACAGACAAACGGAAGCCCTCCAAAAGATCCTCCTCATCGAAGACGGTGGCACAGTTACCGCCACCTAAGCCGGAACACAAGTCTTCGTCACGCCAGGAGGCACCCAGAGACACGCAATGTCTCAGGCCGCTCTCACCGGTTTACCATACCACACCGTGTACAACCTGAACCTAAGGTCTTTCCAGTCTTGGGATCGGAGAGGGGCAGCAGTTTTGTGTCTCGCCGTCAGGAGGATGATTGCTCCTCTGACCAGCTTGCATAATTTCAAGAGCCCATGGAGTATGAGATACCGGATCTGATCCTGCGGGACCTTTCTGAGTTCAACGTTCTCGACTCACAAACAGAAACACACGATGCCGCTGCCCGGGCTGGCGAGTCTCGGTTGGAGGCTTTCCCAACCCCCCCATTCCGGTCATCGGGATCCATTTTACACCATCAAGGAGTACACGTCGCGGAGGAGTCGCCTGGCCAGCGACCTTCTTCTCGGCACTCGGGAAAACAGGACTCAGAGATGTCCCAGTCCGCATCCCAATCAGACCAAGAAAGTGGGGTTTATATTTCAAGTGTACAACTACAGGAGTGGCTAGACTTTATGAAGCAGGTCAAGAATGAGCGACAGGTTAAAGTTTCAGCACCTGTAGCTCCGGCGGTGCGACCTCTAGGGTAGGTGCCAGTTTAAACTCAGGTTGACGTAAACATGCCTCTCCCCACTGTCACTCCGGCGGCTACCACTTCGGAAGCCACGGCAATTTTGCCATCTAATCTGCAGTTGTTCTCTGATTTGCTACATCCCCCACTTGACCGATCAATTCCTTTTAAGAAGGGCCCTATGCCCCTGTTATACAGACTTGATATGTCTTGGTCTGTCATTAAGCCTAACCGCCCAGAGGTCGCACAGCCCACAATGCACCTCCACGCCCCCCCACCATGTATGCTGAGGATCACGAGTGGACGTCAGACCCGTTCACACCCAACGTTGATCCTTTCACTGGAACCCCTGGCTTGCGGGTTCCAGCACCAGTGACACCACTGCAGTTCTTCCAGCTCTTCTTTACAAGAGAACTGCTCAGGTTCCTGGTGAATGAGACCAACTCGTATGCCTTATTCGTTGGGTCTCTCTGGCCATCATTCAGTGAGGAGGACATGGCCAAATTCCTTGGCCTGTACTTCCTCGTGGGTGTGAACAAACTCCCCACTGTGCGTCACTACTGGTTAAATGATGGAGTCCATAAGAACCCAACGTTTCGCACGACCATGCAGGTCACCAAGTTCCAAGCCTTGCTGAGCAATTTCCACACATTCAACAGCAAGGCAGTCATCAAGCAGACCAAAGACAGGCTAGTGAAGATCCGCAAGGTGATGCGCTACCTGCTTGCTAGCTTCAAGCTTGCCTACGTCCCGGAGAGGAAGGTGTCCATCGACCAAGGCTGCCTTGGGTGGAAGGGACGCCTTTCATTCAAGTGCTACAACCTGATGAAGCCGAAGAAGTACGCCATCAAGCTGTACATCCTGGCAGAGTCCACGACTGGTTTCGTGTATGACTTTCAAGTGTACACTGGTATTGGTCAAACTCTCCAGAAAACGGTTGAGGGTTTAACGGAGTTCATGCAAGGCATGGGTTACAAGTTGTTCATGGACAACTTTTACAACTCAGTTGACCTGTGCCACCACATGCTCACACACCACCAGATCTATGTGTGTGGCACCCTGAGGCTTGCACGAGGGACTCCGAAGCGGTTGCGCGACATTGCCCATGCATCGACACTGGAAGACGATGCAATTGAGGCGATGAACAACGGCACAACCCTAGTGATGCTTTGGAAAGACAAACGGATTGTCAACATGGTGTCCACCTTCCACGACCAGAGCACCATTCCAAAGCATTCCTTTGTCAAGAAGAAGGTACAAGGCAGGTGGCAGCGGAGTCGCAAGAACATCATGAAACCCGTTTGTGTTGACGACTACAACCGCCACATGGGTGGGGTGGATCATTTCGATCAGATGATCCAGTACTACCCCATCCAGCGAAGGACGGTCAAATGGACGAAGAAGATCGTATTCTACTTCATCCAAATGGCCCCTTCAATGCCTTCGTACTCTTCAAGAAGTGCAACCCCCGCAGGAAGATGACTATGCTGGCATTCCAGGAAAGCATAGTCCGTTCCTTGTTGCACTTCAACCCTGCAGAGTGGCCTTTGTCGGGGAGACGCATCCGGCGTGCACAGGATTTGCCAGAAGGTCAGTACGAGCCATGCGCCCGTCTCAGGCGAGGCAGGCGGTGTTGGCAATCCTCCGGAAGATCAGCTGGGTCGCCCTCACCGGACGACAATCCAGACACCCCAGCCGCTCCTGCTGATGATCCTGTTCCTCCAGATCCTCCAGATGCTGCTGCTGCTGCTGTTGCCGTCGGGGGAGCACTCGCTGAGAATGCACCCCAGGCGGCACCAGTATCGGACTTGGACGATGCTACTGATGACGAGGAGCAAGTGGATGTCCTACCACTTGACCCCCCCGCACCAGTAGTACCGGGTGCAGCTGCTGCTGCTGGTGGCGCTCGGGAAGCACCCGTCATGGATGCCAACTGGGTTCCACTAGTAATGGACGTTCAAGCTAGGGCTCAGGCACCAAGAGGCCGTCGGAGAGGTCCTCTTCGAGGAAGGGGTTCCAAGGCACGTCCTGTTGTACTGGACCATGACCGGTACAACAGGAACTTGGAACACGTTCTCGAGAAGATCCCTGACAAGAAGCGAAGGCGGTGCCATCTGTGTTACAAGAAGAACCAAATTCGCAAGGACACGAGCTTTCGATGCAAGTCTTGCCTCGTTTGCCTCTGCATCGATGTCAATGGTTGCTTCAACAAGTACCATCAACTCGATGCAGATGTCGTATAGCCAGGATCTTTGCACGATTCATTCATTCATTTATGCATTCTCCTATTCACCTTCATTATTCCTTTCCAATCACTATCACCCATTCATTCATTCAGTCTTTATGCATTCTTCCAGTCACCTTCATCACCCTTTCATTCACCTTCATCACCCTTTCATTCATTCATTCAATCATTCAATAATTCATTAATTCATTCAATCATCACTTCAGAGGTTCAGGGCCCACCTTCATTCACCCATCATCACCATCATCATCATCATCATCATAAAAAAATAAAAAAAATAAAAAAAAAATAAAAAAATAAAACACAATTTAATTTCTACTACAATTTGCACTACAGTGCAAATTCACCCACCTCCATTCACCCATCATCATCATCATCATAAAAAAAAAAAACAAAAAAAAACACAATTCAATTTCTACTACAATTTGCACTACAGTGGATATAGGCCTCCTGGGGAAACCACTCTAAATAATAACGAGTCCAATGCAGTACCTCTTTGGGTGGCTTGGAAATTTTCACATATTTCTCTGGCTTGACACCATATATATATATATATATATATATATATATATATATATATATATATATATATAACGGTATATATATATATATATATATACATATATATATGCTATATATAAATACACACAATCACACATTGATTTTACCATTATTTATTTTGACACCTTGTATATATATATATATATATATATAATATATATATATAAATATATCCACACACATACATTACCATTACCATTTACCATTCTTTATGTTTTGTTTGACACCTTGTATATATATATGTATATATATATATATATATATACATTGCTTTATTTTATTTACGTGTACAACAGAATTATTTCTGAATTTATTACCTAAAGATAACCTGGCTTTCTGATAGCGAGCCTGTAATTTTAAGAGAAACTGGCCGACATTTTTTTATCGAAAAATGTAAAAATGTATCTTGAAGGGGGATCTCGGGAGTGTTTTTTAAGCTTGAAGATCTAGCGAAGAACAAACAAATAAATGAATATATAAATAAATAGAACCCAAAAATAACCACTGTCCCCTTAACCTCTCGGCTGCGCATGGGGGGAATGAGACACCACACGCCGGTGCGCACGTATTTGAGCTGTTCCCATCACTAACATTGTTATTTTACCATAAATATCGTTAATACTTATTCATATGCGCCTATTTTACCATTAATATGAAGATATTAACCAGTTACAACAATAAAACAAGTGGAAACAGTGTTTGGCTGGTCAAAATCGCGAAATGAAAGCGAGAGTGTGTGTGAGTGAGTGTGAGCCAACCTTCCACTCACGAAGCTTTGAGAGACACTGAGAGGTACCTCTCAATTATCTTCCTGACTTCTCCCCTAATTACCACGCTTGGTAACACTGATGACAACGCCCTGCTAGCAACTGCTAATGTTAGCACGAAAATAGACCACAGAATAAGGGAATAACAGTGAAAATAGGTGATAATTGAAGGAGGGGGGGAAGTGGGGAAGGAGGTGATGTGGAGGAGTGATATTTGGCATGGCCCAGGGGCAAAACAAAAAAAGGGTTTAAGTTTTTTTGGGTGTTTTAAATGGATTTTTTTAGGCCCAGGATCTTAAGAGTCTTTCCGCAGTCGCCCGGAGAAACTCTAAAGAGTCTTCCCGCAGCTCCTGGGTTAAATCCTGTCAGTCATTCACAACCTATATCCCTGGTTCTTGGCTTACCATCTGTACATCTATTTATTAACATTAACTAGATATAATGCTTATAAAGCTCACCATTATGTCTAACTATAGTGACCACTGGAACATTTGACGCTTCCGCTTGGTAGGCCTAATGGGTCTCATACACCATTAGCTAGTATGTTTATTGTATTATGTCCCCCATAAGGGGAGATAGGTAGTTTTTCTGACCCCCCCCCCCCTTCTTCCTCATGTCTAGCCCCATTAATTTTCAGATTTTAGGACATTCACCCCATTAGTTTGTCGATTTTAAAACCTTGTTTACCATTGTTATATCAATATCAAGACCTTTCGTGCTATTTAGATGTCGATTTTTTTCTGGCGAGCGATACAGAGCCTGTAATTATAGCGAAAAATTTACAAATATGTCTTGAAAGGAGATCCTGGGGTTGTTTTTTTATAGTTTGATGGAGATCTAGGAAGAAAACTTGACAAATAAATAAATGAAAATAATCAACCAAAAAAAGAACCCCCCCCCCATCTTGATAAGCGGCCTGTTCTTAACCCCTTCAGACTCATATGACGCAGAGGTTGCCAGATTAGCAATAATAAATAGAGTTCTCTCACTCTTATAATTACCTCTCCAAAATTAGTTTTCTACCCACAGCTAACTCAAAGACAACTGCAGAGTTTGAAGTAATACTAAAGGTTTCTAAATACCCCTGATGGTAACAAAGGCTTTAAAGTATCCCCAATAGGCTCAAAATCGCGTCATATGTCGGAGAGGGTTAATTGACATATCACAACCAGCAGGCTGTTTTGAGCTATATTAGGTGGCTGAGTTAATGCAAAAAATAAATATGTCTGGGATATTTACCATGTTCTCAGTTCTATTTAGAAACCAAGCCCTTGTTACAAGCTGGTATGTGGTGAGGGGGAGTGAAGGATTTTTTGGAGTTAATTTTCCGAAACTGCGACCAGGCATTTTCACAATGTTTCGCAACTTTTCGCTCGGTTTAACTCTGTGAAACAAAGGCTTACGGATTTTTTTGTAGAAAGTGTATGTTCTGGGCTGCATGTAGATACTTCAATCTCGTTTGTAGCTGTTCTACATTATTTACAATCAAGCAAGGAAGTAAAATGTTTACGAGTCCCACAAGAAGCAGTCAGTGCTTGGAAGAAGCGAGCACCACCTTGTAAGGCCCGTGGGCAACTTAGCTCTCAACTGGCTCACCTCTCACAGAGAACCAGCCTGGTGTTGGTAGCCAGAGTGTTGGTGGCACCGGGAACATTTGTTAGCACAAGGAATAAAATGAAATACAGGCCCTCATATGATGGGCATGCCGCTTGGGCCCAGCATGCCTGCCAGACATTTAACACTACCCACACTGATGGGGTTAAGCAGTAATAAATCCTTTGGTAAATATTTTGTTTAATTCTTCTATGTTTAAAACTAATCATAATTTGTATGGAGTATTTAATCATGTAAATGTAAATAAACCAAGTATTAACAACTCAGAATCCAGCCAGGACACATTCAAAATCAAAGATGAATACAGAGTGTTCACCAACAGAGGGCTCCATCTTATCCACATTAACGCCAGATCAATGTACCATAAATTGTCAGAAATAAACTTGTAAGCTAATAAGGCCAAAGCTTCAACAATTGGAATCACAAAAACCTGGCTGGATTCAAGTATAAACGATGGTGAAATAAACATTCAAGGTTTCAACATGGTTAGGAATGATCGCAATAGGCAAGGGGGAGGAGTATGTCTGTATGTAAAAAACAACCTCACACACACAACTAGGACCGACCTCCATGTAGAAAATCACAAGCTCTATGGATCGACCTACACCTGCCGAGGACAAGACCCATCACAATTGGTGTGTGCTATATGCCACCAGACGACACACAATTCTTGACCAAATTTGAACGAACTTTGTCATCGCTACACCCTCGGAATGAATCCATTATACTAGGGGATTTTAACCTGTGTTACAAACAACGAAATAATAGGCTTGTGCGAGAATATAGGCACATACTGACAATGCACAATCACAAACAACTCATCACAACCCCCACACGTATCTCCGAGAACACTGCTACAATATTAGACCACATAAACTGTAACAGAGAGGAAAAAATATCCTAATCAGGGGTTATACAGACTGGGATAAGTGATCACTTCGTCACATATTGCACACGGAAAACCACAAAAATTACCCTAGAGAATCACAAGGTTATCAAAACAAGGTCACTCAGAAACTACAACAAAGAAACATTTCTGGACATTTTATGGAATACAAACTGGTCTCCAGTGTTTGGAAGTACAAACGTTAATGACGCAGGGGTTGGCTTCAGAACCATCATCACAAACATGCTAGACGAAATAGCTCCTCTGAAAGACATACGAATTAAAGCAAGGTCAGACCCATGGATCAACAATGACATACTACACCATCTGGAACACAGAGACAATCTGTTAAAAAGGCTAGAGAAACATAGACAGGATCAAGGTCTGAAACATGAGTTCAACAGGGCCAGGAATAAACTAAGTAGAAAAATAAAATCAGCAAAAACTAATTATTTCCACAATAAGGCAGATGCATATCAGAATAACCCAAAGAGACTATGGAGGCACCTAAAAACAACAGGCTACAGCAACAAGGCAAGGGATTCGTCTAACACTACAAATTTCAACCTACTTCAACTCCTTCACCTCCATAGCAAACACACTTGCACAGAACCTACCGCAACCTCTCAATAAATACATGACAACAACAACCACCTTTCGAAATTTCTACAGAGATAAAGGCATAAACCCGAACACATTTGGATTGCAAAATGTTACACCAAAATACACTTTTGACGAGCTCTCTAACCTAAATGTACATAAAAGCACAGGACCAGACAAAATTCCTGCCAAATTTCTACGAGATGGAGCCATTGGTATAGCAGGTCTCCTAACCCACATCATCAACCTGTCAATTAACACCAACACTGTACCTGCTGAACTGAAGGAAGCTATTGTAACCCCTCTATTCAAGAAAGGAAATAAACTAGAAGTTGGCAACTACAGACCAGTTTGCATATTATGTATTGTATCTAAAATCCTTGAAAAGGTGGTATACACCCACATTGAACAGTGAACACTACCTCAAAGAAAATTATCTATTCTATAAGTTTCAATCAGGTTTCAGATGCATGTACTCGACAGATTCCTGTCTCATCCACTTAACAGATCACATCGTAAAGAAATGTCTAAAGGTAACTACACCGGTATGACTCTTCTTGATCTACAAAAAGCGTTTGACACAGTAGACCATGATATCCTATGTAATAATCTACAAGCAATGGGCATTGGGTCAGTGAACTGGTTTAAATCTTATCTTAGTGGTAGAACACAAAGAGTCAAAATTGATGATAATTTTTCTGATCCTATGCCAATTAACTGTGGGGTCCCACAGGGAAGCATCCTTGGTCCCTTACTCTTTCTCTGTTATGTGAATGACATGGAACTGAGCGTCTCGTCTCGTGTAAATTATTACTGTATGCTGACGACAGCGTGCTTCTGGTTTCAGGAAAAGACCCAATAAGTATTGCCGCTTCACTTTCCAAAGAACTAGAATCATGTAGTGAATGGCTAGTGGACAACAGACTATCTCTTCACCTGGGCAAGATGGAAGCCATCTTATGTGGAACAAAAGGCAAACTGAAAGACATAGTGGGCTTCTCGGTCAACTGTAATGATATTCCTATAACAACAGTGTAACAAGTTAAATATCTCGGACTAAAACTGGACTCGAGTTTGTCAGGTGAAACAATTTTGGAATCTATCCTGAGTAAGTGTAGAGCACGTATAAAATACCTGTATAGACAGGTGGGATGCTTGCCAGCGGCGACCAAAAAGACCCTTTGCCAAGCGCTTGTTCAATGTCATTTTGACTATTCTGTGTCATCCTGGTACTCTGCATCATCTAAATCAGCACAGCACAAACTTCAGGCCACTCAAAATAAAATGGTTAGGTTCATGCTGAACCTAGGACCCAGATCACATGTTGGCCAGGAACAACTTCAGTCACTAGGTATTATATGCTCAATGTCTCTGACAGGGCCAAACAAATGAGGCTCACTAATGCCTTCAACATTTTCTATGACAGAGCTCCAGAGTATCTAAAGAGTGATTTTGTTAAAGCAAATGAGAGGAGTGGACATAATACAAGAAACAGGATGTTTTTGTTTAACACCTTACGAGCGGCCTATGCGGTTTATTTATGTGTACCGCCCAGCGGGGTGTTTTTAGCCAAAATAGGGCTGTTTACGTGATCATTTTCATGCCTAAATAAGACCCAGAACGTAAAACAAGTATCTATCCCTGAAAGGGCATAAACAGAGCTTTCGAATGACACCATAACGATCCTTGTATGATGGATAGTTTTCTTGCAATAACCGTGCAACGCGAGTGCAAAAAGCAGGTAATTCGGTACTTTCGGTACATAATTGAGTATGTAGCGAGTGAGAGAGGGAGGAGGGAGCTGAGATTTGTGTCAGTAGGTTCGCCGCGGTGGTCTGGAGCAGTCATACGCTCGCTAGTCTCCTGCCACCACTTGTCTCTCTCTCTCAGCCACATTACGTGCTGAAATTGCCACTCGAGTTATGTCGAGCGCCGCCACATAGTCCAGCTTTATTAAATACGACTTAAGTGGTGAGCCGCTAATAAAGGGTTAAGGTCCCGAGAATCCAAGGACAGGGTAAGCAAATATTCATCTTCACTGCCATCAAAGACTGGAACGACCTACCCCAGTCAGTCCGTGAAAAGAGAACACTGTTTTCCTTCAGACGTAGCCTGAAGCAACACCTGAACCGGACAGCTGCAAGAAGGGAGCACCAAGCTAATGTCTACTACTAAATACGACATAAGAGATAGGCAAACCAAACTGAAATGATTACTGATTACGGATTACTGATATTTACTATAGGATGTAAGGTATCTTAAAATAACCCCCTAGAAATACTTTCTCTAAAGTATCTATTTCTTTTATCCTCCCGTTTTCCCTAGCTAACCTAATCCCACAAGGACCCCAATGGAAATACGCCTAACGGCCTTATTGGGCTATCCTTAGTTGGAATTATGAAAAGCTGGTACATGTCATATTTGTAACATACTATGTAGTATCAACTCTGTAAATTGCTAACTGAATAAATATAAATATTATTATTATTATTATTATTATTAGTAGTAGTAGTAGTAGTATTAGCCTATATGTGTGTGAATCAGATTAGATAAATAATGCAGGGAACAATGATTTAGCCAATAAAACAAATACAGTAAACAAAATGATGAATTTGCAATACGTATTTACTGTGTCATAATAAATAACACATATCGGTGCAGCAAAATATGGAGGTTCATATTGTCAAACACTAACACCATATAAAGACTGTGAGAGGAATATGTAAATTGTAGTGCCAGATAAGCTGAGAGAGTTACTGAGAATGCAGGCAGGCAGGAAGGTAGGGAAGGAGGCAGGCAGGCAGGGAGGTAGGCAAACGGGCAGGGAGGTAGGGAAGGAGGCAGGCAGGCAGGGAGGTAGGCAAACGGGCAGGGAGGTAGGGAAGGAGGCAGGCAGGCAGGGAGGTAGGCAAACGGGCAGGGAGGTAGGGAAGGAGGCAGGCAGGCAGGGAGGTAGGCAAACGGGCAGGGAGGTAGGAGACATACTGGTATACAGGGAAAGGGATAGGCAGGCAGGCAGGAAGACAAGAGAGAGTGAAAGTGAAAGTGAGTGTGAGAGAGTGTTAGAGTGCAATAGGGCTTGTGTGTGGCTATATTTGTGAACGAGGTTATGTGAGAGTACAAATGCGAAAGTGAGTGAGAATTTCAAAGAATCTTTGTATCTTGCCAGTCGAATAAAAGAGAGAGAGAGAGAGAGAGAGAGAGAGAGAGAGAGAGAGAAAGAGAGAGAGAGAGAGAGAGAGGGAGAGAGAGAGAGAGAGAGAGAGAGAGAAGAGGGAGATGAGAGAAAAGAGGGAGAAGAGAGAGGAGAGAGAGAGAGAGAGAGGAGAGAACGAGAGAGAGAGAGAGAGAGAGAGAGAGAGAGAGAGAGAGAACAAACTGGCACCATAACTATCATCTCTGTGTGGTGCAAGCAGTGGTGGGGATATACCAGGAGGGGGAAGGTAACGGTACACCATCCACCGGGAAGGAAGGATGGGGAAGAAGAGGATTTGTTAAATAGAAAATATAATGGAAAGGATAAGGCTAATTTTTCAAACAAAACAGAAACTTGGAAGAGACCAAAAGGAAAGGATCGGATGCACAGAAACTATTGCTTAAATTACAGGCTCACTATCGGTCACCCAGAAACAAACATTAAAACGATATCTGGATTTTTCTATTCTGTGTGAGTGAGGGAGACAAAAGGCAGAACTGCCTGTACCAAGTGCCTCCCCCAGAGTGGAAAGAGAGACAGGGCCAAAATCAAAGGACGTTCAATTCAAAATGCCTGGACACGCAGAGTTTTAAGCAATTTAAGTCATAAGAAGAGGGAACGACTGATTCTGAGAGAGTTCCAGAGCTCAGCAGTTGAATAGAAGAAAGTCTGTGTAGCGTTTCACTCTTGGGTTGGAGATTTGCACAGAGTAGGGGTGGGATTGTGTTGCAAGACAGGTAATACGTACCCTACGTAGAGGAGGTGGTATACACTGGGAAAGCTCTGAGGAACATTGATTATTATAGTAGCAATAGAATAGCGAGAGAGATACAACATTGCGACGAAGAGAGAGAAATTGCAGAGAGTTGGTGAGTGTGCGGGAGTTAATGATACGTAAGGCTTTCCTTTCTACTTTGTTTAGGAGTGCGGTGTGAGAGGATCCTCCCCACACATGTGAACAATACTCAATACAAGGATGCACTGTGCCAATGTACAGAGCAAGAAGCTGTGCAAGGGTAAAACAACAAAATTTGAGGCGGTGGAGCACACCCAGCTTCTGGGAGGCTGCCTTAGCAAGACTGGTAATATGGTCCTTTCAAGTGAGAACAGAAGAATAAGAGACACAGAATATTGAGAGAAGATGAAGGATTGATTTTTGTATTGTTGAATTGTAAGGGATAGTCCTCTGGGAGTTCCACACCAGCGGCTTACTAGCGTCTTGGACTTCCACCCAGAAGGCCCAGTATCGCGCCCACGCTCGGCGCAGTAAAGGTTTTTCAGAAGCACTGTGTCTTTATCGTCCCTCATGAGCAGGGGGATGGAATAGTAGTCCTGGACCCCAATGGAAATACGCCTAATCGGCCTTCTTGGGCTATTCTTAGATGGCTTAGCATGCGCTAGCTTTAACCCATCAGACCCGGCTATGTATTCCATACCGAAACCCGGGGGTTTTGGCCGAAAAACGTCTACACCTAGGCTACCATATCTTTGTTATTTTTACTGCTTCCGCATTTCCGTGTATCCCCAAGCGTAGATGTGTGTCGTACCTGTAGAATGGCGTTGAGTAGAGCTCTCTAAGTCAACTGGTTCAGTAGTGATGACGATTTCCATGGAGATAACTTTGTGGTGATATCAGCCACTTTACACTACTTTTCACTATTTAACACTAACATACAGGCACGCACGAACAAGGACGCCTCTCCTTCTTGTGGTCGGAGATGCGCGGCGTCGGTCCAACCGGCTGTTGTTTACATGCGTCGGACGGACGCCTCGCACACCAAGCTTACAGGCTTTCAAGCTGCCGGTGCCTCAGAGCCCTTCCGGGTTCCGCGGGGGTGTTTTTTATGGATGCCTCAGAGCCCAACCAGGTATGAGGGGTTAAGCACTATTATTATTTGTATTATTATTAAAGGCAACAAGGTTCTCTCTGCCCCAATTGGAAATAGTAGTTAGATCAGAAGATAAGTGTTGCATGGCTTCATTACGTTTGTCTTTGAGGGATTGCTGGCTAGGGCTTTCAGGAAAACTAATTGAGTAGTGTAAGGTAGAGTTGTCTGCATATGAATGGATGGGACTGGAGGTACAGTTGAGAAGATCATTTATGAAAATTAGAAAGAGAATGGGAGATAGGAAAGAGCCCTGAGGAACACCGGAGTTGATAGGATGAGGAAGTAAGCGATGGCCGTCCACAATCGCAGCTATGGAACGGCTGGAAAGGAAACTAGAGAGAAAGGCACATACGGAGGGATAGAAACCGAAGGAGGGTAGTTTACTAATAAAAGATTTGTACCAGACTCAATCGAAGGCCTTCGATATGTCTAGTGCAATAGAAAAGGTCTCCCCGAAGTCCCGAAAGGAGGATGACCAAGAGTTATTAACCCCTTAAGGATGGGGCCGTTTGTTGACATGACATAGCTCCCAGGCGGGTACATTTACCGAAAACGAGCTTCATTCCATGCTCTTTTTCATGCATAAACAAGAGCCAGAGTGTAATACAATTATGTATCCGTGAAAGGGCGATTATAGAGCTTTCCAATGACACCTGAATCATCCTTGTACGACCACGGGTTATTCTGTAGTGATCGACCAACCGGAGGTGAAAATACCCTAAAATAAGATATTTTCAGTAGTTTTTTCCTTGTCTCGCGAAACCGGGTGTGTATAGGGAGGCATCGGTGCTCCCAGACATGACCCAGTGGTGGTGCCGAGCGGTCAGAGCCCGCCTATTGTCCTCCCAATGAGCGGACTCTCGCTCAGAGCCCCTAATTTGCTCAGAATGCCGCCCGTCATATGACGGGCACCGCGGCTTGAGTGTTAAAATATAAAAGAAGATTACCAGTAGAGTGACTCTTAAGGAAGCCATACTGGCGATCTGAGAGTAAACTATGAGAAGAGAAATGCTTAAGAACTTTGGAAGCAAGAATAGTTTCAAAAACTTTAGAGATACAAGAGATGAGAGCAACTGGACGATAGTTTGAGGGCTGAGAGCGGTCAACCTTCTTTGGGACAGGTTGAATGAGAGCAAACTTCCAGCAAGAAGGGAAGATGTTACAGGAGAGACAGAGACGAAAGAGTTTGCCTAGGCAGGGAGTCAGCACGGAAGCACAGTTTTTTAGTACAACCATCCGGATCGTATGCCTTTTTAGTATTAAGCCCAGAGAGGGTAGAAAATATATCTTTAGAAGAGATTAGGATATATGGCATAAGTAGGAGAAAGGGGGGTGGAGAGGGAGGAATAACACCTGGAATCATCCAAGGTGGAGTTTCTAGCAACATTTTTATTGAAGACTTCAGCTTTGTCAGAGGAAGAAGTGATGGTTGTGCCATCAGAGTAGAAAAGGGGAGGGAAAGATGAGGAAGAAAAATTGTTGGAGAGGTTTTTGGCTAGATGCCAGAAAGCTTGGGAAGAGCTAGAGTTGGATAGTTCAGTGCATTTATTATTGATGAAAGAGTGTTTGGCAAGTCGAAGAACAGATTTGGCTTGATTCCGGGCAGAAACATACGAAGAATGAGATTCTTGAGTCTTAAGGCGTCGGTACCGTTTGAATGCTTCCTCCTTGTTGCGGACAGCAGTAGAACAAGCGTGAGTAAAGAAAGATTTTTTTGCATTAGCCTGAGAGAAAGAGAATGGAATGTATGCTTCCATGCCCGAGAGGATTACCTCGGTAATGCGTTCAGCACTCTCCGAGGGTCCCCGGCCACGGAAGCAAAAGTAATTCCAAGGGAAATAAAAAAAGTACTGCCACAAGCGCCGCTGGTTGGGAGGATCGGATGGCCATACTGGAGAGATAGGACAGGTGACAGATATTAGTTTATGGTCGAAGGAGCCCAAAGGAGAGAAACGATTTACAATATAAGCAGAAGGGTTAGAGGTTAGAAATAAGTCAAGAATGTTGGGCCGATCTCCGAAGCGATCCGGGATACAGATGGGGTGAAATATTTCAAATTTCTGTAACTAACGGGGCGAAACATTTCAAATCTCCAATCTAAGCCAGGCGCTAATGGAGCAATTTGTGGGAAGGTTCCCAAAAGATCTCCCCCGGGATAGATACGGTTAAATTACGTGATGACAAAAGGAAAGCAAAGCGTAACAAAACAAATACAAATATAAACAAATAAAAATGACAGGTTTATAACTAGTGAGCAGTACTGTACCTTTAGTGCCAATGCATATGGGAAATTATTTATTTGAATAACATCATTTTTTGTAACCCCTTCACCACCATTACGTAATATTCATCTTATTCTGGTTAACATTAGACAATTGTCTATAGTTATAATCTACTGCTAAGACTCAAATGGGTAAATACGATGTCAATAAACCTTCTTAATATCAAGTTCCTTCTTAACACATAAACGGCCTCTATAGAGGTTTTGTGGTGCAATGTGAACGACCTCTATAGAGCCAGCACATAAAAATCTATCAAAACACCCCATTGACACTCAAAACAAAGCAATATGTGATTAGGTGAGATAATTCCCCTCAATTACTTGCTACCACTTCTCCATATGTGTCTTACCCTCTTTCCCTCCTTCCCCCCTTTCCTCCCCTCCTCAATCATCAGCTATTTTTCCTCATATTCCCCCTTTTATCGGGTAAATTTCCCTCACGCGGTCTGGTTAACACGGGCGAAGCAGCTAGAGATCCTTGCAACACAGAGATATCTATTGCAAGGCCTCAGTGTCCCCCTTGAGGTCGGAGACGGAGGATATTCGCCGCCAGGGCTCTTGCCTTATGATACAACCGGGCGGCAATCATATTTTTCACCTCCCAAATGCTATTCACACTTCTTTTATTACTATTAAATGTTCATATGTTCATATTAAAAGTAAAATAGATACATATGGATAAGTAATAATTATATACTGTATATGGTAAATATGACGATTTGCGTCAGAATTGAACCAATTCCCTTCGCATGGCGGGCACTTTAAAAAAAATAGGCATCGCCGTTTAAAGGTCAAGCTGCATGAAATCGTAAATTGTTTGCCAGAACAACAAATATAAGGCGTCATGGTGGTGAAGGGGCCAAAGAGAGAAAAATCAGGGAGGGCTTAGTCAAATAATTAAAACATTTAACTAAATGTTAAATGAAAACTATATGGACTTTGCATGAGAAAGTCAACATTGCGAAAAACCATAAGCAAATTATGTAGAATAAATAGACAACTTAAATGTTATGCGAAAGCGTATTATTTGGTCAGCAGAATTGCGAACAAAATAATACAATTTACACAGACATGGACATGGAAACGAAAGGGAAGGATATTAGAAAGGAAACTTCATACAAGCAAAAATACGATTACATAAAATATATATTGAATGCACACAAAGACAAGAAAAATGTGAACATTCATAATAAAATAGTGTTAGATTGAATTGGTTGAAACATCAGTAGCGAAAACAGATTATTATTTTAGTATGACAAGAATACGTTATCTTATGAATTTGTCTGCTGTGATTTAGCCGGGTCAGGGAAGGATTCGTAAACAAGTGTCTAAGTGAAGGTTGAATTACATTAGCAATTATCAAGCATTTTTTAATAGGAAATACCTTGCAATCTAAAGGCGGTGTCACACTAGCAATTTTCCGTCAATTTTTAAGAGCAATTGTAGTCTGACATCTTCAAAATTAAAGTTATATCAGAATTCAGCCACCTAACATAATCTACCTTCAGTCTACCTTGGTCCTGATGTGGCGGCGTCTACGCCGTGGGACCACCTCCCGGAGCTGCCAACCGTGGATGGCTGCCGACCCTCCACGGCCGGAGACAAGATCAATTGACCAGTGGAGGACAACCGGATGCCGGCCGCGGGGAGCAGTTTCGGGAGCCAAACCGTCACAACTATCCCCTGCCCCCCCCCCCCCCCCCCTGGGGGCACGGGTCCTTGGAGTGGCTTCGGTCGCGCCGGGAATTTCCACACCTCTCACACCACACACACACATCACACAGTTTTTCCTACACCGAGAAATGACTCTCCGGCTGTCATTTCTCGAAGACTTCTTCTAGCCGGAGACATTGAGAGCAACCCAGGACCCACGTACACATACATATGTCCAACTTGCTCAAAACCCATCACTTCGAGTCGCCACACTAAGGGTTCAGTTCTCTGCAATTCATGCAGGAACTGGACCCACTTCACCTGTACAACACTTGCCTCCAAGAAACACTACACAAACACCTGGACCTGTTCCTCATGCCCCTCCCTCTCCCAGTCAAATCCCTCGCCTAAAACCCGTCCACCTCTCCTCCCCAAACCACCTAGCCTTCCCATATCATCCACTCCCCCCCCTAAAACCCGTCCACCTCTCCTCCCCAACCCACCTAACTTTCCCATACCATCCACATCCTCAACTCAACACACCACACCCCATCCTAATCCATTCCTACCCCCATCTCCTGCTCCCCAATCCCCACCCCCACCTCACCCATCCCAACCTCCAGCCCCTCCCTCACCCCCACCCCCTCCTCGTGCAGCAGCACCCAACATACATCGTGCACATAATATTAACATTCTCCAATTGAACATAGATGGCATTAACAAAAGAAACATGAACTCTCACACTTCATCAAACAACACAACATACACATTGCCATCTTACAAGAAACAAAACTCCGCACATCACAAAAAACACCCACATTTCATAATTTCACCACCATCAGACAAGACCGGGCTGTCGGCGGCGGCGGTGGACTCATCACCCTGGTACACAATGAAATATCATACATAGTAACCAGTGTACAAACCAAATCCCTCCTCCCCCCAAATGATAACACAACAGAAATACAATCAATTAAAATACGCACTGGCAACAAATCCAACATAACCATCATAAACACATACATCCCTCCCCAAACATCCCCTACACCACCAAATGAATACAGACCTCACTTACAACACATCACAAACACCCCACACATCATCCTGGGTGGTGACTTCAACGCCAAGACGTCGGCCTGGTTTGTCGACAACTCTGACACAGACAGAGGGCTGGTACTACAAAACCAAACAGATAACCTCATCATCCTTAACGACATCCATCAACATACCCATATTCCTCACCAAGCCCTCTATAACCCATCATCTCCAGACATCACCTTTTGCTCCCCAGAACTCGCCCCCAGAACATCCTGGAGGGTGGTCAGAACCTTAGGCTCTGACCACCTCCCGATCATTATCACCACCAAAACCAGACTCACCCCAGCTAGCCACAAACACACATACACCAATTATAAAAGAGCTAACTGGGAAGCATTTACAAATGAGACAGAACAACACTTCACAACTCTAAACAGTACACCCATCACTAACATCAACAATGCTGTACACATACTCAATAAAACTATCCAAAACGCTGACAAGAAACACATTCCAAGAGGTAACAGAAAAAGACACAACCCCAACTTCACACCAGAAATTCAAAACCTCATCAGACAACGCGACACACTGAAACACTCCCCAGCACCCCACACACAAGACATCACACAACAAATTCAAGCACTCAACACCCAAACTAACAACAAAATACAAGAACAACAAAAACTAAATTGGAATAACTTCCTACAAACACTTGATCACAAAACAAACCCCAAAAAACTCTACAAAACACTGAACAGCATCACACTTTCCAACAGCAACACAACACAATCACATGCTGCAATCACAACAACAGACTCTACTCCTTCATGTAAACAACAAGCAAACACTCTCATCAATCACTTCTCACATGTCAGCCACCTAAAACCTCACAAAGACGACCGACGTGTCATCCGACGTAAGAGACAATTCCCCACAGACCCTGACTATACACCCTTCACCAATCACCAGACAAAGCATATCATCAACAATCTCAAGCACTCACCCGCCTGTGGCATAGACAACATAAGCAACATACACCTCAGACACCTGGGACCACAAGGCATACAAACACTCACTAACATATCAAACTACAGCTATTCACACAACACAATACCAGACATTTGGAAGCATGGTATCATCATCACATTCCCCAAACCCAACAAAGACCCCACGCTACCCTCCTCGCACCGCCCCATCACACTCCTTTGCTCCCCCGCCAAAGTCATGGAACGCCTAGTATTACAACTAATTACACCCGACCTACCCCTAGCTCCAACACAACATGGCTTTAGGCCACTGCACTCCACAAACACTCTTCTCACAGACCTTACACAAAGAGCTTTTGACGGCATCAACTCAGCTAGACCACCACACAGATCACTATTAGCCACACTCGACATTAGTAAAGCCTTCGATGCCATCCCCCGCCACAACCTAACAAACAAAATCTACAACACAAACATGCACAACAACACAAAAAGGTGGCTGGCCAACTTCCTAGCAGGCAGATGTGCACACGTATCTTTTGCCGGTCAGTCATCTAAAATCAGAAACTTTCCAAACGGAGTCCCACAAGGATCCGTCCTATCCCCCGCACTCTTCAATCTGTACATGCACGATATAACTACACCCAATACTCCCCAAATAAACTTAGTCTCCTATGCAGATGACATAACACTCACAAGCACACACCATGACCCAAGAAGAGCAACAGATCTCCTTCAACCCTATCTCAACACACTACATGGCTGGTGCACTACAAACAGACTTAATCTAGCCCCAGCCAAATCCACCGCAACCCTGCTCACAAGCTGGACAGGTGAACACGAATACATCCCTCAACTCACCATAAACAACACACCCCTAACACATACACACACACCCAAAATCCTAGGAGTAACATATGATACTCATATGACATTCAAACAGCACACCACAAACATTAAAAAGAAACTGACACCCAGACTTAACGCCATCAGGTCACTTGCTCACACAAAATTTGGACACAACAAAGAAACTACCACCACAGTATATAAACAATACATAAGATCAGTAATGGAATACGCAAGCCCAGCCTGGGCTTCTAACCTAGCTGAAACACATCATAAGACCTTACAGACTATTCAAAACAAAGCCCTGAAGATCATTACAGGCTGCACAGCTACTGCACCCACAGATCATCTTCATCAAGAAACCAAAATCCTCAAAGTGAAAGACCATCTGGACATGAGAGGCACTCAATTCCTGGCAGCAGCCTCCACGAACCAAGACCACCCAATAAACTACATGGCAACACACCCACAGACACCAAGAAATATCAAAACAACACCCAGCACACGGTATCACACACAATTATTGTCCTCTCTCCCTCCCTGCCCACCCCGAACCAACTTCCAGAAGCACATCCATACTCATATCTCTCGCCAATCCATCCACTCACTCACAGACAACACGCAGCTGCATGCACGACCTCCCGAAATCCATCCTTCCGAATCCTCCCTCCCTCGCGAGGACAGAGTCCACCTGGCCAGGCTGAGGTGTGGATACCATCCAGCTCTCCTGAGCTATCAGAAGAGACTGGATGACTCCGTTGTCGACGCCTGCCCGGGATGTAACACAGCACCCCATACCATTAAACACATCATAGAAGACTGCATTTCACACAACCACTTACGCCAACAACACAACCTACACTCAATGAGAGCTCTGTGGGAAAGCCCGATCGTGGCCATGGCCTTCCTCAGGGACTCGGGGCTGTTCGGCCAGGCAGCTTAGGGAACAACAACAACAACAACCTTCAGTCTAGTTTCCCATTCCAATGTGAAAAAGCCTCATAACAGTACGAGAACAGACTTGCTTATCGAAATTTGCCCGAAAAATCGCATGACACCGGCTTAACTTTAGAACTGCGAACTACCCAAATTATAGATTAGGCTTTGTGTTGAAGCCTTGCATATAATTTACTTGGAAGCTTTAAAACGATAATTGGTTAACAAGAATTGTCGAATATGTCGTTCGTGTGACCTCTGCTTTATTCCAAACAGAACTGCCATGGTAGTTTTTATCTGGTCATGGCGGATCAGACTGAACTGCTGTATAATCTCCTATACTCTTGTTTTTCACGTAGAGGAAAATGTTATCCTTAGCAGCTGATTCATTCACATCATATCTTAGCATCATAGTAATGCCAAGTTTTCATAATAAATAACATACCTATCTACAATATCTTCGTCATAGGCGAATATTCAAGTTGGAGAAATCACAATTTAAATCGGCAAATATCATCACTGTATAGGGATAATTTGTGAAGCCATGTGTTGGTTGTTGCATGCATTTTGTATAAACACATGTAAATACTCAACAATATATTTCTGAAACCGTATCATTGTTCGTAGATTGAAAAGACTTGAAATATTCTTATTAATTTTAGAGCAAACAATAATCACCATAGCTGCCGTTTTACTCTAAGAGGGTGATTTTCAAGTCTGGTATTTCTATTCAAAAGTTGTACTGCAAATAACAAACAAAATACCTCCCATTGTTTGGAATTCCTTTTCATACCTTGGCTAAGTATTCAAACAAGAATGCATACTTGCATAGTATGAAAACAGTATGAAATTTAATATAAACAGACTTTACAAGCAAGAAACAAGAAAGCTCATTTCGTCATTAAAACAAAGTCTATCTATCTATCTATCTATTGCCTGACGCCGTGATCCCCGAAAGGGTGGCCACGAACGAACCGCCCCCATGCACCTCTGTCCCCAGTCAGTCAACATCCCTCCCCCCAACCAGCACCGCCTTCGTTCATGTACTTCCTCACTCCATCCTTCCACCTCTCATTCGGTCTAATTCTCCCTCTCTGTCCCTCCACCTCGCTCTCATACACCCTCTTAGTAATTCTCTCGCTTTCCATACGTTCCATATGGCCGAACCATCTCAAGTTGTTCCTTTTCACACTTTCCAGCACATCTACCTCCACACCACACCTCCTTCTTACTTCCTCATTAGGCTGTCTATCCCTCCATGTAACTCCGCACGCACTCCTTAAGTAATTCATTTCCACTGCTCCCACTCTTGGTCTGAGTCTCTCAACCAACGTCCATACTTCGCTTCCGTAAGTCAGTGTCGGGATTACCACACTGTCATGCAAGGACTTCTTCACTTCCATGCTGACCACCCTATTTCTTGTTACTGCTTTTAGCATTCCTACAACCCTCTTCCCCTGTTGTAAAACAAAGTATATGTCGTTATAATAGGTCATGATGCAGTTCTGATGAATGAGAGGGAGTTGCATGGTCTGGGAAGGACAGAGAGTGAGGTGGAAGGATGTAGTTGAGAGAAATATGCGTGCAAGTGGTGTTGAATGGCTAGAGGGGCGTCGGCTGATGGGTGACAGAGGTGCATGGGGGCGATTCATCCGTGGCCATCCCTTCGGGAATAATGGCAATAGATAGACATGTCATTCTGCACTAAATTTCTTCTTGTATGAGGAGTAGGCCATCTTTTTCTGTGGGTCCATTTTATAGACTCAATTATACAACATCGAGGTATATTTTATTTTGTGCCATGTAGAATGTATATCCAACATACAGGGTGACCCAAAAAAAAATCCCACATTTCAAAAGTAAGTGAGACAAAAATGGTTAAAGATAATCAAAATATTATTTGCACACATGAAACTTCATTCAATACCATTTTTATTCATCATGTTTTAAAGATGACATCCTCCAAAAGGTGGCCGTCATTGTCTCTACACGCTTGGAGGCGATTTGTGAAGGCTGCCATGGCTCGACGGGCCATGTCGGGTGGAACAGCTGTTATCTCCTGCTGAATAGCCCTTAAGGGGCTTAAGATTTTACGTCATCGACGTAAAGTTGGTGCCCTTAGTCTTTTATTTAAAGTTTTTAACAACCCTCAGCATCCCTTATATGGGGTTCTGCCTGGGCCCTATTTCCGGGCTCGTGCAACTAGATTCACAAGCAATCTTAATGATCTTGCCATGAGCCGTGTTAATTTTTCTACTACACAGTTTTCACGGTGTTTTGTGCCGGCCATGGTTGACTTGTGGAATAAGTTGCCAAATGAGCTAGTCAATTCAGCTAATATCTCCATTTTTAAGTCTAGAGTTAATGCTTTTTTGCAGCATTAATTCTAATTTTTAAACTTATTTTATTCTATTTTATTGTATTATATTTATACTTGATATCCTCCACTGCATAATCTGTTATCTGTGTTAAATATGTGTATAATAGTACAGTACAGTATACAGTAATATATGTTTTTATTTTTTCCTAAGTTGCCGTAGTCTCTCTCCAGTGCCTCCGGGTGTTTAGTGTGGATTGACCTTGATGGTGTTTCTGCACCCTGGTTGGAGACTTCGGCATCTCATATAATAATAATAATAATAATAATAAGGGCTTCAAGAGTTTGGGGCGAGGTCAGGGGAATGGCTGAAACCACGCATCGATCATTGCAAGTGCTTAGGGAGATGTTTCCAGATCGGGTGATCTCGTTGCGTGGGGATGTTGGGTGGCCGGCCCATTCCCCTGACCTCGCCCCTTGTATTTTTTTGTTCTGTGGGGCTACCTTTAATCAGGAGTGTATACTCCTCGACCCCAAACTCTTGAAGCCCTTATCCTCTCTGCGGCGCACAGTTTTTTTTTTACACCTATGTACTGTGCGCATGTATGATGATTTTGGGACCCATTGCCAATTTCGATAAAAAGTACATCAGCGTGTAGGGAATGTTTGCGTGCATCGGCCCATATATATTTGACCCCCCCAAAAATGTCTGGGGGGGGGGGGGAATGGTCCGTAGTTGAAAAATGTGGAGCGAATGGCACCGCGCAGCTAGATTGTCATCGAGCGGCGAGATTTCTCGGCCGAATTTTCACGCTCCCAGGGGATAGAACCTGAGGGAGGAGGGGGTGGGTTACCGCGTAATATCACGTATATCTCCTTTTTTATCCTTTTTAGGCTATGTAGAGTACGTATATGTGTGTAGGCCACCCATATAACAATGAATATGCCTCATAGTGACCAAAAATTGCAATATATAAGGGAATTATCAATTAATTTTTAGGCGTGAATGAAGACGGGTTGGAGGTTTGGCGGCAATTTATGAGATGAGAGTGTGGTTTGCGCTATAATATCACGTATATCTCGTACTTAGAGCACTGTCATGCTATAATACAGACGTGTACGTATGTAGACGTCCCATATAACAATATATATACCGCATATAGACCAATTCATGCGATATTTACGCACATTATCAATGAGTTTCTATGCGTGAACCAAGGTGTGATTGAGTTGTGCTGGGAATGGAAGGGGGAGAGGGTGTGTTGCGCCATAAATATCACGTATATCTCGTACTTAGAGCACTGTCATGCTATAATACAGACTTGTACGTATGTAGACGTCCCATATAACAATATATATACCGCATATAGATAAATTCATGCGATATTTACGCACATTATCAATGAGTTTCTAGCAGACGGAAGCCTAAAAGGGTGGATGAGTGGGAGGGAGGCAGGGAGTGAGTCGTGGAGAGAGTGAAGGCAGGGAGATCTATCAAGAAACATACGCAGCTGTGTGATAATTGTGGAGGTGCCCGAGGCGTATGGATGTCTTGGGATTTTGAACCTTATGTCTAGCAGGTGTCTGGGGTTCGTTGCCACCCAGAGGTCTACAATAACATGAGTCAGGAATGGAGAGAGAGAAAAAGTGAGACATGCGTATGTCGTATGTATAAATGGCTTTCAGAATTGCATTTTTATGCAAGCAGACATTGCATTTTAGACACATGTGAAGTACCACAGAAATATGTAGGCCATTGACTGTAAATAAAGTACTATATTATAGACCAGGAACGAGGGTGGTCAGTAAACATCGGCAGTTAACCTTATTTGATAGAGAGCTAAATATAGACTGGTGTCGCCTGACACTTGTGCGAAAGGGTCGATTGTCACCAGAAAACTTATATTTATTTATTTCCAAGTAATATGCAATCTAAATGTATATTCGAGACCTACTGCAAGTATTTGTATGACAGTCATGACTATGTATAATCCAATATACGCGCGTAAGGGCGTAGGCGAGATATAAGAAAGATAGTTGAGCAATTTTCGACACCCACACAGTTATTATTCATTATTATTTACAATATTATACAATACAAATGTGTTTGTGAAGAGTATTTTATGCATTATTGTATTTATACAAATTTTGTTCCCAGACAAAGCTGCTGTGGCTGGAGGGAGCGCCAAGGGTCACCCACTGACCGCTTGACCGTGTGATAATGACTGGAGTGGGGCAATTTTTCT
This sequence comes from Paralithodes platypus, assembly GCA_032716605.1. Lineage (NCBI taxonomy): Eukaryota > Metazoa > Arthropoda > Malacostraca > Decapoda > Lithodidae > Paralithodes > Paralithodes platypus. The sequence continues at coordinate 42,535,828 of CM064567.1, read as the reverse complement.
GAGTGTTTGGGCAATTTTTGACAGAATAAAGTTATATAATTACTAATTTTTGACAGAGACAAACTTTTATAAACCTTTGCATGATATAATTGATAATCCCATCAATTTACAAACGTAAATTGGTGGGATAATTCATTTTGTTTGGTATATTGTCATTTCGATTGTAGACACAAAGTTTTGAGTGACATTTGGTATGAGCTCCATGGTTGGTAAGGTCGCGGACTGGAAAACTTAAAGTGTGGTAGGGTAGTGGGATCGAATCCAAGAGGGGGTTACGGGGAAGGTTTTATAATGTTTAGATACATTTTGATAAAAAAAAATGTACAAGATCATGCCATTGTATTCAAACAATATGAAATATTCATAGAATATATCATATTGTAAGAATACAATTACATGCCCTTGTTTGTTTTTTGTTTTTTTTATTTTTATTATCTTAGTAGGTTTGACATGATTTATTGAAACATTTATTTTGGTACAATTCATTTGAGGTAAGAAAATATATACACATTACTTTGGCTATAACAAACATATATATTGATATACTAAAAAAGAAGGCATATTACATGGAAATCTTTGAAACTTATAAACTAAATAATGAAAGATACAATTACTGGTATATAATGTAAAAAGCTATATCACAGGGACATCTTTGGAACTTATACATTATATAATATATATGTAACATTATGAGGTAGCGTGATCAATTTGTTCAGGTCAGGTAAGGTAGGGCGCGAGTCCAGGGCAGGGCAGGGGGCGAGTCCAGGGCAGGGCAGGGCAGGGGGCGGCACTCAGTAGTTTTTATACATGTGGCAGTCCTTGAAGCAGTCACCCAAGCAGAGTGCAACTTTGCACTCGGCGCACATTGAGGTGACTCTTTTGGGTACGTGGGGTTTCCTGACACTGGTGCTGCAGACGTGGCACTGCACCTGCCTGTGACGAGTGCCAACCAGCTCGGTGTTGGTTTGGTAGTGTCTTTCCACCCCCAGCTGGATGCGGGCAGGGACGTGATCCCCACGCCATGCCGTACGTCTGTGAGTGGTGGTGCCATACTTCTCCAGGAGTTGATATGCAACGTTGTACACAAACTCCCGGAATTTTAGCTTCTGGTTTGGGGCCATCTCTCTCTTCACCAACCACAAGTTGTAGGCGTTGAGCATCGTGATGTCAACTAGGTGGAGGAAGAGCTTGTGATACCACTTCACAGTCTTCCTCAGACACTCAACGCCTGAAAGTTGACAGTCAGACTTGTCCACCAGGCGCATGTTCTTTGTGTAGTCCACTACCATGTTGGGCTTATAAATGGTCTTCTTAGTTCGGTAGTGGATTTTACCAGAGTCCATCTGGGCACCTGTGTGGACTGTGGAAAGCAGGTGAACGCCTCTTTTGTCCTTCCACTTCAGGGCTACCACTTTCCCGGACTTTTCCAGCTGCTTGTACTTCTGCCCCCTTCATCGCCTTTTTCGGACATGCCGCTCGCGGTGTTCCTGGGCCAGTTCGTCTTCAGAAGGTGTGTCACTGGAGGAAGCATCTGACAGAGGAATGACATCACCTGTGAACTTGGGCATAAACTTTCTTGTCTTTCTGACACTCCCACATGACCCCGTTTGGTAGTCATGAAGAAACTGGCAGAGAGCAGGAGAAGTATACCAGTTGTCAGTGTAGATGATGTGGCCTTTGCCCAGGTAATGTGCCAACATTTTCCTGACGATGGCACCTGACATGCCCGTGGGGTCACCGGCAGCAGCTTTCGGTACGTCAACGTCAGTTCCTGTATACACGATCATGTCAAGCACTATTCCAGTTTCACAGTCGCACAACACGAAGAGCTTGATTCCGAACTATGCCTTTTCAAGGGGATATACTGCTTGAAAACAAGACGTCCTTTGAAGAGCACGAGCGACTAATCAATCACCAAATTGAGGAAGGGGTAAAAGTATTTCCTATACCTCTCCAACAAGATGGTGAACACATCCCGAACTTTCCATATCCTGTCAATCCTGTTAGGATTTTCGTTGTCTGCAAAGTACATAAATCTTAGCAGCAACAAAAATCTGTCACGAGTCATGAACTTATGGAAAGTTGGGGTGGCGATGAGAGGGTCGTGCTTCCAGTAGTGTTGCAACACATGCTTCTTGCAAAGAGGCATGAGGAACAACAAGGCAAAAAACGTCATGAATTCTTCAACAGTCGTATCCACCCAGCCTCGTATTCTCGCTTTTCGAGAAATGACGTCCAATTTGCCAAACACCTGCCTGTAGTAGGCGTTTGTTTGGGCAACGATGTAAGTCATTACCTCCAAATCGAAAAAAGCGAGGAAGAACTCGCTTTCGTTTGAGTTTTCGTCACAGGGCCAGTCATCAGTTGTACCTAACGTACCAGGATTGAACTAGGGCATGTCAGGCACAAAATTGACCCCGTCAGACCACTCAAACGAAGGCATGTCAGGGATCGGAATGTCGTCTCCGTCTGCTTCTGCGTCTGAAATATCGCTGCCATGTTCGCGATACAACACAGCATCATCATCACCCTCCTCTTCACTAGACAGACGCCCTTCTTCATTTTCATCACCGACGTCTAACTCACTTCCACTATCCACTCCCAAATCCCCCCACCCTTGGTCCCGTCCTAGGGCGTCGTCGTCGAAACCCGCAGGGCTGCCAATGCCCTGCGAATCACCACCAAACAGCAGGGCGGTGTACTTGGATGGTGTCAGATTTGTTCTGCTCGCTCTAGCACGTAGGGACGTCTTATGGGCAGGGGCAGGGGCAGAAGGGCCGGCAGGAGCGTCGGCAGGGTCGGCAGTGGTGCGTGGTGCAGTGGGCCTGGAGGCAGGCAAGATGATGGTGGTGCCTGTCGCCCCTTTCCCTTTCCCTTTCCCTCTTCCTTGGGCAGGGGTGGTAGGGGCAGCAGGGGAGGCAGGGACAGTAGGGCCGGCAGGGACAGCAGGGCCAGCAGGGACAGCAGGGCCGGCAGGGACGGCAGGGGCAGCCGGGCCAGGGGCGGCTGGTGGTGGTGGTGGCAGGGTCACTGTGGAAGGCGTATGGGTTCTCTTCCCTACGCCCGTGCTTTTGATTCTGCCTGCCCCCGCAGGTTCTGCAGCCCTAGGGCGGCCTCCTGCGTCGCTGGTACTGGTGGCACGGGTGGCAGTGTTGGTGGTAGTGGTTGTTGCAGTGGCCTGGGTCGTCGTGGCAGTGTCCCCAAAGTCCAATGACCTCAGTGCCATTGCCCATCTTGCACGTGTTTTACGTGCTTTTGGTGCTGGTGCTTCGTCCTCCGAGCTGTAGGGCGTGTCGTACTGGTAGCTAGGGTTTCAGGTAGCCACCCTCTGCCTTCCACGGCAGCTGACACCACCAGAAGGAGGGCTGGTTGTGTCATCAGGGCGCGAGCGTGAGGGACGTGCGGGCTCCATGACTAGTGCTTGGGTTCTGGCGCGGTGGTGCTTGTACGAGTGCGGGGCGAGCGTGTGTCTAGGTGGTATCGAGAGTTGCCATGTAGTACTACACCCACACCAATTTGTAGCCGCCTGCCTATAAACCCGCGGATTTGGTACGTGTTCAAAAGCCTTACGCTTAACCCTTCCTACCCGGGCTGTCTTACCCAATGACGGTCGCCCCTACCCGGGCGAAATGGCTGAAAAACGTCTAGGCCTAGGCTACCGTATTTATGTTTATTTTCACTGCTAGAACTTTCCCACTCATCTATAATCGTAGTGCGGTTTTCAATCTGTATTTTGGCATTGAGTAGAGCTCTGTAAGTCAACTGGTTCAGTTGTGATGACGATTTCAGTGGAGCCAATATTGCAGAGATGTTGCCAATATGGGGGCTTTTCAGACACTAATTTCGTCTGACGTCAGAACAATAACATTGAAGAGTCTTCTCCTTCTTGTTTTCGGAGGTGCGGTGACGCAACGCTTGGGTTTGTTGACATACGTCGTACGCACGGCGTTCAGACCAAGCTTAATTAGGCTATTAAGCTGCTGCCTTAGGTAAGGCATACCGGGTAGCGGCCCTTCTTTCGAGCTGTCCTTACCTAAGGCAGACCGGGTAGGAAGGGTTAAGAGTCTTCCCGCAGTCCGCCGGGGGAACTCTTAAGAGTCTTCCTGCAGGTCCCGGGTTAAGGTTGCTATTCAGCAGGAGATAACAGCTGTTCCACCCGACATGACCCGTCGAGCCATGGCAGCCTTCACAAATCACCTCCATGCGTGTAGAGACAATGACGGCCACCTTTGGAGGATGTCATCTTTAAAACATGATGAATAAAAATGGTATTGAATGAAGTTTCATGTGTGCAAATAATATTTTGATTATTTTTAACCATTTTTGTTTCATTTACTTTTGAAATGTGGGAGTTTTTTTTGGGGTCACCCTATATATATATACATATCCCATTTCAGTCCTGAAAGAAGGTTATTATGGGTGTGGATGTATTTTAGTCTAAGAAGGTAATGTTATCAACGGCGCCAGCATGGCGGAAAATTGGCCGACCTTGTTACTATATTATTAAATACCGTAATATAATATAAGCGAATGAATCATGTACTCTTAATATAATGGCAAATATCATGTTGCATATTTTATTTTATTTCAGACTCTTTGTCTCTCTCTATCTGTAGTTGTCCTTCTCCTTCTCGTTCTCCCCCTCCTACTAGTGTCCCTATAAAAGATGGTTCCGACTGAAACATTGTGACACGAACATCACACTATGTCGACCTCTCTCTCTCTCTCTCTCATATTTTTTCTTTTTTTTTTTTTTTTTTTTTTTATTTACTGAATGAATGTTCTTGGTAACTTTTACTCAGCTTCTTGGGCAGAAGCTAATATAAATATATTTGTTTAAGCTAAAGGAGAATTATGTGTCCATATCTCCTATTTCAAAGCTTAACCAAGTTTAATAATAGTTTTAGAACATTACTTATTTTGTTTCTTATATATATGTTTTTGTTTTATTATACATATTTTTGTTTTAATTTATTACTATTTATTTTTATTATTATTATTATTATTATTATTATTACCGTATATATATATATATATATATATATATATATATATATATATATATATTGTTTTTTGTTTTTTTTTTAATTACCCATTGTCTATGACCTTAAGACAAAAATGTACACTACTTTTGAATCCCTGCAGTGTGTACTCATGTGGGTTTATACCAAATCTTAATAATCTATTCCACAATAATTATGGAGTATCTGCTCGAAAACTGCCGTTGGTAATGAGAGGTATGGCAGCGAGGCTCCTCAAGTGCAGATGGTGCTTGTTCCACTCTTCTTGTGGTACGCAGAGGATTTCGCTGTTGCTGTCGCATTGGCTGTAAGTGTGGAATATATTGTTTATGTATCTTAAATAGTGTGCACAGTCCTGCCACATCTCTTCTGTGCTGTAGGCTATCGATGGAATTTTGAATTGGTGTTTGGTTGTCATCAATTATGCGTCTGGCGCGGGCTTGAATTTTGTCAAGAAGGCTAAGGTGTTTCTTGGCTACACCACCCCATGAGAGTGGAGTATTCCATTGAAGATCTAATTTGTGCCTTGTACAGCACTTCCCTTCCCTCTCTGTCCAAAAGCCAGGAAACTATTCTTAATGCAGCTAGTTTCCTAGAAGCAGCTCTAGCAACATTTTCGATGTGCGTTTTGAAAGTTAGCTTTCTGTCAAAAGTCATGCCTAGGATGTTAATTTCTTCTTGTGAGTTTATTAGTTTACCATTGAAGTTAATTTTTACATTAGTATTTGATCTTGTTGCTACCATGAACTGGGTTTTTTGAGCAGCAAACTTGACTTGCCACCTTTTCCCCGATTCCGAGTCTGGCGTGGAGTAACTTTATTGCTGCCTTCTCCTGTGCTTGGTCGTAGCTTATTGAAACTGTCCCATTATCGACAAAGGCTCTGGCTTCGGGGATTAGGTGGAGTAAGTCGTTTATGAAAATGATCCATAGCAACGGTCCGAGAACGCTTCCTTGTGGTACACCTGCATTGACATTGAAAGGAGAAGACTCCTTTCCTTCTAGTACTACTCTCAGCTGTCTATCACCGAGATAGTTTTCTAGTAGTTTGTATGTGTGCCCTTCAATCCCAACTGATCTCAATTTTGTCAAGAGCCCTCTGTGCCAGACTCTGTCGAAGGCGATCTACTCGTTCTACGTCGTGCTGCAGGAGCGACCGTGACGTCACAGAGACATACGGGATCACAAAAGAGTCATAGCCTATCGTACAGGGGAGGTGTGGTGGAGTGGTCATGCCACTGGATTGGTAATCCAGTGGACCCGGGTTCAAATCCCGATATGTCAATGGGAAGATATTATTGGGATTGAATTTGTGCTGTACCTAGTATCAGTGCATTACCACAAAGCCCACCGAAATGCCAAAAAAATACCCTCATTGTTCCCTGATTAAATAACACTGTATGAATATTCCCATATTCAAAATATGTTACAGGGGGACAATGCCTAGTGAGTTCACTGCTCAATAGGTGGCGTTCTGAGAGTGAGGGTCTGAGTCTGGAGGGTGAGACAGTGAAGCACTTGAGCGAAGCAACCAGCCGCTTCAGAAATGGAGCTGCTTCGAGCCATGATGGATGCTTCGCATGTCTCACTCTCCAGACTGGAACAAGACCTCACAGGCTTCACCGTGTTGAGCGGTGGAATGTACAGGCTCTCAGCCTATGCCCGAAAAGGAGTAGTTGGAATATAGAAAAAAAAAAAATAATAATAATTTTACGATACACTCCCCTCACAAAAAAATACCTGAACCCCACCTTAAACTTAAAGTTTCCCAGAGGCTATCTTCTGACGCCACATGTCGACGGTGCCAGCAGCAGCGCGTCTGGGACGCGTCCCGGTCCGAGAATGGTCACCATCAGTAAGAGGTGAGTCATTACTTTGAGAAGCCTCGGACCCTTCTTAATCTGTTCCTTGACATCGACTCTCTCAATAAAGCCCCTATCTTCATAACTCCAAAATACATCGTCATACGCCTGGCGCGTGCTCGGTACGTTAGACAATTTACGCTGTAATGCGCGCAAGCGACCTAATGCCAAACCATAGTTAGTAGGCAGGCTTATCTCACTGTTCTTCCAGGGTAAACTAACTTTATATTGCTTGTCTGAGGCACAGTAGCTCACAGACTCGTCAAACCTTTGTAGCGCAACTTCCGAGTCATAATCAGTCTCCATAGGATTAATGCCTATGTGATCCAATCTCCACAGTCGTTCCAGGTCGAACTCGGCAGTCTTTTTAGGGTCACTAGGTTGGGAATCCTCCCTTCCCAACTCCTCTGCTGCGGTTACATTGACTCTATATATCGAGACCGTGTCGACCAGGACCTTTGACTGTGTAGTATGCACCTTTCCGCTCATGCAATATCCAAATTTAGTGGGGATTAAAATTACACCACACATCTTTTTAAATCCAGGGTATACTACATCATAATAATGCTCCACACCAAGTAGAACATGCACCTCACTCTGATCTCCCATGGGATCTGACAAGTTAACCCCTTTGCTACGTAATGCGTGTTCCACCTTCTTCACTCCTACAGATACATATTCTGGTAGGGTGTCTACTATGATACATGTCATAAAGTACCGTTTTTTTACGGTAGAAATATGAAATCTCCGCTATCTCGTAGTCTTGTTTGTCAGTAACCCCTGTGAAGCCCTGCAATCGAAGAGTCTCAGCCCCTACGATTCGGTGCTTCAGTCCCACTAAGACGGACCTCTTTATAAAGGAACGTTGAGACCCTTGATCTAGAAGTACCGGACAAACTCTATTGTGGGCAATATAGTGGTGTCTTGCGTGCTACCTAGTGTCAAAGTTGTAGTACCCTCTGTTTTGACGTCTTTGACTTTATCTGCTGTAGGACACAAATTATCAAAGTGATGTCCTTTGCAGTGGCGACAGGGCCTTAAGTATGTAGCAGTACATTGTCCCTGCTTACCATGTTCCTTACTTAGACAACCTACACATAGCTTTAACCTCTTTGCTTGTGCTAGTTTTGTCTCATTGGTGGGGTATTTTACACAGAAACTCCATTTATGTTTGTTGTTACATAGCTTACATAGAATCTGAGCAGGTTTCTTATACATACCCTCTTTCATTTCTTTAGTCCCCACCGTCATGCTTACAGTTCCCCTCTTCTCCACATTCTCACTCCCTCCCGACACATACATTCTCCCTTTGTTCAACTGTAGATTGCTAATTTCCTTACTGAACTGAGTTTTTACCTCCCCAAGATCAAATGATCTAACCTTGTCAAGTATTGCCATAGGAAGCTTCTGACGTAAGATAATGACTATCATTTCCTGTGTGGTGACCTCTAGGGTGTCTAGCGATCGAGTATGGCACTCCATATTTGCCCTAAAATTTGCTAACTCCTCAACCTTATACTGTGGTTCTGCGAGCTTTAACAAGGCAACAGCATGGGCCATTTTCAACTGCTCTTGATCCCCGTATGTGGACTTTAATAATTGTACTGCCTCAAGATAACTATCACCCACTACCGCAAAACCCTCTATCAAATGTAATGCCTCTCGTTCCATTTGTCCCTTCAGGTAGTGAAACTTGCGGACATTATCCAAAGAGGATTCATGAACTGTAGAACGAAATACGTCCCAAAAAGCTAACCACTCAGTCAAGTTGCCCCCAAATGTAGGAAGATTGAGCTTTGGAAGGTGTACAGTGTGTTTTGGGTCAGCCCTTCTATGGGCCTCATTCTCGCCTCCCTTCTTACTTGCGACAGCACGCTGTAATATGTGCTTCACTCAAAAGACAGGTTCATCATAGAGGGCGCGATTATCACACTCTGTAACTATCTCTTCCTCCTCTGTCATGCCTGCCACAATCACCTCACTCAGAGCCATAATACGACCGTGGGTAGCCTGGACGTTGTCTAATCTAGCTTCCAATTCCTCGAGGTCAGCAGTAGTCATGAAAGTGTTGACGTCTAGCCTATTTAATACTCCCCGAAGTCCCGCCCTTTGATTTTTAGGGGCCTTGATCAGCACCCCACCCGACGGTGTCTCTTCCTGTTTACTCATTGTGCATGTAAGCCTATAGGCTATGTATCTAAATGTTACAAAAACAACGGCAAAATAGTAGTCTAGTTAGAGACGCCGACCGGCGGACTTCTATGTTATGGAGAAAAAATAGTACACAAAATAGCACTACCTACTAAATGGTCATATTGAACAAGAACAAATGTTAGGTCAGGTCATATGTCACAGGAAATCTGAAATGTATAAGAAAATTATTGAGGGAAGATGATGGGTGGGATGCAGGACTTAGGCAGGCGCAACAATATCACCCCGGCATCCCTCTCTAACCAACGCTTTGTTAGCCCTACAATGTTATTATATAATACTTGATTCGTATCCAAATCGAGGTGGACGCCATCCTGGTCGAGGTCTCTGGTGCTGAGGGTGATCGAGACAAAGCGGTGTTTCGTCTCTACCAGCCGACACCTCAGGGTGCGATTGACTGAGTTTTTAATGGCGTGGTATTCTACCTCTGACAAGCCTCAGACCCTAGTCCGGCTCTCTATCGCTTCTATCTTGCAGCACCCCCCCAGACTCACGCTCCAGATCCAGCGCCACCTCTTTGATGGCGTTGGCTAACTCGCGGAGTACGGTATCGGGGCGGATTTCGTTGCCACCCAGAAACAGGAAGATCATGTGTGGCCTAAAACGGACCACCTGCCCCCACTGTGGGGAGGCTCTCAGGATGTCAACGGTGGCTCCAGGCACCCCGAAGTAGGACAGTTTGAATGTCCTATCCCGCTCCTACGCCCGATACGACTCGGCTCCTTTGTCGGCTGCCCTTAGCCTAGTAGCATACGAATGCCCTACTATAGCAATTCTCTGAGGTACCGGCGCCGGAGGTACAGGAATATAACGAAGCCCCACCCCTCCGGGGTCTTTGCTCCTGCATCCCTGGGCTACTTCCCTTCTCATTGCCTAAAATTCCTTATCGGTAGCTAATTCCCGGGTCTGGGCACCAATGTGGTAAACTATCAATGGAAGTTAAATATTACTAAGCTATAATGAATCAAATAAGATCAATCTAAATTAAAACTATTCCATATCTAAATTGAATTCAATCTGAAACAAGCTAATTTATATCCAAAGGTCTCACATAATAAATTTATATATAGGGTAAGGTTATAAGGGTTAATATTAGCCAGGAAATAACTCACCAGTAGTTCCACGTGGCAATGAGGCAAGGGAGAACGTTTACCCAATATGGCGGACAATGGGGAGGCAAGACACCGGTCCCGAGACTCGAGTCAAGTGAAAGAAAGAATAAATGATTACATGGGAATGGACTTGAATATTATGCTTATCTGTCAGTTAGTCATGGCGTCGATGAGAGCGTTGTGATGGTGTAGCTGTTTGTATTGCTGTCAGTGTATTGTGAATAGAGGCACAATAGCTCGATCAACTGAAGGGGTGGAATTTAGATGTTAACTGGTTGGTGTTCGTGGAGGCTCTCCCTCTCTGCCTCAGAGGCACACCTTGCTGCCTTGGCAAACGCCAGGAGCCCAAATTATCGTACCGCATCTAGGTTGCTCTATACGATTAATTATATTAATTTATACGATAAATTCATATATACTACATAAGACCATGGCAATATTGCTTAATAGCATATTAGGCCTTTTATAACTTAACTTATTTACAATCTTATAATATACGATCTACTCGTTCTACGTCGTGCTGCAGGAGCGACCGTGACGTCACAGAGACATACGGGATCACAAAAGAGTCATAGCCTATCGTATTTTCGATAGTGGTGTTGTGTTACAGCCCGGACAGGTATCCTGGACAGAGTCATGCAGCATCTTTTGATAAAATGTAGCTATGTGTTTTCTTTGGGTGAATGGATGAATCGGTGCATGGTTTGAGTATGGATAATGCTTCAGGAGGCGGGTTTCGGGTAGGCAAAGGGTGAGTGATGATAATATTTGTATATGATAACGAGTACTAGGTGTTGTTAGGATGTTCCTTGGTGTGTGTGGGTGTTCTGCCATGTTGTGTCGTAGGTGGTGTTGGTGTTCTTTTTTTGTGTTCTATATTCCAACTACTCCCTCTCGGGCATAGGCTGAGAGCCTGCACACTCAACCGCTGAACATGGTGAGGCCCGTGAAGTCTTGTTCCAGTCTAGGGAGTGATACATGTGAAGCACCCCGGCTCGAAGCAATCCCATCTCTGAAGCTGCTCCGCCTCTGCGCTTCACAGTCTCATTCCCAGATTCGGACCCTCAGTCTCAAAACGCCAACTATTGTGCAATTAAATCACTAGGCATTGCCCCCCTGTAGCATATTTTGAATATGGGAATATTCATACAGTGCTATTTAACCCTTAAAAAGCGGCTCACCACTTAAGTCGAGTTAAATAAAGCTGGACTATGTGGCGGCGCTCGACATAACTCGAGTGGCAATTTCAGCACGTAATGTGGCTGAGAGAGAGAGACAAGTGGTGGCAGGAGACTAGCGAGCGTATGACTGCTCCAGACCACCGCGGCGAACCTACTGACACAAATCTCAGCTCCCTCCTCCCTCTCTACATACTCAATTATGTACCGAAAGTACCGAATTACCTGCTTTTTGCACTCGCGTTGCACGGTTATTGCAAGAAAACTATCCATCATACAAGGATCGTTATGGTGTCATTCGAAAGCTCTGTTTATGCCCTTTCAGGGATAGATACTTGTTTTACGTTCTGGGTCTTATTTAGGCATGAAAATGATCACGTAAACAGCCCTATTTTGGCTAAAAACACCCCGCTGGGCGGTACACATAAATAAACTGCATAGGCCGCTCGTAAGGTGTTAATCAGGAAACAAAGAGGTATTTTTTTGGTATTTCGGTGTGCTGTGGTAATGCACTGAAACTACTCTAGGTACAGCACAAATTCCATCTCAATAATATCTTCCCATTGACATATTGGGATTCGAACCCGGGTCCATTGGATTACCAGTCCAGTGGCATGACCACTCTGCCCTTGTGGAGGCTGCGTCGAGAAAATGTGTACCTCTCATATCATGGTGAATCTTGATTTTGAGGACTTTTGTTTCATGGTTTGGGTGGTCTGTAGGTATGGAAGCTATGCAGCCAGTGACTATTTTGAGGGAATGTTTCTGTATATTCTGTAGGGTGTTGTGATGTGTTTCAGTAAAGTTAGAAGGCCAGACAGAGCTAGCATATTCAATCACTGAACGTATATATTGTTTGTATACTGCGGTGGTAGTTTCTTTGTTATGTCTGAATGTTATATGGGCAAGGGACTTGAGGGGTTTCAATTTGTGTTTAATGCTTGTAATATGTTGCTTGAATTACATTAATGTATTGTACTGTATATTACACCAAGGATGTTGTGTGTGATGTAATGGGGATGTTCTTTAAGGTGAGGTGAGGGATATGGCGGTCTTCTGCTGTCCAGTTTGTGAGAAGGGTTGCTAAAGATTTGGCTGGGGCTAGTTTGAGTTTGTTTGTGGTGAACCAGATGTGTAGTGTGTTGACGTACAGTTGAAGGAGTTGTGCGGATGTGTTTACGTCTCGATGTGTGCATGTGAGTGTTATGTCGTCTGCGTAAGAGGCTGTGTGTATCATGAGTGTGTGTGGAGTGGGTAGGTCGTGCATCTTGCATCTCTCTCACTATTCTACCGCTATTACAATAATCAGTGTTCCTCAGAGTTCTCTGTGTACACCACCCCCTTTTCGTAGAGTACACAGCACTCAATTTGCAACACAATCCCACCCTACTCTGTGCAAACTCTCCAACACAAGAGTGAAACGTTATTCTTAATCTTTCTTCTATTCAACAGCTGAGCTCTGGAACTCTCTCCCAGAATCAGTCTTTCCTTCCGTGTGTCCAGGCATTTTGGCTCGAATGTCCCTTGATTTTTACCCTGTCATTCTTTCAACTCTGGGGGAGGCATTCGTCACAGGCAGTTCTGCCTTTTGCCTCCTTCACTCACATAGAATACAAACAAAAACAAAATGCATAGATTATACTGTAGTGTTGGTGACAAGACGGATCCTTGGAGGACTCCGTTTGTAAAATGTCTCATGTTATTTTACATGTTTGTGTTTCAGTAATGTTGTTGTATTTCATATTGTCAGTTACAAGATTACGTGTCTTGAGTTTGAAGGTGAGGGTACCGAATGATTACTCTTTATTGTGGACAGCACTAGATCATGTTTGTATTAAATAATTGGTGATATCAATAATGTTCACGTCACACACTATCAGAGTAGGCTATATTATAAGGTCGATATATCGGAATATAAAAAATTTACAACAATTTTAATAACACCATCGTGTTTTGGACATATTTATCTACTTCTTGCAACTGTTTTCAAAAGTGGATAATATTTGAAAATAATCGAAAACCCGCCTGAATTATAACGAATATACTATTATTGTGCGTGATTTGTCTTTTACTCATCTTTAGTCACATAACTATTTTTGTATTACAAATTTAAAAATACAAGCAGCTTCTACTCTCTATTAGGCATATACTGAAATTATATTAAAGGCAATGTATGCAGTGGTTGTGAAGATATTGTTTGTTGTAATAAAATATCCATTTCTCGGTTCACGCAGACTATGGCATAGCTATACAAATACTGTATATCGAGAGGCAGCGTTGACAATGTCTGGCAGGTGGGCAACCGAATTCTGCGCCACCCTGGATATTAAATTTCATGTATCATGCTATGAAAATGTCCTAGTTGTTGTAAATATCCTATTACTCTTTGAGTACGCCAAAGCTTAAAGGTCGTTACACACTGACACGAATGCCCCTCCAGACGAGGTCACCACTCGAAATTTCATCATGATACAGCGAATCGGCAACATAATTGTGGATATCGTAAATTAGCCGTGGGTGATGAGAAAAGTCGTGCAAAGGGTACACTAAAATATCCACAGAAAAGATATAACCCAGAAGACTGCAATACAACTCGTAAGAATGGTATTTGAACATTGTAACTTAGCCGTGAAACGTGCAACCCATGGGCTATCACGGTACAAAAGGGGTGTGCCTGACCACCAATCACACAGTCTCCAACTATTTATTTTTGATATACTGTATATATTTTATTATAGATAATACCTATACTGTATATAGTATTCAATTATATATTATACCTCATTCCTTTTTTTTCTTTAGTATATTAATTTTGTTAATATATTTGTTTTCATAACCTATTTATTTTATTATAGATATAGTTTATTATAGATTATACCTATATATATGTATTGTTTAATTATATATTATACTCACATTCTTTTGTATAGTATATCTTCATCGTATTATATATTATGTATTTATTATTTAATGCATTATATATTGGTCAGTTTATATAGTATACCTTCATGCGTGTTTATTTTATTGTCTTTTTGATATCTATTATTTATTTACTTATTGTGTATTTACTTGTATTTCATACCTACTGTATAGGCCTATACATTGTTCACTCATATATTATAACTTCAATCAAGTTTTCCACTATGTCTGACTCTCATTTGTATTCTATTTATATTTATCAATCGACATGAATATAAAACGATATGTAATTGTGTATGGGAATAATGGAACATATAATTACTCTTTTTACATTTGTATTTATTTATTAGTGTAGAGTGTACAAGTCATCAACTCTCACTAGATTTCCTCGTCCTCGTGGTGCGGTGTTTCTATTGATTAGGTTTGGTAGGCTGGGGAGAACCGTATGTCTTTGATACGGACCATACGTCTTTGATACGGACCATATGAATTTGATACGGACCATACGTCTTTGATACTGACCACACGATTTTGAAACGGCGAGCTCGTGATGAAGACCAGACTCAGACAGTTGCTGGGGGATTCCCGCGAACTTTTGAACAGCTCAAAATCTCGTATCGACCCCCAATACGTCGCTTGGACCGTGAGTCACCCCTGGCTAATTTCCGATATCAACGATTATTTAGCCGATTCGCCGTATCAGGCTGAAATTTCGAGTCGTGAACTCGCCTGGAGGGGCTTTCCTGTCAGTGTGCAACGACCTTGACAGGTAAGATACAGCCGGCTTCAGTGAAACGCGTGGTACGTAGCATGAATGATAGAAACTGGGTGGCTAATAATGTCTTTTGTTGGCTGGTCGTAGAATCTGTGGAAATTGGCGCTGTCAAGAGATAGGATTACAGCCAACCAGTTTCTGTCCAAGTGGACAGGAGAAACTGTCTAACATGAAGCTAAATCACATACATGGGGAGGTGCGGTGGAGTGGTCTTGCCACTGGCCTGGTAATCCAAAGGTCCCGGGTTCAAATCCCGATGTATCAATGGAAAGATATTATTGGGATGGAATTTGTGCTGTACCTGGTATCAGTGCATTACCACAAGCCCACCGAAACGTCAATAAAATACCCTCATTGTTCCCCGATTAAATAGCACTGTATGAATATTCCCATATTCAAAATATGCTATAGGGGTGCAATGCCTGGTGAGTTATCTGCTCAACAGGTGGCGTTGTGTGTGTGTAAGTGTGAGAGTCCGAGTGTAGGGGGTGAGACAGTGAAGCACGGGAACGAGGTGGCTTCAGAGATGGGATCGTTTCGGGCCATGAGTGAGCACCGTGCCTCATGTCAAGGCAAGATGGCAGGTGCTCGTTGTACTCTACGTGCTTCACATGTCTCACTCCCTAGACTGGAACAAGACCTCACGGGCTTCACTGTTCATTGTAAAGCGGTGAATGTTAAGGCTCTCTCAGCCTATGCCCGAGAGGAAGTAAGTTGGAATATAGAAGAAAAAAAACACAAAACAAAAACAAAAAAACATGAATTATCAAACTGAAACTGTTATTTATTGTCAACACATTAAAACATACCAACGGAAATGGCTATTGAAACACAATAAATTCAAATGGAAAATATCTGGTGATATGGAAGGTGAGCAGTGGGAAAATACATTAATATAGTGTAGTCTTCAGTTGAAGATATAGGAAGAAAAATGTGCAATAGGTAGAACGCATAATTGGAGAAGGCATTTTGAAAGAGAAAGATAGTTCAAAATATGAAACGAATCTAACAAACAAGGCATATGAAGGAAACTGAGCTAAAACATAGCAATACATATAGCGAAAACAAGACTGGAACGATGGGCATCATATATAAAAGGAGATGCTGATCATCGAGTATATAAAACTAAAGTATATAATAATCTATAGGTTGCTATCAACACCAACTGAGGTGCAGAACAAGCTTGACCAGTGATTAACACATTGCTATAGGTATAAGGTTTCTAAGAATGGCAGATGTATTCAATTAAAATAAAATTGAAGTATGAATACAAAGGAATACAAAGGTAAGCAAGCAACAGCAGACCTACTGATTCTTACTAGGCTGCTTGTTTAAACAAAAAATCAGATTGAAGGTCTTCATCTCCACAATGACTGTGGTCAGAAAAACTAAATTATATTACTATGTATGATACTAAAATGGTCACATTTCTCGGGCACAAACGCAGTCAGTCGCGGGTTCATAGCAAGATATTTGTCATGTGGATATTCGAATGTTTGGACGGTATGGCACTCTACAACGCTTCTAGGCAATTGATTCCACAAGTTGACCACTCTGTTGAAACAGAAGTGATTCGCTTTGTCTGAATGAAACGCCTTTTCACAATTTTTGTAACCATTATTTTTTGTGTAATTTGAGTTATCTAGTGTGAAGTACTTACTTGCATCCATGTTGTCATGGCCTTTGATAATTTTAAAAACTTGGATTAGGTCCCCTCTCATTCTGCGGTTTGTTAAAGTTAATAGGTTTAACTCTTTTAGTCTATAAACTTAGCCTCCTATGCAGATGACATAACACTCACATGCACACACCATGACCCAAAAAGAGCAACAGATCTCCTTCAACCCTATCTCAACATACAACATGGCTGGTGCACTACAAACAGACTTAATCTAGCCCCAGCCAAATCCACCGCAACCCTGCTCACAAGCTGGACAGGAGAACACGAATACATCCCTCAACTCACCATAAACAACACACCCCTAACACATACACACACACCCAAAATCCTAGGAGTAACATATGATACTCATATGACATTCAAACAGCACACCACAAACATTAAAACATTAAAAAGAAAATGACACCCATACTTAACGCCCTCAGGTCACTTGCTCACACAAAATTTGGACACAACAAAGAAACTACCACCACAGTATATTGTTACGACTGAGGTTTAAATATATCAGGGCTCTTATTCATTGGACTAGTAATGGCATAAATGCTACAACGGAAAGCGCTAGATCCAACCTCTGATGTATATTCCCAGTGAACAAAGAACACAAATACTCTACAGAGTTCTATATGCAATAATAGGCTATCAAACTCTCAATAAATGTGCGTCTACTCTAGGCTTAATGTTATGTGAAAACAGCCTATTACTACCTATAACCGAAGGTGCTTGGTTATGGTATGCAAAGTAAGGTGGTAAGAGAAGTTACAGCTTATGTTACTTTAATCAATAAATGTCAGGCACTCCTGCATGAAAGAAAGTGCACTAAAGTCCTTCAACACTAACAAGGAATCTTCTTTAAATGTTAGATGCTATAAAGATGCTCGTATCGGAAATGGAACCCAAAAAGGCAGGCAGCGGAACAATGCTCGTGCAGGCTATGCACACAAAAAGGCAGAATATATAATGCCGTCGGAGCCAAGAATATCCTAAACACTACAACAATAATAATCGCCACGACAATGCAGTATTCCTATCAACAAAAAGAGCCTAAGTCGTTTGTGTCTCCATACATCAAACTAGGCTGCGAAATGCTTGTGTAATCATAAATGGGTATGCATAAAAAGAGTAATTAGGTTAATATACTTAATATCTACTGTGACTGATAAAGTTTAGCTAGAGTCAATGATACGAGATACTGGTGCGCATGGCATGCCGCATAGCCTAGTGCAAATCTCAAGTCTGTGCGTCAAATATTACGTTATAGGGAAGGGTAGCTCTCTTGAGAAACCTTAATACCGAAGTATTAAGCGTTCTCCTGGCGTACCTCAAAGACAAACAACGAGCTTAGAACAGTGCAGAAAGGTATAGGCAAAAAACCCTCATTCGTGCATGCTCTACTCTCAATGGCACACAGAGTAGAATTTACTCAATCAACTCCAGTTCTCAGGTATGTCGTGCAGCTTTTTCCTAAAGCCAGCACTCATAGGAAACAATACCTTATAATATCAGACCCCTAGTCTAGCATTATCTAATCCAGCAGAACACTAATAATTATAGGAAGCGGTACTTAAACAATATAAATGCCAACCAATGCTTCGTGATCAACTTATCTTAACAACTAACATACATGGGTTATATCAGACCTTAACGCACAATACAACTGGCCAGCATGAAGCTGATTTTGCAGAGTTAACCAGAGGGGATATGGTATTAATAAAAGGTGGTGAAAGATATGGAAAAAGAGAGAGGTAGGCAGAGGAAAAGATTCTCAGGTGGAGGGCGGGGGACAGGTATCAAAGGATAAAGAGAGATGCGTTCTAGAAACCAGATCTGAGGGAGAGAGTGGCGAGGAGGCTTTATATATACTCGCACTAGGTCGAGCCGCGTGGGAAAAAAGAGGTAACAAGTCCTCTAACCACTACCAAAGTAGCTAGCAAAACATTACGTCACCAAGCATGGTAAAGAACTCCCTCAACCAATCCCCACGAGGCCAGCCAGCTATGACGTCATCGATATAGCAAAACACTATGCGCCCCCTCTCACTCTGTTCTACTCTCTCTCTCTCTCTGATCCTATCATTACTAGTTAAGGATAAAACATATACTTTACAATTAAATTTATAAAGCCTTGACATGGGTGAAAACAAGGAGCCTTTCTGGACTGCCCATGACACAAGCTTTCATATGAAATAAAGCACACCCTAATACATAAACTGTAGCCACATCCACTGTCCTGGCGAGTCACTGTAGGACAAGCCATGCGGTTCTAACGGAGTGGTTAACGTCACAATATAAACAATACATAAGATCAGTGATGGAATATGCAAGCCCAGCCTGGGCTTCTAACCTAGCTGAAACACATCATAAGACCTTACAGACTATTCAAAACAAAGCCCTGAAGATGGCTGCACAGCTACTGCACCCACAGATCACCTACATCAAGAAACCAAAATGCTCAAAGTCAAAGACCATCTGGACATGAGAGGCACTCAATTCCTGGCAGCAGCCTCCACGAACCAAGACCACCTACTAAACTACATGGCAACACACCCACAGACACCAAGAAATATCAAAACAACACCCAGCACACAGTATCACACACAATTATTGTCCTCTCTCCCTCCCTGCCCACCCCGAACCAACTTCCAGAAGCACATCCATACTCATATCTCTCGCCGATCCATCCACTCACTCACAGACAACACGCAGCTGCATGCACGACCTCCTGAAATCCATCCTTCCGAATCCTCCCTTCCTCGCGAGGACAGAGTCCACCTGGCCAGGCTGAGATGCGGACACCATCCAGCTCTCCTGAGCTATCAGAAGAGACTGGATGACTCCGTTGTCGACGCCTGCCCGGGATGTAACACAGTTCAGAGCTCTGGGGGAAAGCCCGATCGTGGCCATGGCCTTCCTCAGGGACTCGGGGCTGCTCGGCCAGGCAGCTTAGGGAACAACAACAAACTATTTTAGTCGTTCCTCATACGGTTTGTTTCTTAGTCTGGGAATAATTTTAGTTACTCTCCGTTGCACTCTCTTTAGTTGTTCAATGTCTTTTACATAGTATGGCGACCAAAACTGGACACAATATTCCAAATGCGGACGAACTAATGAATATAAAGTGAGTATAACGTTTTCGGATCTGTATTCAAAAGATCTCCCAATGAAGCCAATAATTTGATTTGCTTTTTTTTACAACTTCAGCGACTTGTTGGGCAGGTATTAAATTACTTATTATAGTTACTCCAAGGTCCGTTTCTTTATTTACGTTCCTAAGTTGAATTCCGTTAATCGAATAGTTTGCGCTTTCATTTTTACTGCTGATGTGGAGTACTTTGCATTTATCTACTGTATATTAAAATTCATCTGCCATGTCGGAGCGCAGTTAGATAGCTTGTCTAGATCATTCTGATTCTGTTGTATGTGCAATGGCGAGTTTACTTTGCTTGCAATTTTTGTGTATTCCGCAAATTTCGATATTCTGCATGATAGCCCATCATCAATATCATTAATACAAATAAGAAAAAAGAATTGGACCGAGAATTGAGCCCTGTGGTACAGCGCTTGTAACATTTATCCAATTAGAGGCTTTGCCGTTAATAACTACTCGTTGTTTACACTTACTTAGGCAATCCTGAATCCAATGAAGAACAGACCCACGAATACCATTCACGTGAGCTTTAATTTTTTCTATCAGTCGGTTATGAGACACTTTACCGAATGTTTTTGAAAATCTAGGTAGACAATGTCTACTGCTCTTTCTTCATCATATATATTCTAGATATCGTAGAAAATGTTAAGGTTTGTCAGACATGAGCGTTTACTTCGGAAACCATGTTCTATCTATCTATCTATTGCCTGACGCCGTGATCCCCTAATGGCCACGAACGAACCGCCCCTCCTCCCAACCAGCACCGCCTTCATCCATATACTTCCTCACTCCATCCTTCCACCTCTCTTTCGGTTTACCTCTCCCTCTCTGTCCTTCCACCTCGCTCTCGTGTTGCGAGGACTTTATAAGGTTGTTATTTTCTAAATGGCATACAATTTTATTTCGAACTATAGTTTCGAGCAGCTTGCATATAATTGAGGTGAGGCCTAAGCCGGTATCACACGAGAGCTTTTATAATCAACATTCGATGATCAAAATTATTCTGGCAACATTTCTGGAATATTTTGACCTGCTATCGGAAAGTATACTGTTGAATCGTTCATAGATGAATTTAGGTAACCAAAATATTCAAAATGTTGACCTCATAAGCTGCCAGACCAGTGTTCAGGATAAATGTTGAGGGAAAAAGCGCTCGTGTGATACCGGCTTTAGTGGGCGATAGTTGCCAGGCAGGGTTTAATTTTTATTTTTTTGTTAATCTTTTGGGACTTATTTGTTTTAATTGATTTGTTAAATTAAAGGGTTAGTGGTTTAGAAATGTCATCCTTTACTGCTATAATGACTTGTGGTGAACATGTGTCGGGTCCAGGGGATTTGTTGGGTTTTAGTTTTAATATTGCATCGGAGATATCTGCGTTCGTAATTTCATTGCCAAAGCTATGAAGAAGGATGTATGTTGATTATAATGCCAGGATTAATATTATGCGGTCAATAATGTGTAACATGAAGCATAATGATAGCCGAAATTATATTCTTGTTTTCATAGGATAAATATTTCATATATATTGAAGAATAGGTCACTGGTTGAATTATTAGAAAACTATCAAGTGTGTGAGAGGAAATGGTGAAGAAAACGCAGGGCATAAATGTATGCATCTAATAAAAGAGAATTACGAACATATATGGAGAAGAACCTTAATTTTGTCATGGCCAATCTTTGTGTGTGTTCTTTTGTACTAAAGGACAATTATAAAGTTAATGATAATAAGGATTTTGTTTTAATGGTTATAAACAATACAAGATTACAATGATAACAAAAAACGAAGAATATTACAAAAGTTAATTTGAAACATTACATAATTTAACATGACCAAAACAAAAAACAAACATATACTGTATATGGGTATGACACACCTACGAAGAGTACCTCACAACAAAAATCATTTCCAACATGTGATTTCATCCTTCTTCAACCGTGGATTTAATTAAGTCTTGACCTTTACCATCAGCTGCGGCACCACGGTAATTTGGACCATATTGCTCTTTTTAATCAGACATATTTATCACCGTCACCGAGAGTGACCAGGAAGGCTTAATACACATCCTGTTTTGGACCGATGATTGGTTTCTCCGAAAACGCAAGCTTGCTCTCGCTCGCTCAGAAAATATTTACAATGGAGCGAAACGAGTTATATTCGCAGAGCCAATGGAACGAAGCAACATAATCTTACCAGAGTAATGGGGTGAATCAGGGGTGATTAAACATACCACTCACGAATAAGATAGGGTTAAGGGACTATACCACTTGAGCTTTTGTTATACATTTCTGATGACAAATTTGTCAAGCAACTGTTCACAGACACTCTCCATTGATATCGGCAACTCCACTCAAGATTGATACATTATGGTAACAACATTCTAATAACAGTCTTACTCACAGGCTGCCAGACCAGAGTTGCTGATAAAAAGTTGAGGACAAAGATCCCTTGTGTGATACCTGCTTTACCCAGAGTCGTCAATATCAATAATGGAAGATAAATGTGACACATAAATAATTGCTAAGGAAAACAGGCGGCAGGTTCTGTGATATATATTGCTTGACATTACTGATATACTTACATAATAACGGTACTGTAGGAGTGCTGCCTATCTGGATACTTCAGGTAGATATAATTATGATAATGGTGTATTGGCAGACATGAGGGATGTCTTCTGGGTTATTATGCTATTTTGTTATTAGTGAGGATTTTGCTTATGTTTTGCCATTTTCAACCATTGTATTTATAAAAGTCCCCTAGGCTAACAAAATGCCTTCCCGGACTTCCTTCATATTAACTAGGAATATGCCCACCAAAACCCCCTTCAAACAAAGTTTATACATTTTTCGATAGAAAAATGTCGTGGCCAAATGCTGATTTTATTTAAAAGTACATAAAGGTTCGTTTTCACTTGCTCAGAAAAAAATTACACATAAATGAGGTGAAGCATACTATTCTGAGTCTCTATAAACTAATAGGGTGAAACATCTTGAAATATCCAAATAAATGGAGCAAAACAAAGGCGGTTTTAAAAGACCTTCCTTAAACCATATAGGGTTGAAGTGAGGGATATTTTACCTCTACAGGTCCTTCGTAAGCCGAGTTGATTTATGTTAAGCTTGAGATCCAAACATGAGGACACCGCCATGAATGAATTAAGGGAGAGGTAGTTGTTTTTTGTGAAGCCCCTTCTCTCTCATGTTTAGTCCCATTAGTTTTGATATTTTACGACGTTCGCCCCATAAATTTAGCGATTTTAGGACGTTTGCCCCATGTTGTTGTTAATTTTGAAGACCTTTCACATCACTAAGTGTCAATATATTTATGGCAAGT